>BLSH010205261.1:496625-507420 GCA_018402905.1 Glandirana rugosa
TGTTAGTGGTCATGCAAAACTCCCCAATACTACATAATCAGGTGGACCTGTACAAAAAGTACAAAGAAAATAATATACACACACCAGAATAACTACCCCACGGTTCTTTCAGGTAGATTTAAACAACAAGTAAAAAAATATATAGATGTTAACCCTACTCCATAGAGGGTATAAAAAGGAAGGTAATAAAACACCAAACATAAAATACCGTAACTGATCACCTTATATGATACTAAGGAAACTAGGACAACATAGTTAAAGACGATGAGTGGAACGAACATATACATACAAGAAAATCACAGGATATCTAAACCACATAAACTATATTCCACTAGTCAATGCCATAAAATACAAACCACAAAATAATGGAAGGAAAAATATGGGAGATACCTCATCCCAATTGTAGATATATAAAAAAATGAACAACAAATTTAGATGGACTTTCTTGGCACCCCATCAATAAGACCACACACATATAATAAAAGAAACATGAAAAACATGTCCAGGTGGACTAATACATCATAACCCCTCAAAACGTACTGGTGATTGTTGTTCTATAATCTAAAGATATACACCATCTTAAAGCAATGAGTAAATGTATAGCAATAAAACAGGAACAACAGACTCCAGATATGTTGTTTTCCTCTACATCAGTGGTTCTCAACTCCTGTCCTCGGGACCCACTAACAGGCCAGGTTTGTAGGATAACTGAAATACATCACAGGTGATATAATTTGCTGCTCAGTGATTGCAATATTCTAGTCTGCATCTCCCCAAGGTAATACTTAAAATCTGGCCTGTTGGTGGGTCCTAAGGACAGGAGTTGAGAACCACTGGCATGGATGGAGGAAATCTAATGATTTTGCTGTGGGCTGGCAAAGGGAAAATTGACATGTGTATGGCTAGCTTTAGTAAATTAACCACTTCAGGCCCAGGAGGATTTACCCCCTTTCCTGACCAGAGCACTTTTTGCGATACGGCACAGCGTCACTTAAACTGACAATTGTACGGTCGTGCAACACTATATCCAAACAAAATTGAGGTCCTTTTTTTCCCACAAATAGAGCTTTCTTTTGGTGGTATTTGATCACCTCTGCCGTTTTCATTTTTTGCTCCATATAAAAAAAAAAAAAAAAAAAAAAAAAAAAAAAAAAAAGCGACAATTTTGAAAAAACAACAATTTTTTTTTACTTTTTTGCTATAATAAATATTCAAAAAAGTATAAAAATAAACCAAAATGTATTAGTTTAGGCCGACACATATTCTACATATGTTTGGTTAAAAAACAAAACAAAAAAAAAAAAAATCGCAATCGGGGTATATTGTTTGGGTTGCGCAAAAGTTAGTGTCTACAAACTATGGGAATTGATTTATGGCATTTTTATTTATTTATTTTTACTTGTAATGGCGGCGATCTGCGATTTTTAACAGGACTGCGATACTAACAGATTGGACATTTTTAACACTTTTTTGGGACCACTGACATTTATACAGTGATCAGTGCTAAAAATAGCCAATCATTACTGTTATAAATGTCATTGGCAGGGAAGGGGTTAACACTAAGGGGCCGATCTAGGGGTTAAATGTGTTCCCTCATTGTGTTCTGTGTGGGGGCTGGGCTGGCAGGGACATAACAGATCTCACCGATCCCGACGACAGGGATCAGTAGATCTGTCATGGCCCCCCTCACAGAATGGGGAACCGCCGTGTTTACATTGGTTCTACCTCTCTATTAGCCGATTGCGGCTCGTCGGCAGACAGAGTCTGCCCGACCTGCTGGCGCGCTCACGCAGCGTGCGTGAGAGCCGCCGTCGGCCGTGTGAGCACGCGGGGAGCTCACAAAGGGGCGGACGTCCATGGACGTCTGCCCGGCAATTCAGGTCCGCGCTGTATCCGTCTTTTGGCTATAGTGTGGGGCTGTAGTGGTTAAGAATCTTATATGGATGTGTTAAAAAAAAATTAATTTTTTTTAAATTTGTATCAATTTATTTTAATAAAATGCTTTTGGAGTAGAAAGCTATCTATCTAAAGGTAGTTTTCTATTTAAGATGCATTAATAATTTAGTTTATTCAGCATGAAATGGAGCTTCGTTATGTAGCATGAGGCTGTATATTCTGCATTATTTACATTTTTGGTAAACTCATTAAATGAATCCAAGCTATGCAAGCTGAGATCACATGCACTGTATTGATGCATTCACACATTTTCACAGTGACCATGAGATAAAACAAATTTCAGGGATATTCCTTTATGCTATTGTTTAGCAAACTTATGTACACTACAAACCGTATGATTGAATAGGTTCTGATATTGCAGGTTAACTAAGTTGACAGATTATAAACAGGAAACCTTTATTTTGTTTTCAAATATTAAAGATTCTAACTACCAGCAAGAATAAGTGCTTACATTTAAAGAGCACCTGTCATTTCAGATCCATCATGGCAGCGCCTGTTAGCGGACATCCACTCACCTGCTGCTACCACGTCCCTCACCTTGTTGTGTCACTGCTGCATCACCAGCCTTCTGATTAAAGTGAATGGGACTGTCGGTGAGTCAACAGGGGGTCAGAGGAGGAGCCACTGCGGGACAGAGATGACAGTTGCTCTTTCAAAATTATGATTTAAAATCGAGTTGATTTAAATTGAAGCCTTTACTAGTGATTTAAAGCGCGATTTAAATCAAATCCACCCTGATCTCCCCCATCTGTTCCATTAGGTTCACATTAACACTTGTCCTTTAAGGCAGAACTAAACCCGTCCAATCAGCAGTTTCCCAAAACTGTTACAGTATATTTAAAGGCATGTCATGAACAATAACCATCACAGTTGTTTGTACTCTCCACTGAACTGTCATGCCATTAAATGACTGGTGTCATAACTAATCACTTGTGCAACATAATGGCACTTACAAATCAGACACCAAGGTGGCAGCTTCCATGGCTATAAATGATAGGAGAGTTTAGTTCCACAATACAAATGGTTATAAATATTGCCAACATGCTCTGCACCCATTTAAAACTCCCACAAGCATATATATTGCATTATCAATTATCAGAAATTACATCATAAAATAAGGCTTTTTTTTTTCAACATAACAGGGACATAAGAAAACTACAGGACATCAACAAAGCCAATATCCAGAACTTCACTGCATATCCACCAGCATAGTATATACATTCTTCAGGTTTGAACAGTTTGATTATATAAAGTACGACAAATACTGGACATGGTTTAGGAAAAAAGTTTACTTTTTTTCTTATATGCAAAATGGGAAAATGAAGAGTTGGATTTCCAACATTACTTTTTATATGGAAATGAAAGCATTAAAATGGTGCAAGAGTAAACACACAGATAGACCCTTTATTTGGCATTTTGCCATATATTTTCATTTAAACACATTAAAAACAAATGATATCCCTGCAAGGTTAAAAAACAAATACAGCCAGCATTTCAATCTAGCAACGTGGGCTGCTAAATCGCCCTTAAATAGCATAAAAAAAAAAAAAAAAAAAAAATTATTTTACCTCGTATTGCTATAGACATCCATTCATAATTTCATAAAACACAATTTGAACATTACAAGTCTAGCAACAGTATAGAAACAAAAGTTTACATCAAAAGTCAAACGCAAACTCCTGTACAAGAAATCCCATTTCTACACATAAAACACTATAGAAATTAGTAACATGGTAAAGTATCTTTCTTACTCTTTAGGAGAATAAAAAATAATGATATTACAATAACCTCTCAAATGTCTCACAGATCATAAAATTAGCCCAAAGAAAGTTTGTAAATGCCCTCAAGGAAAGCAGGTGTCATCTTTAAGCCTGTACAGCCCTGCACATCGCATATTTAGCCTCAAACATGCGTAGGAAGATGAAGAGAACCTACACACTTCAAAGGGGGGGGGGGGGGGTCATTTGTGTGGGAGCTTTTTTGCCAATTCTAAAATGAATCCTATGCTGAAAAATATGGAGGTTACCACCACTTGCTATAAATTTAGTTGTCAGGTTGACCTTTTGACCTCAATACTTTGTATCAGGCCCTGTTCCCGCGAGCGTTTACTCAAACTCCTAGTAAAACAGTCTGCAATAAATATGAACAGCACACAGCGCTGTTCACATCAACATAAAACGTTTGTGTCACGTTGCTGGGCTTCAAAAATGAAGCTTCATGTGGAGTACGGAAGGAGCTGAAGCAACTCAACTCCTTCCATTCAAGTCTATAGTAACACACAAACGACTTAGGCCTTGTTCACATCAGCCCAAAAAAAAAAAAAAAAAAAATGGACTTGGGGTGGGTTTTTAAAGCATGTCAAATATGCATAAAGCATTTGAAGAGCATTTTTAACTCATGTCAAACACACATTAATGCTATAGGCACATTTGTTCAGCGTCAGTATTTTGAGCTAGTGTGAACAAGGCCTTACTGATCTAGACCAAATATGCAGTTAAGGAAGTTAAAACTCAGCATGTGTTTACCTATACATTATCGGTGGCACAAAGTACTAAACCCATAGACAACTGGACACTTCAGGGAGAGTTTAGGCAAACTACATATTGCTCAGTAACGTTTTACTTGAAAAGCAAAAAAAAGCGGCTCTTGCAAACTAGGACAAGTGTGGAACAATACATGTCAGAAAAGCTAAGCTTTTCCACCACATACATGGTCCATAAATTATGGTTCTTTAAGACCAAACTTCTTGTAAGATTACCAGCAAGTTCAAGGTCAGACACACAACTTTTTTTTTTTTAAATCACAAACTATGTGACCTAGATTTATAAGATTGTCATAAGCACTTTAGTCCTATTTCGCTCTATGCTACATTAAAATGTTCAAAACATATATGGTTCATGCGCTGCAAACCCCCGCCGCCCCCCCCCCCCAAAAAAAAAAAAAAAACAGGCTGCTACATGCATTGCACATGTGCTTGTTTAATGCACACCATTAAGTGAAATACTAAACCTTTCATTATCTGCAATATCCTTGTGCAATTCTGCAACCTTATTTCAGAAGATGCAATGTTGTTGTACATGCAAGCGCAAGGAGAAGCAGAAGTACAGAGGTCCAACAGATGTATACACTATACCCTGAAGGTCACACTTTGTGCACACTAAAGCCAAACTTAAATGGTCTCATGGCAGTTTATAGACATAGGAGTTCATAACTAAGTGCAGTATATGGAAGTCTAAACCTGGTGGCATTTGCTCCCATTTGAAAAAAAAAAAAAAACTGCTTGGCAATGAAAACTTTAAGCAGGGTGTCACTTCTCACAATCCTTTTAGTCTGTGAAATTCCAAATTTTTTGCAAAGTCCATTCCACAGACAAAATTCCTATCATTTTCTGAACAGACAGTCAAAATGTGCTCCATTCTGCACCTAAATAAAATAGTTCATAGTTAAGTCCAAACAGTTCACAATAGTATTGCTGCAACACAACCTGTAAAGTATTAAAAATGTACAAACACAAACCCTATGTAGTACTATCCCACCCTACCCATTGCTTTTTTTCTACATAAAACTATGCAGAAAAGTAATAAATAAAAGCAGAGGATTGTGTTTATAGGTTAACAAGTGATAACCTATGTTCACGTCTGCATTTAAACATTTTGAATGTGTCCCGGCTCAGTTTTACACATTTGTACAGAAAGCGTGCAATAGACCCACCCTCCCCAGTTTTAAGCAGGCAACTTTTGATATTGCAGTGACATCTGCAAGACTCATGGCACAGATACGATGTGTTGCCTGATGCACAGGTGAAAAAAATGCTGTATAAATGAACACTGTGAAGTCACCTCGGCTATCAAGGAGCAATTTACAACCCCTTCAATCCCAAGGGACTGATTGAATTAAAGTTCTTTTAACTACCACTACAAGCAAAGCAGTAGATTTAAAACTGGAGTAATGATGAAGCAAAGCTAATTCCCATATCTTGTGAATGAGACAAACACTGAGTGCTTTCACAAACACACACTGCTTTTAAACATGGAGGAAAACCGATGATAGAAAGCAAGCAGAATGACATCACCTGGCACTGAAGGGGTTACCAAGCAGCAAAGCTCAAAGCAGCATTAATATTCCCCCCACAAAAGACAAAACGTCCACCATCCCAGTGAGGTATTTCTTGTTTGTGTGTCAAAAAAAAAAAAAAAAAAAAAACACACCATGAAGAGCTGCAAAAAGTAAAAAAAAAATAATGCATGTGCTGGTCAAACCTGTAGCCATGCTGCAGAAAAAGTGGGGTGAGGATACAGAGCAGTGTGAAGTAGTAAATGCTTTGAGGTATTTACAGAGAAATAATATTTATTAGTGGCTGGATTTGTCAAATCAGTTGATACAGCACTAGCTCTACTTACTGGACACCTTTCTGAAATAAAAAGACAAAATGCAGCAATTTTTGGGCTGAAAAACATGTCAAAAGGGCTTAATGAGACTTTCATTAAAAAGAAAAGTTCATACGTAGTTAGTGCAGCTCCATCGGGTTTTGGAGCTCAGGGATCCATCACAAAGTGAAAATATGCTGGTATAAACTGTGAGGATTCCACTGATGTGTAGATAACTACTTTGGATCATGCATTTCAAAGGGTTAAAAAGGTCAATAGCAGGGCCTGCCCTGCTGGCAGTGAAGTCTAAGACCATTCGCAACTGAGGCATGGGAAAGACATTTGTGAGATTTTAAAATAAGTTGATCTAAATAAAAAAGCCTGAAATGAATTCTTGTGTTGCCAACAGCAACCAAGTTCCTAAGGGTACAAGAAGAACAGCTGAACTCTTGATGGTCTGTGTAGGCAAACATGCATTCTTTTCAGATACACAAGGTCTAAAATTTAAAGGGAATTTCATAGAATCCTTTAAGCTGCACCAATCATTTTAAGACAGAAAGTGGGATGTGTTACATCTACAATGCAATTACATATAAATGCTGTGAGAGTCTACAGAAAGGTTTTATTGCCTAAAAATTATCCCAAACCCCGCCCTTACTACAAGTAAAAATGTTTTATATCAAATCACAGCAGCATAACACGGGCATTTTCATGTGCTGGCAAATACTTACATACAGTTTTGGGAAGTGGAGATTTCCTGGGGAGGGCAGCAGAAAAATAATGGCAATCTGCATCTTAAAAACCAATGGCAGTGTTTGCCACATGGCCCTTATATTAAAATCTTATTCATATTACACATTCATTTTAATACAGAAAAAAACTAATTTAATTAATCTGCAATATAGTGCAATTGTTTTGCAGCCTGCGCACTCTAAAGAACAAGCTGCAATGGTAAAGAACCTGACAGACAGCGATACCTGTAAAAAAACAAAATCACTTAAAAAGGTATTTTACATTAAAGACTAAACCTCATTTAGTAAGTTTATGGCCCCACACAGTTATACTTTACCATATATGTATATACTCACAAAGCAGCGTGAAGTTAAGACAAGTATGACAACTTTTGTTATAACCAAAGATGAAGAAATGCTGGCTTTTAAAAGAAAATAAAAAGTGACCATTTGGAGCATAATCTTCAGATATCTTGAAAGGTTTGAGGTAAAGGTTCAGTCCAACGCATCAGAAGACAGTTGAAGTTTTTGATATATTTAAATTAAAAAAAAAAAAAAAAAAAATGTAAAAACAAAACCAAGTAATTACTTTCTTCAATTAAAATGAGACTGAAGAAATTCAGTGCAAAAAGTCCAAAGTGTGCTGGTAGGAAGCCAAGAGCGCTATTCCCTGACAACAGGAGACTGGATTGAACCATACATTTCAGAGCTCTGAGGAACATGGAGATTGGTATGGTGTTCTGCTGCACTGTCAGGCAAAGTACATTGTGTGCTGTGTGTCGTGATGAATCTGAACGGCTTTGGCCAGAGCCTGCGGATCACGACCATTGCTTTGTCCAGAAACATGGCTTCCTTCAGCGCTGGGGAAGAGAACAAACAAAAGCAAAGTTAGTATTGGTTGGAGTTTTTCTGATAATCAATATTGATTTTTGACATTTGCAGAATAACCATCTGATGAACCCACAACCACAGGTGTACCAGTTTTAAATCTAACAGACCCTGAGAGTTGGCTGTGAAAAAAGGAAAGTTTGTATACAGAGCAATTAGTTGCAAGGACACACTCAATCCATGGACAGTGTGTTAGATTTTGGGCTAAATCATCTGAATCCAGAAAGACCCATTTTAAAAGGGGTTGTAAAGGCAGAAGTTTTTTTTTTATATTAATGTATTCTATGCATTAAGATAAAAAGCCTTCTGTGTGCAGCAGCCCACCTCCGTCCCCTACTTATCCAAGGTCCATCTAGACCCAGCGATGTTGCATGAGAGACTCAACTGTCTGGGACTCCCCTCATCGGCTGAGCCAGCAACGCGATCCAGCTGCTGTCAAAGTCAGTGAGCCAATGAGGAGAGAGAGGGGCAGGTGTCTGCGGTTCCATGTCTGAATAACCACAGGGAGCTTTAGCTCAGCTCTGGTGCCCCTATCGCAAGCTGCTTGCTGTGGGGCCTCTCAACAGGAGGAAGGGGTCAAAAGGGCCAAAAAGGGACCAAAGAAAAGGAGGATCTGGGCTGCTCTGTGCAAAACCACTTCACAGAAAAGGTAAGTATAACAAGTTTGTTATTTTTAACGGAAAAAAAAAAAAAATACCAACCAGTGTTGTAACAGGGAATAACTCTCTAGCAAGAAACAAACCCCTGTCTTTTCAGCCGAAATCTGTTGAGCAAGGTTAATAAACAAAAAAAACACCCAAGGAATGATTACCAAGGTGGTTTCTAGAACATCTGCAAATGGGAGTGGACTGACTGTACTTCACTTAAAATGAAATAGAAGTCAGGGATATTATTGGAAGGCATAACTATATATACATACACACACACACACACACACACACACACACACACACTCTATCTCACAAAAGTGAGTAC
The DNA here is from genome assembly GCA_018402905.1 of Glandirana rugosa. Lineage (NCBI taxonomy): Eukaryota > Metazoa > Chordata > Amphibia > Anura > Ranidae > Glandirana > Glandirana rugosa. The sequence goes on from BLSH010205261.1 coordinate 505,543, forward strand.
ACCCTCACACTTTTGTGAATATTTTATTATATCTTTACATGTGACAACACTGAAAAAAACGACACTTTGCTACAATGTAAAGTAGTCAGTGTACAGCTTGTATAACAGTGGAAATGTGTGGTCCCCTCAAAATAATTCACACAGCCAATAATGTCTAAAGCGCTGGCAACAAAAGTGAGTACCAGTGGCAGCTGGTGAAATTTTAGGATGGGGGGGATGCCAGACCCTGCCCTTCTTTTGGCCCCTCCCACTTCTCATAAGCCCCACCCCTTATAGATTCCACCCATTGTGTCAAGGGTATACAGCCCAGCATCACCAGATAGGGGTATACACAGCATCAGCAGAGGAGTATATACAGCATCACAGGAGTAAATATCACCACCAGAGGGGTACCTAGCATCCATCTAACAACCCCCCCCCCTCCCCCCGAGGGGCTTGCAGCACTGACAGTACCCCCAACCGCCCCCCTCGCCAGGGCAGTCGGGACATCCAGGCTTTGGCCGGACAACCAAGCTTTGGCCGTACATCCCCCCTCCCCTCCTCCTCGAAAGGCCTCCAATAGGATCACCTGTCTTCTCCGCCAATCGGGAAACTGGAAACACACCCGCGCTTCCTGATTGGCGGAGGGGCGGTTTAGTGTTAGAAAGGCAAGCATTAATTTGCCTTTCTAAGGGCTCGTGGCACCACAAGCCACTATGTTGAAGCCTATTCGAGCCTGCGGCTCCAATGATGCTTCAAATAACCCCCCCCCCCCGCCGTGGTAATTCATTCGGCCAGTGTCCTGAAAAAGGCCGGTCGCATGAATAGAGGGTGGTTGCGGGCAGCCATGCATAGATTGAGACTATGCATGAATCTATTCATAGCATATAGGGAGGTGGCGAGGACAGAGGGGGCAGCGCCCGTGACGGATGGGCCACCCGGGTGAGTACACCCCTAACTGAAAATGTCCAAATTGGGCCCAATTAGCCATTTTCCCTCCCCGCTGTCGTGACTCGTTAGTGTTACAAGGTGTCAGGTGTGAATGGGGAGCAGGTGTGTTAAATTTGGTGTTATCGCTCTCTCATACTGGTCACTGGAAGTTCAAAATGGCACCTCATGGCAAAGAACTCTGAGGATCTGAAAAAAAGAATTGTTGCTCTACATAAAGATGGCCTAGGCTATAAGTGCCAAGAACCTGGCCAAGACCATACAGTGGTTTAACAGGACAGGTTCCACTCAAAACAGGCCTCAACATGGTCGACCAAAAAGTTTGGGCACACATGCTCAGCGTCAAATCCAGAGGTTGTCTTTGGGAAACAGACGTATGAGTGCTGCCAGCATTGCTGCAGAGGTTGAAGGGGTGGGGGCCCAGCCTGTCAGTGCTCAGACTATGCGCCGCACACTGCATCAGCATGGCTGTCATCCCAGAAGGAAGCCTCTTCTAAAGATGATGCACAAGAAAGCCCGCAAACAGCTTTTTGAAGACAAGCAGACTAAGGACATGGATTACTGGAACCATGTCATGTGGTCTGATGAGACCAAGATAAATTATTTGGTTCAGATGGTGTCAAGCGTGTGGGGGCGGCAATCAGGTGAGTAGTAAAAACACAAGTTTGTCTTGCCTACAGTCAAGCTTGGTGGTGGAAGAGTCATGGTCTGGGACTGCATGAGTGCTGCCGGCACTGGAGAGCTACAGTTCATTGAGGGAAACATGAATGCCAACATGTACTGTGACATACTGAAGCAGAGCATGATCCCCTTACTTCGGAGACTGGGCCACAGGGCAGTATTCCAACATGATAACGATCCTAAACACACCTCCAAGACGACCACTGCCTCGCTAAAGAAGCGGAGGGTAAAGGTGATAGACTGGCCAAGCATGTCTCCAGACCTGAAACC
>BLSH010205261.1:543886-563274 GCA_018402905.1 Glandirana rugosa
GGGGGGGGGGGGGGGGGGGGGGTTTGAAGCGTGTGATTAGAGCCTGAGGCTCTAATGGGCTTTAAAATAGGGTGGGCTTGGGGCGCAGAGCACTGCAAACCGAGCACACCCAGTTGTGTGATAATCGCTAATATTTTCACATTGATTCTCCTGCTGGCCAATCAGGAAGTGGGTCTGTGGGTGCACTGTTTGCTGCCCCCCCAAAAAAATTTCCACCAGCAGCCACTGCTCCTTAACCGAGGATGCCATTGGTCTTTAGGGCGCCGGCAGCTACAAGGTTGTAATGCTGCAGAAAGAAAACCTGTGGCTTTGTGTAACTTAAAGGCAGCCTTCGTCCACATGACGGCTTGTATACAATTTTTGGGCAGTTTTCAGTAATTTTCCCAAGGCACCCTTGAAGAAACCTCAAGGCACCCTGGTTGAAAAAGGCTGCTCTAGAGAAGCAGGTAGCACAGAGTAAACAAGATTCTTGCCTTCTCAGCAGAAATGGAAGGTGGAAGTACATCCAGCCGGGAGTTGGCAATGCAGCTGCATTAACACTTAAGCAGCAATGTTAAATGTATAGAACCCGCCATAGGAGTTAAACTTGACATTCTGCCAGCGTAGTAGACACATGTAATGGATACATTTACAAAGGGAGATAGCACACCAAGTGAAATAACATCCTACATGTTCAACAGGACATGGTTACAATTACAAGTACACCCTTTTACCTTATCCATGTTGCAGGTTGTGCAGGTATACACCCAAAGGGGGTCTTCAGGGATTAGGTGCCATAGCAATGGCCCACAGCCCTAGAACTATATAGCACACTTCAGATAACTACTTGTTCACCTTGGCGCACCACATGCCAAGGTGAATGCCAAAACACCGGAATTCAGTGCCTAAAGAAAACATTACAGGCCGATGCAGCGTTTGGGTACAGTTCCCAAGATACACATGGAAGACAACCAATCCAAAAACTCCTAGCGAGCCTTGAGACACTAAGCAGTTGAATCTTATATTTATTACAGGTACTTCCAATAGCGCTGTCAATTTACGCAGTGCTTTACATATATAGATTGTACAATTTAAAATTCAAATTAGGATCTTGACAGAAGTAGAAGTGAAAGTAGTGAAGATCAATAAAACTGATTGGTGTAAAAATTTCTTTAGGAGGGTGATGGTGACCTTCACGTAAGGACATTAGCAAAAAAACGAAAGCCCCACAGCGTGGGTGGGTTATAGGAGGGTGCACTAGCTTTCGAGTCCAATCACCTAAGATAGCAACATATAACCAACAGTCTATAACCACACATCCTGCATTCTGTATGATTAAGATTAAAATAAAGTTTTCTATCAAATTTTATAAGCACTTACCAGCCTGCTGATCTCCTCCTGTCTGTCTGGAGCAGACCGAGCTGTCGCTTTGATCATAGTGGAAGTCTGATTGTCAGTCAGCTTCTTAATACAACGTTGACCAGCTACGATGTTACAAACCTGAAAATAAGTACAGATCATTTCAGTCAAAGCACTTTCAACCTAACCTAAGAAAAAAGACAAACTCACACTTTATAAACATACATTATAGTAAAGAAAACCAACTTGTGTATACATAAATTAACCAGTTTTCAGCTTAAATGTAACCAAATATTTCTGTATTAAAAGAAAAATCTATTTTTTGAAGTCCATTGGGTACACAGGAATGTAGCAATTCTTACACAACTGGATTATACGGTCACCTGAGGTTTGGACAATGGCAGACAAACATTACGCCTGCTCCCGTCTAACCCCACCTCCAACCATTGGGCCTCAGGGTGTAAAAGAAAAATAGGATTTTTTTTACTTGCCGCAATATTGTTTTCTTTGAGTACAAGGGACCGGGTTTATTCGTTTTGGTATATTATACAAGATTTATATAGCGCCAACAGTTTACGCAGCGCTTTACAATATAAAAGGGGGACAATACAGGCACAATACAATAGAATACAAAATGATTAACAGGGCCGTGCTCAGAAGAGCTTACGATATAGTAAGGGGGGGGCAGGTGGTACAAAAGGTTGTAACTGTGGGGATTGAGTTGATGATAGTGGTAAAAGGTTAGTTGGAGGCGTGATAGGCTTCCCTGAAGAGATGTGTTTTCAGGGATCGCCTGAAGGCAGCTAGAGTGGGAGATAGCCAGACAGGTTGAGGTAGAGAGTTCCAGAGGATAGGAGAGGCTCTGGAGAAGACCTGGAGACAAGCATGGGAGGAGGTGACAAGGAAGCTTGAGAGTAGGAAGCCTTGAGCATAGCGGAGAGGACGGTTTTGGCGATATTTGGAGACAAGATTGGTGATGTAGCTCGGGGCAAAGCTGTGGATGGCTTTGTATGTTGTGGTTAGCATTTTGAATTTTATTCACTGGGCGATCAGGAGCCAATGTAGGAATTGGTGGAGAGGGGTGGCAGACACTGAGCGGTTGGTAAGGTGGATAAGTCTGGCAGCAGCATTCATAATAGACTGAAGAGAGGATAGCCTATGGAGAGGTAGGCCAATGAGAAGAGAGTTGCAATAGTCAAGGCGAGAGATAAAAAGGGAGTGAATGAGGAGCTTAGTAGTTTCATTTGTTAGAAAGGGGCGTATTTTAGAGATGTTACGGAGGTGAGGTCTACAAGCTTTCGATAGCGATTGAATTTGGGGCTGAAAGGACAGGTCAGAGTCTAGGATTACACATTGTACCATGGCATGAGGGGAGGGATTGATGGTTGCATTATTGATTTTGATGGAAAAGTCATGGAGGTATACTGGACAAAGCTTAGTATAACCCATCCCACTTATCTTGCAGCAAAGCAATAGTAAGTATGGATGATGAAAACAAAAAAGGGACCTCTGTTATCCCTTACTTCTTTCACTTATTCTAACACATTTCAGCTAAACCATAAAAAATTGGAGGGCATCGGGATACAAACCCTGGTAGGTAATGGGCACAGAAACTCATTATGAATCTGGGAGTCTGATCAAGGCTCTATAAAATGCACATTTTGGTTTGTAATTACCAGCAAAAACAAGTTGTACTTGAGTGAAGGCATCAAAAACAGTCTGGGGTGAAGAGGCCATTCTCAGAAGTCCAGATAGCAACGCCTAAGACCACCAGCCAATTTTCAATGCATGGGTCATGCACAGCGGCAAGGCTGCTGTTAGAAATCACGGGGCCCCGTACAGCCTACCTGACAGGGCCCCCCATTTGAAAATTAAAAAATATTTTTGTTAAAAATACACAAAAATCATTATTAGTGAACACTGACACAACGTAATTTACAGAAATTCCTATTAAATCCAAAATTTAATAGATAAATCTCCATGTGTGCATGGGTGCTGTGGATTCTACAGTGTGAATCAGTGGTTTATGTGGCTGGAGCTGCCCGTAGCTGTGTGCAGGCAGCCTATGCTATGGGTTACAGCAGCTTTACAAACACTGCGGCAAGTTCTAATTTGAATGGTGCGTGGGTACAGGCTACTTGTGTGAGTGAGGTTGTGGAGCAGTAAAACCACATTGTTGAGCTGCACTTTTACCACCCAGATGGTGATCTAGTGATATAAAGATCTATATAAGTGAATCAGGACCTCCTTCCTCCTGCCGGTGACCCCTCTAGTGATATAAAGATCTATATAGAGGAATCAAGACCTCCTTCCTCCTGCTGGTGATCCCTCTAGTGATATAAAGAGCTATATAGAGGGATCAGGATCTCCTTCCTCCTGCTGGTGATCCCTCTAGTGATATAAAGATCTATATAGAGGAATAAGGTCCTCCTTCCTCCTGCTGGTGATCCCTCTAGTGATATAAAGATCTATATAGAGGAATCAGGACCTCCTTCTTCCTGCTGGTGATCCCTCTAGTTATATAAAGTGGTAGTGGTAATACATCTGTGTATATCTCCTGGTTACAGTATTGTGCCATGGATAGTTTTTATAGTTATGGTGAGATCACAGAGAGCTGCCTTAGGCCCCTTTCACACGGGGCAGACTCCATTTCGATCAGCATGGGATCCCTTAGCGGTCAGAGTAGAGTGGGCAGATAGCAGGTCCATGTTCACAGAGCAGACAAGGATACAGCCCGCTCTGCTCTATGGGTGGCCAAGAGTAAACGGACTGTCCGTTTACACGCGATTGCCCTACGATCTGATCCACCTAGATGGAGTATAGGATCCCCATACCCCATCCCCAAAGTTTTTTTTGATTGAAAGCATTTGGGTGTAAATGGGCACAAATCCGTTTACATCCACTGGTGCATAGGAGAGAATGGACCATCCATCTGGTCTGCCTAAAAAAACAGGCGGACCTAATTGGATCTCCCATGTGAAAGGGGCCTCATCCTCATGCTGTGTGCAAGAATACATGATGTAGCTTAATGCATTTATACTATAATAAGTGTTATGTACAGTCCAGACACATCACAAAATACTCTTAATACAATCTCAGTCTTACATGTGATCACTGTAGGTGCAGCACTCCATTGCATAGGTATAGTGGCTTAGGGAACTCTCCAATGATATACAGTAGACAGAGCACATAAAGATTACCAGACAAAAAGGTTGCTGTTCTTCTCAATTGGTGACTGACAACATGCACAGTTACAAAGTTAAATTGTGTGAGCTTTATAGGTACAACGATCAGTTCCAGAAAAGACCCTTATTACATCAATTCTCGGCTTTGTAACAGGCATAGATAAAGCAGAATACTGGCCAACACATGAACCTAATCGGCGGCAGCATGGTGAAATCAACGTGCAGCTAATAATGAAAGACAGGTAACAGCGGTGGAATATCTAATTGTGCCCGACTGCCCATGTACTGACCTCTGGATCCACCCGTGTGTCCCATCAGCATTTGCAGCCGGCAGTAGAGAGAGGAAGAGGATGAGAGTCGGAAGTCCCGTGGAAGGAGGGGGAGGGGCAAACAAGAGGATCGGAGTGGAGCTGCAGGGAGGGGAAGGGGGGTGATCAGTGCAGCAGTGCAAGGTGCAGACACTGGAACTGATCTCCCTGTGGCTCCCTGTGTAATCACAGGAGGATTGGTTTCAGCAAGGAGACCGTACAGCTGGCCCTTCTGCATGTCAGTTGCCCGGGCCCCCCTTTTGAACTGATGGGGCCCGGGCCCGGTACAGGAGGGCTGGCTGTACTGCCTTATCAGCGGCCCTGCACAGCGGACAGGGCTGGTGAACTCATGCCAGAATCTGACAGGCTTATTTGTAGCTGCAAGACTTCTGATTCCTCCCCGACGGTTGATGGAAGCTACTACCAGGACCTGAATCCTGGTCAGGTGAACGTGTAGTCCAGCAATGAAGGGATAACCGATTTGCTTTGAGTTCCTGAGCATTGACAGGGAGACAAGCTTCCTCTGGTAACCAAGTCCAGAGCTCCTCCCCAGCCAGATATGATGGGAACCATTGTGAGAACCTTCTAGACCAGTTGGAGTACAGGGCCAACACCATAGTGAAGATCTGAGGTCCACTCAATAGACCAAAGGGTAACTGGTATTGGGTGCCTACAGCAAAAGGCAGGTGTTGGAAAGATGGGGCAGGAAAGTAAACATATGTACATATAGGCAAGAAAGTCTATGGAACAAAGGAAAGCAATGACCGACTAGAATAGAATAAGTGAATTTTTGTACCCCAAAAAAGGGTACAAAAATGTGTTGAGCACCTTTATATCCAGAATATGGTAAATGCACACTCTTTGGAACCTGAACCAGAGTAAACACCCTTGAACCTTTCCTGTTTTGGAACAATGGCACTGAAACCTTGAGATAAAGGAACTGCACCAGAGCCAACGTGGAGGTTGCCTAGTATTTTCAGAACATTGGCAGGTTTGGCAGCATGAAGGGTGGAGTCAGAAAAAGCAGTTCTAGCTTTTAGCCCTTGGAAACCGTGTTCTAAACTTGCTTGCTTATTTATTTGGTGCTTTGGCTTAGACTGGGGAAGACTGGAAGAAACACAAAAGGTACTCTTTTTAGCAGTATCCCGATTGAGAGGCTTAGTCACCATGGGGGAAAACCCCTTTTGCCCCAATATAAAGTTGTCCAAGGATTTGCCAAAAAGATGTGGCACACAACACAACAGATGTGGCACACAACCGGTATTTCTTGCTTTGGTGTTCTGCAGACCAGCATCTGAGCCAAGAGGTTCTCTAAACATGCATGCAGATATTCGTAAAGAATAAAAAGTTCCACAAGAGGTGATCAGTTCTCCTTGTTGAATAAAAAGTGTATTGATATAAGATGCTCGCATCCCAAACGGCATAATTTTAGGATGGGGCTATGAGAAATTAAGCTCCAACATTCCAAGAGTAAAAGATAAAGGAGAAAGCATCTACTATACTTGAGTGTTGATATGACCCTTGGTCAGGGGTGTGGGGAGCCCGGGGTTACAGCCCTAAGGGTGCCTCCGAAAAGCCCCGGGGCAGTCTAATTATATTTTTAGCCCTGAGCTGCCATAACAAAAACATAGTGACACGGCGGCACCTATGATGGACGTCACCACACTGGTCCAATCCCGCATGGTGGGAGGTGTGACCTCCATTACAGGGCACCGCCGGAACTCAGTGACACTGCGGGGCAGGCACGGGGCATCTATACTGGAGGCCACACTTAGCCAATCCTGTGCCAACGCAGGACACGTGATGTCCATTAAAGGACACTAGCACCAGTCTATTCCTGATGTTATGAGGCACGCTGCTGGGGACACCCTGTTGTAAGGAGGCACGCTGCTGGGGACACCCTGTTGTAAGGAGGCACGCTGCTGGGGACACCCTGTTGTAAGGAGGCACGCTGCTGGGGACACCCTGTTGTAAGGAGGCACGCTGCTGGGGACACCCTGTTGTAAGGAGGCACAGTGCTGGAGACACCCTGATGGAAGGAGGCACGGTGCTGGGGACACGCGACCGCATCTGGTGGCAGGCAAATTGGCAAGTGACACACTCGGGTCTCCCACTGATTCTGCATTAGGCGAGTTGAACCATTTCATTTTATATTACAATCTAATAGAGATAATGCACTTCAATCATCCTGACACTATACCAACCATGGTGTCGGGATGATTGAAGCTCTAACACCAAGTGTTTGGAGTATCTTTATCTGCTTTCAAACTATCTGGAATACACATATTGCTATTGTGGTGTAGGATCTGGGCCTGCTGTCCCTCCATCCCTCTTTCTTTCCTTCTCGCTCTCCTTCCCCATATCATTTTTTCTTTCTCCCTCCACCCCTCATTCATCTCAGACTCAAACCACACCCAATTTAAGCCACGCCCAGTATTTGGTTTAAGCCACATCCATTTATTTGGGCTTAAGCCCCTGGGCTTTTTCCCACCTAGCAACACCCCTGCCCTTGGTTTAGCAGGACTGCAATAATTTTGGACACAGACTCTATAGTGAAAGCCGCCTGCATTTCGGAAAGGGTGTAAAACCAACAGAGTACACTGAAAACCCATCTCAATGGAAGGGAGTATTAAGACGTGATACCAGTTGAGGCTGCAAGTCACAAAATCAAGCAGGATAGTGCTTAGAGAGTCAAGCCCCAAAAGAAGCCACAACAAGCTTGTTCGAAGGAGACTCACTACAAAGGAGTGTGGGAGTAAATGAGATACCATTCACAACATATATTTCTATCAGGGTAGAAATCAAATCCCAGGGTAAAGGGAAAAACAAACCGAGAGCAAAATAGGGAATTCAACTAAGTTAACTACCTAAAAAGGTAAGAAATCGGCTAGTACACTTGGACAACCAAAGCATCTACAGCGGGCAAAGACCACTAATTAAATTTCTTTTCAAATGCACAAAGCTCCTTCATACTGTCAGGAGGAAGCCATGATTTCACAAGTTTGTCTCTAGTCTACAGAGGAATGCCATACATACCAAAATGTATGCACAAGGCTTACCAAACTTTCCCCCTGTGATGGCAATAAAAAATAAAAATAAAAAAGTAACCACTTGACAACCGGCACGTGGCAGGTCGGCTCTATTGCGCAAAATGATGTACCCCCATGTAGTTTCCTGCAATATCCACTGAGGGACATCAAGTCCGCCAGCCACCTGCGATCGTTCCACAGAGAGGCAGAACGGGAATCTGTAAACAAGGTGGATCCCTGTTCTGACAGGGGACAACATTGAGATCTGCTTTTCCTAGTGATCAGGAACAGCGATCTCTGTTGTCCCAGTGAGCCGAGCCCCCACACAGTAAGAAAACACTGCCAGGGAACAGTGAACCCTTTTATCTCCCCCCCCCCCCCCATTATCAACCCCTTCCCTGCCAGTGTCATTTATATATTGATCAGTGCATTTTTCTAGCATGGATCACTAATATCGTCACTGGTCCCCAAAAAAAGTCACTTTGAGTCAAGATTTGTCCGCCGAAATGTCGCAGTCCCGCTAAAAATCACAGATCGCCGCCATTACCAGTTAAAACACAAAAAAAAGTACATAAATCTATCCCCCATTTTGTAGATGCTATAACTTTTGCGCAAACCAATCAATATACTCTTATTGCTTTTTTTTTTTTTTATCCAAAAATATGTATAAAAATACATACTGGCCTAAACCGATGAATACCTGTTTTTTATATATATATTTTTTTGTTTGGATATATACTATAGCAGAAAGTAAACTTTTTTTTTTTTTTTCAAAATTGACCATCTTTGTTTATAGAGCAAAAAATAAAAACCAAAGAGGTGATCAATTACCACTAAGAGAACGCTCTATTTGTGGGAAAAAACAGACATCAATTTTATTTAGGTACAGTGTCGCACGGCCGTGCAATTGTCAGTAGAAGCGACGCAGTGTCGTATCGCAAAAAAATGGCCTGGTCATTGAGGGGGTAAATCCTTCCGGGGCTGAAGGGGTTAAAAGCACCCCAGTCACCCTTGCATACACCCAAAAGTGGAGCATAGGTCAAGCACATGTAGGTAAACTGCGCCACACGAGGTATCCCTTGTGAACATAAAGGTGAGTGCAATCATTTTAGGGTCATAGGTCATGGTCAACTCTAAACTGATGATCTGTAAAGGCTTTTAAAATGTCAGAAAAAAAAAGGAGAAATGTGTGTTCCATGGTCTTTAAAACTGTGCATGTCAGTGGTATTGCAAAAGACTAAGACTGACATATTTGTCATTTACTTGACATAACCCCATCTTTTAGATTTTACCATAAATGGGTATAATATTGTGTTTATTGGCACTAAAATTTATTATAGTGTATTTTTCTCCTGAAAATCTGCGCAAATATTGTGCGTCATAATAAAACTGCAACTACTACTATTTTATTCTCCAGGATCTTTCAGAAAATATATGCGTGTGTATGTATGTATGTATGTATGTATGTATGTATGTATACAGATTTATAGTAATCTCTAGCAGAAAATAAAAAAATAAAAATAAAAAGCAGATTTTAAGATGTGCAAATTTTTTAAAGATTGCCCCAGTAACAAGTGGTTAACAAAGCTTTATTTTCCCATAGTAAGTCAATATTTTTTGTTACTTACACTCCCCTGCGACCCTGCTCCACTGCCCGAGATTTCTATGAAAAAGTCAGAACTAAATCATTTAAGCCTGGTGACTGGCTTCTCAGTGTGTTGTATTGTAAAGACCCAATGCTGCCTAATGGAGAGAATTACTGGTGGTTTCTTGAGCAGTCTGCCAACAACCTGGAGCAGTGGAAGAGAGTGGGAAAGGCAAGTACCGATAGCTACCTAGTTGCATTGCCTAGTATGGGCAATTACAAATATGCCTTACAATTGCTAACCATAGGTTTTCTGCCAACCTAAGCCTAGATGAAAAAGTGTTTATAGTGAAATGCTTACCTCTAGGGGTAAATAGGTGTGTTTCTGTTCCTGACCGACTTGCAAGCAAGGGAGATGTGGATATTTTAGCTGCAAGCTGTATTTCTGTTTGAAGTACTGGGCAACTGTGCACTCCATGGCCTGACCATTCTCCAGCTGCAAGGGGAAGCTATAAGCAAGCACATAATGACATAATAAGATGCTGCTTTGCAAAGGGGAGTGAATATTAAAATCTTTTTTGTATATACACATTTCAGCTTACCAATCCCTAAAATTGGTGGCTGTATTACTTTTCTTTTTTTCCTTTATTTTCACCTGGTGACCAGTAACACTTCCTGTCTTAGGGTATCTCCAATTCATTGGAAGAACAGACACCCTTGGACTGCAGCTTTGTTAATCTGGGGAGAGGGTGGCATTCAATACAATAGCAGATTTTAAAGGATTTGGCTAGCAAATTAAAGCTGCAGTTAACTTTTTTTCCTTCTGCAATAAACGTTTTACATAAATGATTAAAAGCTGACCAACAGGACTTATTGGCCTGATCACCAAGTGATAAAAAGAAAAGGCTAACACAGACACATCTATGAACTGGTTATCTGCAATATACTACATTTTTGGTTTAGATGCATTTTAAGTGGACATCAAAAAATGGGATTTTATTAAGAACTTACCGTAAAATCCTTTTCTCTGAGTTCACTGACAGACGCAGCCCTTCATTGAGAAGTGGGGTTTATGCACATCCTACTAGGAGTAGACTCGGCAAATAGAAAAAAAGCAATCTGGCCCCTCCCAGGGGGCCATCCTCACTCCAGCATATAACCCCCCTGCTCTGCATAGCATATCAGTTCGTAAGAAGCCGTACAAAGGCAACACAGAGGGGCGGCTGCTGCGTCTGTCAGTGAACTCAGAGAAAAGGATTTTACAGTAAGTTCTTAATAAAATCCTATTTTCTCCTACGTTCACTGACAGACGCCGCCCTTCATTGATAAGTGGGGATGTCCCAAAGCAGTGTCATTCAAGAGGGTTGGGTAAACAAGAACTGTACCCAACAGGATCCTCTCAGGAGGCGCCAGCCGCGCCTACATTGCCGCCTGTAAAACTTTACGGCCAAAAGCAGCATCCGCAGATGCTGACACATCAACTTTGTAAAACTTAGCAAAAGTGTGCCGCCTTGCACACCTGGGACACTGAAGTCTGGTGTCTGAAAGCCCAGGAAGTACTAACTGTCCTGGTGGAATGAGCCGTGACAGGAAAAGGGGGGACTTTGCCCCGAACAGTATACGCATGGGTCACGGTCTGCTTCATCCAACGGTAAACAGTAACCGACGAGGCCGCCAACCCTTTGCGTGGGCCTTCTGTCAGCACAAACGCATCAGACTTTCGAAAAGAAGCTGTAGCCGCCAAATACACCCGCAAAGCCCTCACGACATCCAGAGAATGCAACTCAATCTCCTTGGGATGTGACGGGTGTGGGCATAAGGGAGAACAATATCCTCAATGTGAAAAGAGGAAACCACCTTCGGTAGAAACGAAGGAGAAGGCCGCAGGACCGCCTTGTCCCTATGAAGGACCAAGTAGGGAGACCTACAGGACAACACTGCCAGCTCAGACACCCGCCTAGCGGATGTAATGGCCACCAAGAAAACCACCTTTTGCGACAGCAATTGTAAAGGCATATCCCTGATTTTTTCATACGGCGGTTTCAGTACAGAAAGTACCAAATTCAACTCCCACGGTGCCAAAGGCGACCGTACCCGAGGAGCCACATGGCTTACACCCTGTACAAAGGTACGTATCAAGGAATAGGACGCCAAGGGGCATTGATAATCGCCAGAGCCGAAATCTGACCCTTGAGGGTACTCAATGCCAATTTGTTATCCAGGCCTTGCTGCAAGAAGGCCAGCACCCGGGACACAACATAAGAGCGGGGGTTGCAAAACCCCGCCTCACACCAGGCAATATAGGCCTTCCAGGTGCGATGATATATCTTGCGCAAAGTACACTTGCGCGCCTTAAGCAAGGTAGGGATCACTGAGTCAGAGACACCCCTCTCCCTCAACACCTGGGACTCAATAGCCAAGCCGTCAAAGCCAGCGAGGGTAAAGCAGGGTGCAGGATGGGTCCCTGCGACAGCAGATCTTCGCGCAGTGGAAGACGCCAGGGACCATCTGTCACCATCCGCACCACGTCGGCGTACCAAGGGCGCCAAGGCCGACCCAGAGCAACCAGGATTGTCGGAATCCCCTCCACTTCTACCCTGCGCAGTAGCCGCGGTAGAAGCTTGAGGGAAGGAAGGCGTACAGGAGCCGATACCGACCCCAAGGCGCTACCAACGCGTCCGTGGCGGCCGCCAACGGGTCCCTTGTTCTGCACACGAAGGTCTGCACCTTGTGATTGAACCTGGACGCCATGAGATCCACGTCTGGCATGCCCCACTTGTGGCAAATCTGGCGGAACACCTCTGGATGTAAGGACAGTTCCCCCTGATCCAGCGCCTGGCGAATGAGAAAGTCCGCTAGCCAATTTTCCACGCCCGGAATGTAAACGGCGGAGATTGCCGGCACGTGAAGTTCTGCCCATCTCAGAATGAGAGCCGCTGCCGAGCACCTTGTTCCGCCCTGATGGTTCACGTACGCCACCGCCGTGGCGTTGTCCGACTGAACCCGAACCGGGAGGCCACGCAGCCTTACCGTCCAGTGGGAGGCGCAGAGCCTGATCGCCCTCAACTCCAGCACATTTATGGGAAGGCGGGCTTCCTGAGCCGACCAACGGCCCTGAGCAGACAGCTGCCCTAGGACCCCAGCCCGATAGGCTGGCGTCCGTCGTGACTATCGACCAATTCAGGGGGAGAAACTACTTCCCCAACGTTCGAGCCAGTGCCCGCAGCCACCAGGTCAATGATCCTCTGGTCTGATGATCCAATCTGATCAGCTCGTCCAGGGACAGTGGAGACTTGTCCCACCGTGACAGAATCGCTGGCTGTAGGAGCCGAGTGTGACTCTGGGCGTAGGGTATCGCCTCGAAGGCTGAGACCATGAGCCCCAACACCCGCATACAGATCCGTAAGGAGGACCACTGGCGTGACAGCAGGGTTCGCACCGCTGCTTGCAGTGTTAGTAACTTGGCCGGAGGTAAGAACACCTTTGCCTGCTCAGTGTCCAGAATCAGACCCAGATATTCCAGTCGACAGGACGGGGTCAACGTCGACTTCTGCAGGTTGATCAGCCGGCCGAAGTCTTTCAACGAGGCCATGGTGATAGCCACATTCTCCTCCAGGGCCGAAGCAGACTCCGCTCGCAGGAGTAAGTCATCGAGGTATGATGCCACCGCAATGCCGCTCTGCCTCAATAGCGCCAGCACCGGAGCCACCAGCTTGGTGAATACCCGAGGAGCCGAGGCCAGACCAAAGGGAAGTGCCACAAATTGGTAATGTAGATCCCCCACCGCAAAGCCCAGAAAGCGCTGGTGCCAGGGACAAATGGGAACATGGAGATACGCGTCCCTGATATCCAAAGACGCCATGAAGTCCCCTTGGTGCAGGGCGGCCACGACCTAATGGACAGATTCCACACTGAATTTTCACACCCTCACAAAGTGGTTTAGCGCTTTTAGGTCCAGAGCTGGCCTGACCCCACCCTTTTTGGGCACCACAAATAGGTTGGAATAGAAGCCGCAGAACCTTTCCAGCGGAGGTACCGGCACAATCACCCCCTGTTCGGAGAGCGTCTGAACATCACCTAGGAGAGCCTCTCGACGCCCCTGCGGGAGTCTCAAGTTCAATGGGAAGAACCTGTCTGGGGGTAGAGTGCTGAACTCTATCCTGTAACCTGAGGACACCACTTCCTGCACCCACCGGTCGGAAATGCGGGCAGCCCACCTGTCTGTGAACCCCAGAAGACGTCCCCCCATCATGCGGAGGACTGTTCCTCAGTCTTTTCATTCTTACGCTGTCAGGGCCGTTTACCGGACCCCGAGGCAGACTTGCCGGGACTAGGGCCCATGCCCGCTGCACCGGGCGCATGAAAAAAACTCTTCTGGCCCGAAGAAGAGGGACCCTGCTTATGGCGGAATTCCCACCGCCTGGGCTCCGGAAGAAAAGTACTCTCCCCCCCCCCGGTGAAATCCTTAATGATTTCATCCAATTGTGGCCCAAAGAGCCAACCATACTGAAAGGAAAGGTCCGTGAGGCCCTTTTCAGACGTGTGGTTCCCCGACCAACAGTGTAACCACAGCACCCGTCTGATAATGACTGCAAAAACAGACATCTTAGGCAGCATGGGAAGCAGGTCCAAAGCTGCGTCACACAGGTACCGAAGACCCTGTATCAGACAATCCATCCGCTGTGAAGTCTCAGGCGAGCACCCGCAGCTCAACTTATTGTGCAACTCAGTCACCCACTCGGTAAGAGATTGCGCCACCATGGTTGACGCCAGAACTGGTCTCGTGGCCGACCCCGCCACCAAAAACAGTGCCTTGGATACCGCCTCCGTCCGCTTATTGGCCGGATCCTTAAAAGAGGGAGATCCCTCCAATGGGATGGTCGTTGCCTTATTCAGGCGAGCCACAGGGGGGGTCCACTGCTGGGGATGCCCACTTCTTCACAAAGCTATCCTCAAAGGGATAGAGCACAGCGAAACGTTTGGGCAATGAAAAGGAATTCTGCAGACGCTGCCATTCCTTAAAGACCAGCTGGTCAAAGAATTAATCATGGGGATACGCCCTAGGGGACCGAGGTGGCTTAAAAGACCCACAAACGTAGACAGTCTCCTGCGACTCCCCAGATTGGTCCAGTTGCAAGGACGCACGTATATTGGTTATCAGGGAGGCCACCAGCACCCTTTTGCGCGCTACCGAGGCCCCCTGATCTTCCTCCCCAGTTCACCATCTGAGAGCTCCACGGGGGTCCCTGTGACCACTGAGGCCCCTTCCGTTTCAGAATCCTCCTCCGAGGAAGGAGGGGGGGTGGACGCATTTTAGCTACCCCCTTAGCACGGCACGGTGCCTGCCGGGGAAAAAATTCCCCCAATATGGATCTTAACTGATCCAGGGGAACCATAGGGCCCAGCGCAGGTTGAGCTTCCACCGACTCCTCCTGGGAAGGAGCCATTGCCACCGGAACACTGCTAGGTTAAATAGGCCTCGACACCCCCACAATGCAGCCCCACCACTGCCCCACAGAGCCACCGGGAGATACCCAGGAGGACTGCACCCACCGCTACCAACACACCAGGGAGAGCCCAGCTATATTTACTGCATATTGCCCTTCAAGTGCTGCGTCCCAATAGGAGTGCTTTTGACCGCCTGTCATGAGCCTTCGCCGCCCTGTGTCTTCCACGCTGTCCCAGAGAAAAGAGGAAGGAAACGGCACCAGTCGCACGTTTTCATCACCAGGCACATCAAACATGGCCGCCGAGCGGTCACAAGAGGCCAAAGCCTGTCCACACAGACCGCGACTACGGCAAAATGGCCGCCGGTCCATCACTAAAGGCCAAAATAGCCCACAAAATGGGCGCGGCTACGGCAAAATGGTGGCGGGTCGCCGCATGGCGGTTTTTTAGCGCGGGGTGCGGGGGAGGGGGGTGTAGGAGGGGGCAACAGACCAAAAAAGCAAGGGGACCTGTAGCCTAGAAACCCTCCACCAGCCGGCCCAGTCCGCCAAAACGCCCAGGCCCCCCCCCTCCGCACCCGGTAGCAGATTTTCCTCCCATCTGATGGGAAGGGATGCTGCAGGCCAAGCGCCCCCGGACGCGAGCACAGCCCGGTCACTGGACGTGAGTGTGGGTCACCCACTAGCCTCCCGCAAGGAATGGGTAAGATGCGGCAGACCCCGCCAAGGCTAAGGGTAGCTCGCATTGGTCGGCCGTGCTGCGGAAATTTCAGGATTTGAGATATCCTCTATGCCCCAGCCGGCTACTTGATAGTCTTCATCAGATAGCTTGAAAGCCAAAAGAAGAAAAAATTCTGGAGAACCGCAGGTCCCAGCAGGGAACCAGGTCTAACTCCTTGCACTAGGCATAATAAAACTGATATGCTATGCAGAGCAGGGGGGTTATATGCTGGAGTGAGGATGGCCCCGTGGGAGGGGCCAGCTTGCTTTATTTCTATTTGCCTAGTCTACTCCTAGTAGGATGTGCATAAACCCCACTTGTCAATGAAGGGCTGCGTCTGTCAGTGAACGTAGGAGAAACCATGTTTTACAGCAGCCAGAACAATTTGCACAACAGTAACATGGAGAAAAACCAGAACTGCATAAAAAAAAAAAAAAAAAAAAAAAAAAAAAAAAAAAATCCCTCTCCTTCACACACACTGAACACGTTTGTCCAAAGCCAGTGAATCACCAAACAGTAATGCAAGGTGACAGTCATAGGACTTATACCATCAAAAACAAATTCCAACAAGACTTAAGCCCTGTACACACAGACCACATATTGGCCGAAATCAGCCAGTACGGTAGAAACTGGGCGACGTTCGGCCTGTGTGTACAGGTCCTTGTCCAACGGAGGTCCTTGAACAAAAGAAGCCAATCTCACAACCGTCATCTGTCGAAAGAGCATGCTGAAAAATTAGCAGCTTATCGGCAGACCAGTGTTTTCTGGCTGGGTAGCACGTAGCACAGTGGGGAGATTGCTGTACTAACATTGCTGGTTTGAATAAAAAAAGTAACATGTACCAGGCATTATTACACTGCCTTTAATGACACCTCTAAAACTGACATTTCTGTTCCACATAATGGCAGCAATGATAGGTTGCAGATGATTTTGTGTGCTGAATTTTGTACCAATTCTGCAGCTTAAAACCTAACTGCTAAAATTATAGCTTGTAAGATTTGAAGGTTCCGTTCATCTTTTGTACCAGAATATTAGTTATTTTAGCACATAATGAAGTGTTTGTTTCTTTTTTCCCCCAAACCCATACAATCCCTCACTCATCACCCTCTGACCACAGTGAATGCATCTGGTCTTTTACCAATTTCAAAGATGCACTCTAAGCCATGGGCATCCTTCTCTTCCATATGACCATCTAGTGAGCTGCCAAGACCTACTATTCCATGATGGAGAGGGCAAGAGCAGACCTGTGACTGACACCAGTGTGCACCAGAGGCAGGCACATTCCAGGCTCTGTCAACATTCAGCCCATCCTGACCAGATACCAGCTAAAATATCTGAATGCAATGCAATTAACTACTAATGGGTAGGATGGGCCTCGTCTGGCACTTGACCATTAGCCTTTTCAATCCTTGGTAAATGAGATTTTCAACTTGCCTCTAAAATCCTTTGCTGGAATTTATTAAGGGAGACAGGATTCAGAGACAACTGGGTTCTATTGCTATTTACAGAAGAATTAGACACTGCCAAACAAGTGTCAAACAAAAAAAAAAGTGGACAGAGATGGGAGGCAAGATAACAGCCCTCAGCATACCTCTGTTTTGTGGCAAAGGAATAAAAGAGTGGATCATAAGACAGAGAAGGGACCTGTGTTTAATGAAATCCAAAAAGATTTTTTTTTTTTTTTTTTTTTTTAACAGGCAAGTCAAAAACCTTGCTTAATTATTCATTAAGGGATACGGAATACCCAGAAATAACACATCCCAAAGCAGGTCCAACCGAGAGGTGGACAACACAGCAAACACCAATAAGCCCAATTAAAACAATTTGACAACCCGCAGATCAAAGAACTGCCCGAAGAAGCTTCCAGGACCTGAGCTTGCACCGAGTGGAACTAGAAAATGTGTAAACAAAAGGACTAGGTGGTAGAGTTGCAAGTCTGCAAAAATAGATGCTTGATGCTAATAAGCCCAAGAGGCACCTACTGATTTATTAAAATGCGCCACCAACCAGGGTGTGGGGGGGGGAGGGGGGGGGGATTTTTATATATATGATCAAATTTATTTTAATAGGAAAAAACTATTTAGGGTAAACTAACAACTTGCCTACCTGCTCACGCAGATATACTGCGGCAGGTCAGCTCCCCTACGCAACCCAATGTTCCTGTACGCCAATTCGTGCCCGCAGGTCGTGTGGACTCGATGTCCGCCGGCTACCCACGATCGCTCTGTACAGAGGCAGAATGAGGATTCCAGTTCTGACAGGGGTCATGACAGATCTACTGTTTCCTGTCATCGGGAACAGTGATCTCTGTCATGTCCTAGGCAGCCCATCCCCCCTACAGTTAGAACACGCTGAGGGAACACAATTAACCCCTTAATCGCCCCCTAGTGTTAACCCCTTCCCTGCCAGTATCATTTTTACATTGATCACTGCATTTTTATAGCACTGATCAATGTAATAATGCCACTGGTCCGTAAAGTGTCATTTGGGAATCAGATTTGTCCGCCGCAATCCCGTTAAAAAATGCAGATAGCCGCCATTACCAGTAAATAAATAAAAGTCCATAAATCTATCCCATATTTTTTAGATGCGATAACTTTTGCTCAAACCAATCAATATACGCCTATTGCAATATTTTTAATCAAAAATATGTAGGGAAAAAAAAAAAAAAAACAAACCACCTTGTCCTAAACCGATAAATACACCTTTAAAATATTTTTTTTGGATATGTATTATAAACAAAAGTGAAAAAAAAATGTTTTTTCAAAATGGTCGCTCTGTTTATAGCGCAAAAAATATAAACCAGAGGTGATAAAATACCACCAAAAGAAAACTATTTGTGCGGGAATAAAAGGACGTCAATTTTGTTTGGGTACATTGTCACAAGACCGCGCAATTGTCAGTTTAAGTGACGCAGGGCTGTATCGAAAAAAATGGCCAGAAGGGGGCAAATCCTTCCATGGCTGAAGAGGTTAATTTTGTTTATTCAGCATGAAATGGAGCTTAACCACTTCAGCCCCGGAAGGATTTGCCCCCTTCCTGACCAGATCCCTTTTTGCGATTCGGCACTGCGTGACTTTAACTGAAAATTGCACGGTCGTGCGGCGTTGTACCCAAACAAAATTTGCGTCCTTTTTTTCCCACAATAGAGCTTTCTTTTGGTGGTATTTGATCACCGCTGCGTCATTGCTGATCGCCGCTATAAACAAAAGAAGAGCGACAATTTTGCAAAAAAACCCAAATTTCTTACTTTTTGCTAAAATACAAATCCAAAAAAAAAAAAAAAAAAAAAATATAAAAAAACTTTTTTTCATCAGTTTTGGCCAATTTATATTCTTCCTCATATTTGTGAAAAAAAACAAAAAAAAAAACGCAATCGGCGTTTATGGATTGTTTGCGCAAAAGTTGCAGCGTTTACGGATGATGAGAATTTATTTTTGGGGTTTTTATATTTTTTTTATTTTTTACTAGTAATGGCGGCGATCTGCGATTTTTAGCGGTACTGCGATATTTCAGCGGACATGTCAGAACATTTTGACACTTTTTTGGGACCATTGGCATTTATACCACGATCAGTGCTATAAAAATGCACTGATTACTGTGTAAATGTCATTGGCAGTGAAGGGGTTAACCTGCAGGGGGCGCTCTAAGGGTTAACTGTGTTCCCTGGGCGTGTTCTAACAGTGTGTGGGCTGCCCTAGCAGGGGAAGGGAAGTGATCACAGCTTCCATGTAGAGGAAGGCTGTGATCACAGCCCTTCCCCCCCCCCCCCCCC
>BLSH010205261.1:593629-609582 GCA_018402905.1 Glandirana rugosa
AAAAAAAAAAAAAAAAAAAAAAAAAAAAAAACTTCAATACGATACACTTACTCTTGTTTCATCAAAGAGGAATGCAAGTGACTGTCTGCGTCGAAGAAGTAAATGAAGTACCCCAAAATACAAGCAGGTTGATCCTCAATTGATCCGTCCCTTTTCTAGTCGACCGGGGAGGGAACCCCCGGCAGGAGAGAAGGATGTAGTTTTGGGGGAGTGTCGTATCGAGAGGTCAAAGTTACGGATCAAGCGTTCCTCAACTGGACCGAAGGGGTATCCCTTGACGCCAGGACTATACTGGTAAAAAAGAAAAAATAAAATAAAATAAAATTAAAAAAGAGGGGCCAGCTGATCTTTTCCCTGCCTAGTTAACTCCTAGTTGGACGAACATAAAACCCCATGAAGTAAATGAAGAAGCTGCGTCTGTCAGTGAACGTAAGGAGAAACTACTTTGTTCTCATTCACATAGCATAACTTCAAAAAAAAAAAAAAAAAAAAAAAAAAAAAAAAGTTATATATATATCTCATCTTTTCATCATTTTAGTGCTTTATTTTGCAACCTCCAGCAAGAAGAAAACACTGCTTGTTCTCTTGGGCCAGCCTTGACAAAAAAGGCAACACCCAGCCGCACTCTGAAATATTATATAAAGTCACTTTGACAAATTCAGCCAGCTGGGGATGCGGACATTACATTCAAGATGGCGGTAAACTGCAGCAGTCTCTGGGCATTTGAAGGTCTGCACAGGGAAATGTGCATAAAATCCATTAGATGCACATATAGGTACAGGGTCTCAAAACTACACAGAAAGGAAAAGTTTTTTTTTTTTTCTACCAATTTAGTAGTGTTAAAGCAGAACGGAAGTTGGAAAAAAAAAATTGCAGACCGGCAGGCTCTTTATTGCACAATATACACACACATGGTTATTTACTAAAACTGCACTATGCAAATTCTGGTGCAGCTCTGCATAGAAACCAGCTTCCAGGCTTGCCAAAGCTTAACCAGTTGCCGAACAGCGGCCGTAGTTACATCCATCGGCAGGTCAGCTCTCCTGCGCGAATCGCCATGGCACGCCGCGTGAGCGTCGATGTAAACAAGGCAGGTCCCCATTCTGCCAGACGATATGACAGATCTTCTGTTCCCAGAAGGGATGCACCGAAATTTAGGCTGCTGAAAATGATCAGCATTTTTTCGGTATCGGCCGAAACGGGAAAAAAAAAAAAAATCTATTGAAAAAGGGGCGGGGTCCACCCCAGGTGCAGCTGTATGCAACAGAAGAGATGAGGAGTTTCACACACTTAACAGATAGCAGGCTCAGTGTGTGAAATATAACTGATTGCAGAGACTAGCTGTCAAAACTCTGCAGTGATGTCGGGGGTGGGCGGGACTGAACAGCTAGATAACTGTTTGGTCCCACCCACCCCGACATCACCACCGAGTTTTGACAGCTGTCCTGCCCACCCCTGACATCACTGCTGAATTTTGACAGCTAGTCTCTGCAATCCGGTATATTTCACACACTGAGCCTGCTATCCGCTCAGTGTGAAACTCATCTCCTCTATCAGTTCCAACCAATGTCACCTGTCAGTGCCAATCAGTGCCACCTATCAGTGCCCAGGTACAGGTAGGCTGCATATGGCAAATTTATAAAAAAAAAAGGGATTTTATTAAAACTTACCGTAAAATCCTTTTCTCTGGGTTCACTGACAGACGCAGCTCATCATAACGTGTGGGGTTTATGCTGGTCCCACTAGGAGTTAACTAGGCAGGGAAAAGAAACAGCTGACCCCTCCCATGGGGGCCGTCCTCGCTTCCTACATAAACCCCCTCATAGCATAGCTCTTCAGTTCGTACATAAGCCGTACCAGAACAGAGCACCGAGGGGTGGGAGCTGCGTCTGTCAGTGAACTCGGAGAAAAGGATTTTACGGTAAGTTTTAATAAAATCCCTTTTTCTCCTATCGTTCACTGACAGACGCAGCTCATCATAACATGTGGGGACGTCCCCAAGCTGTGTCAAAAAGAGGGGTGGGTAAACGCCAACAACAGCACCCAACTGAACCTCTAAGGAGGCGCCAGACGCGACTACACTGCCGCCTGCAAAACTTTGCAGCCAAAAGCAGCTTCCGAAGATGCAAACACATCAACTTTATAAAACTTAGTGAAAGTGTGAACCGAGGCCCAAGTGGCCGCCTTGCACACCTGTGACACCGAGGCCTGGTGTCTGAAAGCCCAGGAAGTGCTAGCAGCCTGGGTAGAATGAGCCATGACTGGAAAAGGGGGAACCTTGCCCCGAACAGAATACGCATGGGTCACGGTTTTTCTAATCCAATGAGAAATCGTAGCCGACGAGGCCGCCAATCCCTTGCGCGGGCCCTCTGGCAGTACAAACAAGGCATCAGCTTTTCGAAAAGAAGCTGTAGCAGCCAAGTACACTCGTAAGGCCCTCACCACGTCCAAAGCATGCAACTCAAACTCCTTTGGGTGCGATGGGCGAGGGCACAATGAAGGCAGAACAATATCTTCATCAATGTGAAAGAAGAGACCACCTTCAGAAGGAAGGAGAGGGTCGCAAGACCGCCTTATCCTTATGCATGACTAAGTAGGGAGACTTGCACGATAGTGCTGCTAATTCCGACACCAGTCTGGTGGAAGTGATGGCAACTAAAAAGGCCACCTTCTGCGACAGCAGTTGTAAGGAAATCTCCCTGATATTCTCATAAGGTGGTTTCTGAAGAACAGAAAGCACCAAATTTAGATCCCACGGAGCCATCGGAGTCCTCACCCGAGGCGCCACATGTCGCACACCCTGTACAAAGGTACGAATTAACGAGTGCGAAGCTAAAGGTCTCTGAAAGAGAATCGCCAGAGCCGATATCTGGCCCTTGAGAGTACTCAAAGCCAGTTTTTTGTTCAGGCCCTGTTGCAAAAAAGTCAGGACCTTGGACACGACATAAGAGCGAGGGTTATGGCCCTCCGCCTTGCACCAAGCTATGTAAGCCTTCCAGGTGCGGTGATAAATCTTGCGAGAAGTACACTTGCGAGCTTTTAACAAAGTAGGTATTACGGAGTCGGCGACTCCACTGTCCCTTAGCACCTGGGACTCAATAACCAAGCCGTCAAAGCCAGCGAGGGTAAAGCAGGGTGCAAGATGGGCCCCTGAGACAGAAGATCGTCTCGCAGCGGGAGCCGCCAAGGGGCGTCTGCCACCATTTGCACCACATCGGCGTACCAAGGATAATTGGTATCCCCTCTGCCACTATCCTGCGTATCAATCGCGGAAGCAATCTTATTGGAGGGAAGGCGTACAGAAGACGATAATGGCTCCAGGGGGCCACCAGAGCGTCCGTGGCCACTGCCAACGGATCCTTCGTTCTGGACACAAAGGTCTCCACCTTGTGATTGAACCGAGACGCCATGAGATCCACGTCCGGCGTCCCCCATCTGCGGCAAATTTGCTTGAACACCTCCGGGTGGAGGGACCACTCTCCCTGGTCCAGCGTCTGGCAACTGAGAAAGTCTGCCTGCCAGTTCTCCACCCCTGGAATGTAAATGGCTGAGATCACCGGAACGTGAAGTTCCGCCCAACGCAGTATCAGAGCTGCCTCCGCTGCAGCTGCTGAACTCCTTGTGCCGCCCTGATGGTTCACATACGCCACTGCTGTGGCATTGTCCGATTGAATTAGAATCGGACGACCCTGCAATCTCACTGTCCAGTGGAAAAGGCACAATCTGATTGCAGATCGTCCAGGTAGGCTACTACCGCAATGCCTCTGTTGTAGCAACGCCAACACCGGGGCTAGCAATTTTGTGACGACTCGAGGTGCTGAGGCCAGGCCGAAGGGGAGTGCCACAAATTGAAAATGGAGGTCTCCCACCGCAAAGCGCAGGAAGTGCTGATGGCGTGGATGAATGGGTACATGGAGGTACGCATCCCTGATGTCCAGGGATGCCAAAAATTCCTCCTGAAGAAGGGCGGCCACAACCGAGCAGACAGATTCCATCCGGAATTTCCGCGCCCTGACATACCGGTTCAGGGCCTTTAGGTCCAGTACGGGCCGATCCCCCCCCCTTTCTTGGGAACCACAAAAAGATTCGAGTAGAACCCTTGAAACCTCTCTTCTGGGGGCACTGGTACGATCACCCCCTGGTCTGAGAGTGCCTGTACAGCCCCAAGGAGGGCCTCCCGGCAATGCTGCGGGAGCCCTAAATTTGATGGGAAGAACTTGTCTGGGGGTAGAGATATGAACTATCCTGTACCCGGTGGACACCACTTCCCGGACCCAGCGGTCGGAAATGTGAGCCAGCCACCGGTCTGGGAACCCCAGAAGACGTCCCCCCACCCGAAACCATCAGGCTGAGGAGGACTTGTCCTCCGCCTTTTCGGTTTTGCGCTGCCACTGCCGTCTTCCGGCCCCTGCAGCGACCTTACCGGAGCGGGTCCCTTTACCTGTTGCGCCCGGGGTGCGAAAAAACTTCTTCTGGAAGGAGGGGGCCCCTGTCTACAGCGAGACTCACGCGTGAGGGGCTCTGGAAGGAAGGTACTCTTACCTCCCGTGAAGTCCTTAATCTCATCCAAACGTGGGCCAAATAGACATCCACCTTGAAAAGGGAGGTTAGCCAGACCTTTCTTGGAAGCGTGGTCACCGGACCAAGAACGCAACCAAAGTATCCGTCTAAGTATGACGGCAAATATCGTTATTCTGGACAACATCGGCAGTAAATCAACAGCCGCATCACAAAGGTACTTGAACCCTAGGAGTAAAAACTCAGACTTCTGCGGCGCATCCATCAGGCGACCGTCTTCCAGGTCCTTCAGGAGCTCTTCCATACACTCGTATAAATGTTGTGCCGCCGTGGCGGACGCCAAGGCTGGTCGCACAGCGGAACCTGTCACCAGGAACAGGGACTTTAAAAGCGCCTCTGTTTTTCTATCAGCGGGATCCTTAAAAGAAAGAGTCTCTTCCAGAGGAATGGTCGTCGCCTTACTAAGGCGTGCCATCGGTAGGTCCACCACAGGCGATTCCCATTTTTTTTAAAAAGCTTTCCTCAAAGGGATAGCGAGCAGCGAACCGTTTTGACAGTGAAGGAGAGTGCTGTGGACGCTGCCATTCACGATAAAGAAAATGATCAAAAAAGTCATTGTAGGGATAAGCCTTGGGGGCCTTAGGGGGCCTAGAGGACCCACACACATACGCAGCAGACCGTGATTCGCCATCCTGATCCAGCTGCAGCTTAGTGCGAATGCCAGCGATAATGGTAGCCACCAACGATTTTTCGCGCGCAGCCGCCGCCCCCTGATCCCCCTCGCCGTCCGATGGACCCAGTTCCCCATCGGATAAGTCCGCTGGGGTCCCTGAGACCCGAGGCCACTTCCGGCTCAGAATCCTCCCCTGCTGAATGAGGAGGAGGGGGGCGCCTCTTGGGGACCTGTTGGTTGACCTCCGCCCGGGGGAGAAATTGGCTAAAGACCGCCCACAGCTGGTCCAAAAATGCTCCTTGCGCAGATTGCGCTTCCTCAGCAGGTTCAGCAGAGTAATCTGCCATTGCTTTCTTCCCAGAAAAGGCTCTTAGTGACACACAGGGAGACTGAGAATGAGGCACCTCCACACCGCCGCACACCAAACACCCCACAGTGCACCAGGGAACCCAGGAGGACTGCACCCACCACCACCCACAGGGAGCCCATCTATACTTGCTGTTCCGCTGCCTGTTTTTGGATGGATCGTCAGAGGAGCTGCGCCGTCAGATCACCACCGTTCCACAGAGAAGGGAGATGCTGCAGACATGTGTATTTGCAGCGCATGCAGTCAAAATGGCCGCCGTTAAACACTAGAGGCCAAAACACACCTTCAGGAAACGTGCAGTACCGCAAATGGCCGCTCTGAGCGCTAGAGGGAAAGCCCCATAGGCCCAAAATGTCTGCGGCTACGCAAAATGGCGGCAGTCCACAGCAAAATGGCGGCCGATCGCCTCATGGCGGCGAAAAATCAATACGAACGCCCAGACGATCGGTGCGGTGCAGGGGAGGACAGGGGGGGTGCGGAGGGTGAACGGGAGCTCCACGCGTCCCACCAGCGGCCACCCAGCAAGAAAATGTTATTTTTTTTTGTTTTGCGGCCGTCGGTCCTCCTTTCCGCTCCTAAAAAGGGGGGGAAAAAGGCTGGAACTCTCACTCACCACTCCGACGAACGATGCGGGTAGCCACCCAGTCGCAGACCTTCCGCCCCCTCTTAGGCGGTATGCTGCGGGCCAGAAAATCACCCTTCCCGAATCGCATCTGGGAGTGGGCGCAACGGGGGGTCACCCCCGGCCGCCCACACGGAACGGGCACAATGCGGCAGGTCCCCATACGTCGGGACTGGCTCGCATCGGTTGGCCAGGTCGAGGAAGGTACAGAGCCCAAGGATTCTCTATGCCCCGACCGGCTTCTTGATAGCAGATCAATTGCTTGATAGAAGACAAAAAAGTAAAAGAAATTAAAATAAAAAATGGTCACAAACAGGACCGCAATTCCCCTGAAGGGAAGCCAGGTCAACTCCTTGCAAACTAGGCATTGAAACTGGAGAGCTATGCTATGAGGGGGTTTATGTAGGAAGAGAGGACGGCCCCCATGGGAGGGGCCAGCTGTTTCTTTTCCCTGCCTAGTTAAAGCCTAGTTAACTCCTAGTGGGACGAGCATAAACCCCACACGTTATGATGAGCTGCGTCTGTCAGTGAACGATAGGAGAAATAAATATTTTTTAAAAGATTAAAAAAAAAACAACGCTGGCAGCTATAACCTAAAATCTTATTCCATAGAGTGCATCAAGACAAGATCTAGTTAAGATAAATGCACAAATTTGCTAGTGCAAAATTCAGATATTCATATGCAAATTAATAAATAAAAATTGAATTATCTAAGGAGTTCAAATTTTCAATCCAATAAAGTGCTAAGGTGCTCATCTAACAAGGAAAAAAAAATGTGCTTAACAGTTTTAAATCAGACATAAATGTCAGCAATGGAGTCATAGTTAGACTTGTTAGATGAGCACATTAGCACTTTATTGGATTGAAAATTTGAACTCAATAGATAATTACATTTTTATTTATTAATTTGCATATGAATATCTGAATTTTGCACTAGCACGTTGGTGCCTTTATCTTAACTATGTCTTGTCTTGATGTACTCTATGGAATATGATTTTAGGTTATAGCTGCCAGCACTGTGTTTTTTTAATCTTTTATGTTTAACAGTGGGGAAATTAATTTTCCTCTTGTTTTGTGCATAGCAGCTGCAGCGAGTGTCACCCCATCCTAATATATACATCTGCGCGGGTTAGGTATTACAATTTACATATACCAATACATCAAATATTTTTTTAAAAACTCCTTTTCGGTTTAGGTTTTCGGCTTCGTGCATTTTCGGTTTTGGCACCAAAATTTCTATCAGGTGCACCACTAGTTCCCAGCCAGGCATCAGGAACAGCGATCTGTCATATCCCTGCCAGTCCATCCCCCCTACAGTTAGAACACATTGAGAGAACACCCTTAACCCCTTGATCGCCCCCAAGTGCTAATCCCTTCTCTGCCATGTGTCATTTATATATGAGTGCATTTTTATAGCACTAATCAATGTAATAATGTTACTGGCCCCCAAAAAGTGTCATTTTGGGTCAAATTTGTCCGCCGTAATGTTGTAGTCCCGCCAAAAAAAAAACCCCACACAACACATCGCAGATCGCCGCCATTACAGAAAAAAAAAAAAAAGTCCCCAAATATATCCCGTAGTTTGTAAACGTGATAACTTTTGCGCAAACCAATAAATATATGCATATTGCATTTTTTTTTAACTTTCTGCTATAATACATATCCCAAAAAAATATAAAAAAAAATGTATTCATCAGTTTAGGCCGATATATATTCTTTATTTTTAAAAAATAAAAAGGAAGAATATATATCGGCCTAAACTGATGAATAAATTTGTTTAATATTTTTTTGGGATATGTATTATAGCAGAAAGTAAAAAAAAACAAAACAAAAAAAAAACACGTTTTTCTCTTTCAAAATTGTCTTTTTTTCGTTAATAGTTAAAAAAAAAAAAATAAATAAAAAAAACGCAGAGGTGATCAAACACCGCCAAAAGAAGGCTCTGTTTGTGGGAAAAAAAGGATGTAAATTTTATTTGGGTACAGTGTCGCAATCGTCAGTTAACCCTTTCGCTGCCAGGCCCTGTGCTTCATTTTTACACTCAGGTGGCCAGACCATTTTTGCAATTTTTCCTTTTGCCTTTTTATTTTTCACTTTATAGCTTTCATAATTTGTAATAGACCCCCCCAACCATATATTCTCTGAAAGAACATGACCAGTAAAATCAAAAGGTGCTACTGATTAAGATCTCACAATATTTGCGCAAATGTTAATCAAAACAAAACGTTGCTTAAAATCTACTAAAATCAGGGTTAGCAGATACACAGCAAATTTTACAAAATTCCTACTAAATATAGAAGCTTAACCCAGGGCTTGACAAAATTGCTTAGAATCTAGGAGCCAGCTAAAAAAAGTTAGGAGCCAATTTTTTTTAGCATGGTGTGGGTTGTCAGCGCCCCCCACCCCAACTTACTCACAGCAGAGCAGCCAGTCAATAACTCCAACGCAACACCGTTACATCAGGGTTATAGGCTGGCCAGAAAGAGTGACACTAAAAAATCTGTTATTAGGGAACTCCTTATTATGCCTAATGCATCGCGACTGCAGCATGTAAAATGCCCTCATCTGCTGCCTAATGCAGCTAAAGGGTGGCTATTGGTGGGTGGCAAAAACATGTCTACTGCACATTTTTACCACCCAACTGCACATCTAAACAAAGCCTTAGTGGCAGTTTAAATAAAATACAAAAAAAAGTGAAAAGTATTCCAGCACTGCTGATCTTCGGCTGTCTCCTTGCAGCCACTTCTTGCCTACACACGGGTCCCCCCATGGTGACAATTTATTGGTCTGGTGCGTTTTCGGTCACCATGAAATCCTGGAGCCCAGCTGCACATAAAGCGTGGTAATGGTTGAGGGCACACAGGGCTTTAGCACAATTTTGTTGCATAGAATAAAGATCACGTTTCTCGCGGTGTAACATCTTTCACATTATACAAGAAAAAAAAAAAAAAAAAGGGCTAACTTTACTGTTTATTTTCTTTTTATTTTATTATTCAGTAAAGTGTACCATTTTCAAAAAATCCCGTTTGAAAGACCGCTGCGCAAATACCGTGTGACACAAAATATTGCAATATATATATATATATATATATATATATATATATATATAATGTTTGGGGGTTCAAAGTCATTTTCTAACAGAAAATACTGGATTACTACCTGTAAGCCACAAATGTCAGAAAAAGTTTAGGGTCCTTTCACACGAGCGGATTGTTCAGGTCCGCCTGTCAGTTTTTCACGCAGACCTGAACGTACGCTAAATTTTCCTTTATGGAGCGACGGAGGTCAGCTGTGACATGTCCGCTGACATCCAATCCGCTTCGATCCGCTAAAAACAAACGGATGGAAACATTTTTTTTCATCCGTCTGGTGGATCGGATGAACACGGACATACGGTCCGTGTTCATGCGATCCCCCATAGAGGAGAGTGGAGCTCTGTCATCCACCGGCGGGGATCAACGGATGGATCCCCGCTGAGCAGCGGAGCCCGTCCGCTAGTGTGAAAGGACCCCCAAGTCTTTAAATGGTTAAACTTCCCTCCTACAGCTCAGATATTTCCTTTGATAAAAGGATAAGATACATTGTTGTATTTTTTTTCTTCTTCCCAAGTATAAACAAATATCCCGGCCAATATAACAACAAAAATTAATCAGCACAAACTGAGTAAATAACTAGAGCAGCGTAACACTAAGGATAATTTATCAAACCCTAAAATCGATAGTATATATAGCAGAGTGCAGCGCTTTCCAAAAAACATACACTTGATTAAATGTCCATAAATAAACCACACCAATAGTGTTCATGCAGTGAGACTGGGATCAAAAAAGGTGCTTCAGTGAAATCAAGTACACGATAATTGGACAGAGGCCCTCACGTCAGTGGAATGGGCAATGGAGTTCTGATTTAGGTTTTGAGCATAGGTTTCTTTTGGAAGGTCTGGATTTTTGTTTATCCAGAAATTACTTCTGGCATCAGGGTCAGTATTACCTCCAGACAAGAGGAGTTGCTATGGGGGCTCGCTTTGCTCCCAGTGTGGCCAACTTACTTATGGCCCACTGGGAGGAAAGCATGGGACCGTCCCCCCGAATTAAAATGCTACAAGAGGTTCATTGATGATTTAATCATCTTTTGGGAAGGAGAACGACGGGTCTGAATATGTTCATTCAGAAACTCAATAATGATCGAAACATTGTTCTCTCATGGAATATTAGTACGGAGAGAATAGTGTTTCTGGATCTTGAAATATCCATTGATGGTGGTGGCTTTAGGTTGATTAACCACTTCAAGCCCACTGACCGTAATGCCTATATTCCCCTGGGGAGTTGCCATCACCCTATGTGGTTGGGCAATATCCCCAGGGAACAATTTATCATGGTTAGGCCTAATTGTAAGTCTGAGGATTTTCTACATCAATCGCAGATTTTGTCTGACCGCTTCTTACAAAAAGGTTATAAGAAGGAGGCACTGAATCTGGAAAGAGAGAGGGTTGAAAAGATGGATAGACAATAAAAGGATGACGAAAGGAAAGAGCCTATTAATGAACATCAGTTCAAACTAGTGTTGGATTTTAGTATCCAGCACAAACAATTTGAAAAGATAGTTCAAAGAAATTGGGCCACCTTGAAGATGGATAAGGTATTGGAATCTGTCCTGTCTGACCGGCCTCATTTTGTATACAAAAAAGCACCATCTCTACGGGATCACATTGCACCTGGTGTTGTTAACCCCCATTCTCAGAAAGAAAGTAGACTTTTTTCTTTCTTCACGGGCTTCTATGCTTGTGGTCGTTGTGTAGCTTGTAGGCATTCAAGAAACAACATGAAGAAATGCAAAGATTTTATAGTAACTGCCACCTCTAAACAATATAACATTTCTCAATTAATTACATGCAACACGATGGGTGTTTACATGCTTGAATGTGAGTGCGGGCTGCAGTATATCGGTAGGACATCTAGGCCCACTGCATGCCCGCCTCCGTGAGCATGTGAACAATATCAAGAAGGGGCTTGTCACTCAATGTCTCAAAACACTTTAGATTGGTTCACAAGAGAGACCCCAGGGGATTGAAATTCTGGAGATTGGAAAGAGTTAACAAAAATTGGAGGGGGTGGTAATTTTATCCGCCAACTTAGTCGCAGAGAATCTCATTGGATTTATGAAACACAGGTTCTAGGGCCAAAGGGCTTGAACGTAGAGTTTGATTCAAATTGCTTTATATCCAATCGATTTGTTTATTTGGTTTAACTTGTCATATGGATCATGTGAACGGCATTGGTTGCAGGAGAGAGTCCATTTGTTTCATTACGCATTTTTTCCTCCATAATTGATCTACTAAACCCTTAGGAGTTGGTTAGTTTTTTAATTCTTTTATTTTTACATTTCTAATTAATGATTTTTTATTGTATTGAGCTTTCACCCTGATGCCGGCCACGGTCCTCCAGTGTGATAGGCTTTTGTTAGCAGCGGTCAACCCCCTAGGCTTTTTGTTGCTGACAGCATCTTGCTTAGAAGTCTGATGTGCAGGGTGGGAGTGTTGCAGTCAGGGCTGTGCTACGCGCGTCATCTGTTAATCACCCTTAGAGCTCGTCTCTTCCTGTCACATTGTGGTTGCCATGGTGAGGGATGATTGAATGATTTTTGCCCATAGTATATAGAGGGGGTTTGGCGTCCCCTCCCCATCCACTGAGGAAGTTCCGGTTCCAGAATGCAACGCGTACGTAAGGGGAGAAATTGTGTGACGTCACCCGCGACCGATGCCGGCTCCATTCAGGTTATTTCACAATCTGATGCACCGATCGTTTTTATGATACCGAACATACACCTAGCACTGGGGTACAGTGCAAGATTTCTGCAACTTGGAGGAATATACCTACCTGAATTGTTCCTTGAGTGGAGGTTCCCCACCCCCTGTGCAGGGGCTAATGAGCGTGGTTGATCCTTTATAGGAGGGTCCACTGAGGGAGGTGAGCGGCCATCCATACATTGGTGGTGGATTTCACTGAAGCACCTTTTTTGATCCCAGTCTCACTGCATGAACACTACTGGTGTGGTTTATTTATGGGCATTTAATCAAGTGGATGTTTTTTGGAAAGCGCTGCAATCTGCTATATAAAATATCCCGGCCAGCTTGCCGAAATTAACAGCTGTTAGATTTAGCAGAGAAGACACTCGCTGAATTGGAGACACTGTTTCAAGAGAGTGAGGGGATAGAAGGACCGGCTGTCACCCGCCAGGACGCGATTTCTGGTCACCATGGCAACCTGGGGATTGTTGAAGCCTGGCTTAACCTCTATTGAATTAACAAATATTTGTACTTTGCAAATTGCACCTTTTTTGCAAAATTGTGAAAAATCAAACAGATGCAAAAGTGTAAATATCCAAATTTCTCAAAAAATCTGAAGGTTTTAATTTTTCCCTTACAGCTTTCAGAATGTGTGAAAGACATCTCCCCTCCCTCCCACAAACCATATATTTTCTGAAAGCATATGACCTCTAGAACAACAAGGGGCTACTGATTTCTTAGGCCCACGGTATTTGCGCAAATGTTTATCAAAACAATATTACCGCTAAAAATACACTAAAACCATTAGCATGTAAAAACACAATTTTACAAAATTCCTGCTAAATATAAAAGCTTTTCCTGTGTTGAGTTAATAACAAATATTTGTACATTTTAAATTGCGCCTTTTTGCAAAATGGTAAAAATGTCTAAAAACCTGGAGGTTTTAATTATTCCCTTACAGCTTTCAGAGTTTGTAAAAGACTGCCCAAACCATATATTTTCTGAAAGCGTATGACCTCTGGAATAAAAAAGGTGCTACTTATTTTTTAGGCCCCGCGGTATTTGCACAAATGTTTATCAAAACAATATTTTTGCTAAAATTAAACTAAAATCATTAATATTGGATTCATACATGGCAAAATGTACACAATTCCTGATAAATTCCTAACAACTATAAGGCCTCATAAACACGGACGTTTCTAAAAAAATAAACAAAACGTCGGGCCCGACATCAAGGAAAAAAAAAATAAAAAATCAGCGTTTTTCGGCGTTATGCATCGGCGTTAGTGAGCGTCGGCGTCAATAGGCGTTTTTTTTAAAAAATCATCCCTCTGCAATTTTTAACCTAAAAACGTCGGCGTCAAAAAACGCCGGTACAGTATTAGTTGGCGTTTTGCGGCGTCAGCGGCAAAAAACGCCAAAACGTTACAGTCTCAGAACCCTGGCCGCGGGTTCTAGTTTCAGCTCACTAACGCCGACGCCAACTACAGCTCAAAAAGGTCGGTGTTTTTATGGGGCCATTGACTAACATGGAGAGCTGCAAAAAAAAGCCAGAAAGCGCCGGCGTCAAAAAATGTCCGTGTGTATGAGGCCTTAAAGTTAACCACCTCCCGCCCGGCCACTGCATATATATACGGCCGGGTGGGAGCTTCCCCGTTCTGACAGGACGTGTATTTACGTCCTGCAGAACGGGAGCTCGCAGTGTGGCCACCCAGCGCACTGCGGCTGGATCCTGTGATTATGATCAGAGATCGGGATATGGGTGCAGTGATTGGCCCTCCCGATCATGTGACGGCTGTGTCCAATCACAGCCGTCACATTGTAAACAGAGCAATATGACAGCTCTCTGCATGATGATGATTTCATGCAGAGAGCTCTCACAGATCGCCCCCCACACAATGCACCAAGCACACTGATACCCTTGTCCCCATACATGTCAGTGTCCCCATAAAACAGTCCCCGTCACATCTGTCACCATACACAACACATCTGTCTGTCCCCGTCACATTTGTCTGTCCGCCAACACCAAATAAACCCCAATTTGGGTTATTTTTACCAAAGAAATGTAGCCGTATCATTTTTGGTCAAAATTTATGAAGAGAAATTACTTATTTGCAAAATTTTATAACAGAAACAAAGAAAAATGCATTGTTTTTGAAAATTCAGTCTTTTAATTTATAGTGCAAAAAATAAAAAACCCAGGGGTGATTAAATACCACCAAAAGAAAGCTCTATTCGTGTGAAAAAAAATGATAAAAATTTCATATGGGTACAGTGTTGCATGACCGCGCAATTGTCATTCAAACTGCAACAGCGCTGAAAGCTGAAAATTGGTCCGGGAAAGAAGGGGGTTTAAGTGTCCAGTATTGAAGTGGTTAAAACTGCATTGAGTTAATAAATAAATATGTGTATGTTTTAAATTGCACCTTGTTGTGAAATAGTGAAAACTGAAGGTACGCAAAAATGTAAATAAAAACAATTCACTCTAAAATCCAGAGGTTACCATTTTTCATTTACAGCTTTCAGCATTTGAAAAGACCCCTCAAACTAGAGATTTTCTGAAAACAAATGACCTGTAGAATAAAAAAAGTGCTACTGATTTTTTGGGCCCCGCAATAATAATTGCGCAAATGTTCAACATTTCACCATTTTCATTGTCAAAATACACATCATTAATAGTACACATTAACACAACATAACTTACAAAATTCCTGCTAAATTACTACTAAAGCATCGTTTACATGCGACATACTAAAGTGTACGCCCATGGAGGGCCATGTTCACCCACATGGGGATGCCCAGGTGTAACCTGCATCCCCGTACAGGCAGTCCCATATATGTCAATTGGGATGCAACGGCTGCACAGGCATAACTGCTGTTCTCAATCTGACAGACATGTGGGTACATGACCCCAAACGCAGACAGTGTGAGCTCAGGGACCTGCATGCGTACCTACATGGATATAAAATTGGGAGCAACGGCTCTGTTCGTGCAGGTGCTACATACCAAATGACATCAATGGGACTGCCTGCACAGAGATGCATGGAACACCTGTGCATCCTCATAAAAGTACGCTGTGTATGCCCTGTGAAAACAAGGCCTTCGGCCTCTTTCACACAAGCAGACCGATCGGGTCTGCCTGTCCATTTTTCAGGTGGGCCCAATCGTACCACCCATTGTTCTCTGTGGAGAGGCTGATGTAAATGGACATGGGTCCGTTTACACCCGCCTGCATCCGATCCAGTTCCCTAAAAACAGACCGATGGGAATTTCATTCCCCATCCATCTAGCAGGTCGGATCGGATGGTATTGGATTGAAATGGACAGGGACCGCCCCATTGAGAACAGTGGGCTGTTTCCGTGTCCGCTCTGCATCAGCAGGGATCAGCAGACAGATCCCCCGTTGAGCAGGCAGCTCTGCTTGACAGAGTCCACTCCATGTGAAAGCGGTCTTACCAGGAGCGGCCGGTCCATTAGGGACGCTGGGGCGTTTTTTTTTTTTCATTATCAGAACCCGAGGCTCTAATTGAAGACATAATACATAATACACAGTGCATGCTTCTTATATTGTGTACATTGTTACTTATTGTGCTCTTGTGGGATTTTGTGCTCCTAGTATGAAAAAGAAAATGCTGCTGCATGAATGCACACTGACACTTAGCAGCTGAGACAACCCGCATCACAAACTGCGCATGCTCCCTCTAATTCTCCCTCTAATTCTGGTTTTCGGGGTCCCGTACGCGGATACGCTCCCAAAAAGCGTAACACATGGGGTATCCCTGTACTCAGGAGAAGCAGCAGAATGCATTTTGGGGTGTAATTCCACATATACCCATGGCATGTGTGAGCA
Source organism: Glandirana rugosa (assembly GCA_018402905.1). Lineage (NCBI taxonomy): Eukaryota > Metazoa > Chordata > Amphibia > Anura > Ranidae > Glandirana > Glandirana rugosa. Next base: position 609,442 of record BLSH010205261.1, read on the forward strand.
ATATACAAATTTCATTGACAACTTTGTGCAATTTTCTTTTTTTTTTTGTAATTTCTCAATCACTTGTGACAAAAAAAAATCAAAAATATTCTATGGACTCAACATGCCTCTCAGCCAATTCCTTGGGGTGTTTACTTTCCA
>BLSH010205261.1:609592-626434 GCA_018402905.1 Glandirana rugosa
TTTGATTTAAAATGGCTGTATTGCCTTTCCATTATAGCACCATAGGAAATAAGATAGGCAGTCATAAAATAAAAGCTGCGTAAATTCCAGAAAACGTACCCTAGTTTGTAGCCGCTATAACTTTTGCGCAAACCAATATACGCTAATTGACTTTTTATCCGAGACATGTGGCTAAATGCATTTTGGCAAAAATTTATATCTAAAATTTAGTTTATTGTATTTTTCTAATAAAAAGTATAAAATATTTTTTTTTTTAATTTTCGCTCTTTTCATTTAGATCGCAAAAAATAAAAAGTGCAGAGCTGAACAAATACCACCAAAAGAAAGCTCTATTTGGGGGGAGAAAAAAAAAACCGCAAACTCAGTTTGGGTACAGCATTGCATGACCGCGCAATTACCAGTTAAAGCAGCGCAGTGCCAAATTGAAAAAAGTGCTCCGCTCCTACAGTGGGAAATCCTTCTGGGGGTGAAGTGGTTAAATGAATGAGGAATTTCTCATTCATTGATAAAATGATCTTAGTGATCGTTGCTTGCGCCCACTGTGCTGCATGGGTGGGCTTGGTAAAGACATTTTTACCAAGGCCCCCAAGCCCCACCTTCACCCGCACCCCCCCCCCCTTCTCGGCTGCAATTCCCAGCCTGTCAGCTCAATGCAGGCAGAAGCTGCAGAAGGGGGGGGGGGGGGAGGAGGGATGCTGCTTGGAGCGGTGATGGATGCAGGGGCCGGAATGGGGGGGTGTGATCTGAGTGGTGGGGGGGGGGGGCACATCTGGATTCCCCCCCAAGCCCCATGCAGGACCTGAAGCCAGCGGGTGCAGCAGAGGAGGGATGCCAGCTACCGATGGTAGCTGCAGGGATCGGGTGTGTGTGTGGGGTGGGGGGGGGGGTAGATCAGTGCTAGGGAGAAGGGGATAGGATAGAAGAGTGGGGGGCTGCTTTAGGTGGTAGGGACAAGGAAGCAGTGGCATGCAGGGGGGGTCACTTTTAGGGTTTATACCTCTGATCAGCGGATTGTGATCCGCTGATCAGAGTTATACCAGAGTTGTTCAACAGACTCTGGTCATTGAAGTGACCAGAAGCTTATAGGAGAGGGAGAAATTAGGTCCGTATGGACTTGGTCACCTGCAGGCACTTTCTAGGTCCGTACGACATACTGACTTGGCAGTGAAAGGGTTAAAGTGACGCCGTGCCGTATCGCAAAAAAAAAAAAAAAGGCCTGGTCATTAAAGGATTCTGAGTGCACCAGTTTTAGTGAATCTGCCCCACAATGTCTCTGCTGCAAAGGGAATACCCGACTGCCTGTTTGCAATTCTCTGTAGAATAAACACACAAGAGTTTTGCAGTATCTGTTCGATACTTGTAAAAACCAGTGGAAGCTGCCAGAAATCAAGGGCTATTGTGTCTGTAATGTTATATCAAGTATAAGACCTGGCCAGATTCTAAACTACAAAAATTATGCTTCTTAGGTTTTGGAGAGGAGGATTTCTGAAGTCCAAGCATTCTCTGTCCTAGAAACAACAACGCTGCTCCTACATAGGCACAGTGATTGTCAAAATTATCACATCTACAAACTATGGGAATAGATTTATGGCATTTTTATTATTTATTTATGTTTACTAGCAATAGCGGCGATCTGCAATTTTTATCAGGACTGTGATATTGCAGTGGACAGATCGGACACTTGACACTTTTTGGGACCACTGACATATATACAGCAATCAGAGCTAAAAATGCCACAGATTACTGTATAAATGTCACTGGCAGGGAAGGGGTTAACACTAAGGGGGGCGATCAAGGGGTTAACTGTGTTCCCTCACTGAGTTCTAATTGTGTGGGGGATGTGCTGGCAGGGACATAACAGATCTAACTGATCCCAATGACAGGGATCAGTAGATCTGTCATGTCCCCCCTCACAGAACGGGGAACTGCCATTTTTACATTGGCAGTTCCCCATTCTGCCTCTATTATGCAATCGCGGGTCACGGGCGGACATCGAGTCAGCGCGACCTGTAGGCACGCTCACACAGCGGGCGTGAGCGCGCAAAAGGGAGGATGTCCAGGGACGCCTTCCCGGCAATTCAGACCCGCACTGTAGCCGACTTTCGGCTATAGCGTGGATCTGTAGTGGTTAAAAGCCGGCCGATATTAGGCCCATGTTTATGGCAGCTCCCGGTCAGCACTCGCAGCCAATGTCTGAGACCGCTGACCTGAGTGTGCTGAGGGGGCCACCCCCGTCAAAACACAACAGAACAGCAGGGGAAACCACGGTACTAACAATCCCACCTGAACTGTCAGATTGCTGTACACAAGGCTTTACCTACTGTCCTTAAAGAGTTTGTTACCCAAACCTTCATAATCCTGATATGTGCCTGCTGCACCATGTACTTGTACGAGAAAGTATTCTATTTCTCTTTGTATTGCTTCCCTGGTTCCTGTTACTCCCCTTGCTTTCCTATTAAAAACTGACCACGCTAAGCAGGAGAACACATCGCGGTCAGTTCTCTAGCTATGCTGAGAACTTGGCCTGCTCTCCTCCAATAATCAGACTTGTCTTGCCATGTCCCTGCTACACAGCCATTCACATGAGATGATCTAGAGATTTTGAGCACCTAACCTACTGACCATTATGAACAAAAGTTCAGAATAAAGTCTTGAAGTGGCATGCTAGTACTGGAAATAAACGGCATACATAGTGATCAAATTGTGCAATTTTACATGCACAGGCTTATAACACATTTTGCCCTGAATGGTTTTTCTCATCAGCTCAAAAGGGGAAGGTTATGAATCAGAGACAGCTGTTTGAGAGGCTAAGAAACATGTCCTCCCACTTGCTCTGCCAAGACAGCTAAAATAACTATAGGTATCTTGCTTTTCAGTGTTCAGCTGTCATTCAGTGTAAGGAAGAACACTGCCTACAACAGTGAATGCCATCTTATAATCACAGCTACTAGGTGCGCACAGTGGCAGCATATCTTATATTAGGTGACCTCAGCATTAAAAGAGCAGTATACGGCTTATGAAAATTGGTGCACACAAGAACAGGGCTCCAGGGGCAGTATCCCCATGGTATATGCATTCCTGCTGACTTCACCTCAGAAACATCCATACATGCTGGCCTGGGAGAGGGACCATTAATGTTAACTTGAGCCGGAGAACTGTTGTGCCAAACTCCAGGTTTCCTACAAGGGGATATTAAATGTCTTTGTTAGAGGCTAGTATTAAAGACCTCACAAGGTGGTATCTAGTCCCTGCTTACCTAGCCAGAAAGTATCCATCAGCATCAGCGTAGTGCTCCCTGCATGGCACTATGCCCCATATTTGGTGAGATTGCCCCAGGATCTGCAGTTATTGTAACAGGGTGTTCTGTATGCTTCACAAGCTGACAGGAACCCTGATTGCTCAGCTCAATGATTCCCTCCCAAGGGATTATCACACCCTATGCGTCACTTGGTGTACTCTGTATTTTTGGCTGCCAAAATCACTATAGCGGGATCCAGGAAGTCATTTTCTGTCTCCATCTTCCATTTGAAACACAGGATTTCCTGGATTATGGTCCATGAGTGGTTGCTAATGTGATCAATATTAAACATGTTCTGTTCAGGGTGGATAAAATTCAATGATTTAAAAAAAATAATATATACACACACACACACACACACACACACACACTTATTTTAATAAAATGCTTTTGGAGTAAAAATCTATCTAGAGCTAGTTTTCCATTTAAGATACATTAACAATTTAGTTCATTCAGCATGAAATGGAGCTTAGTTATGTAGCATGAGGCTGTATATTCTGCAATAGTTACATTGTTGGTAAACTCATTCAATGAATCCAAGCTCTGCAAGCTGAGACAACATGCACTGCATTGATGCATTCACACAAATTCACAGTAACCATGAGATAAAACAAAGTTCATTAATCGCTTGCCGGCCAGTTGGCACCGCTGTGCGACTCGCCGTAGCTGTACGGTGGCTCGTGCAGTTGTGGGCGGGAGCGCCCACTGCGTGAGTGGGTCGAGTGGACCTGATGTCTGCCGGTGACCCGCAATCGCCTGTTACAGAAGCAGAACGGAGATCCGCCAGTGTGAAGACGGCGGATCTCCGTTCTGTGAGGGGACAGATGACAGATCTAATGTTCCCAGTGATCGGGAACAGTTAGATCTGCCATGCACCAGCCAGGGCAGCCCGCACACAGTTAGAACACAGTGCGGTAACACATTTAACCCCTTGATCGCCCCCTACAGTTTAACCCCTTCCCTGCCAATGACATTTCTACAGTAATCAGTGGCTAAAGCGCAGATCGCTGCCATTACTAGTAAAAAATAAAATTTAAAATATAAAAAAATGCCACAAATCTATTCCCATAGTTTGTAGATGCGATAACTTTTGCGCAACCCAATCAATATGCACCTACAGCTATTTTTTTTTTTTACCAAAAACATGTAGAACAATATATAACAGCCTAAACTGAGGAAGGAATTTGTTTAAATTTTTTTTTTTATATTATAGCAAAAAATGTTTCTTTCAAAATGGTCGCTCTTTTTTGTTTATAGCGCAAAAAATCAAAACCACAGAGGTGATCAAATACCCCCAAAAGAAAGCTCCATCTGTGGGGGGAAAAAAAGGGCGTCAATTGTTTGACTATAACGCCGCACGACTGCGCAATTGTCAGTTAAAGTGACGCAGTGCTGAATCGTTGAAAGTGCTCTGGTCAGGAAGTGGGCAAATCCTTCCAGGGCTGAAGTGGTTAATATTCCTTTATCCCATTGTTCTGCAAATCTATGTACACTACAAACTATGATTGAATCGGTTCTGATATCGCTGTTTTACTAACCTAACAGCTTATTATTCTAAATAGGAAACCTTCATTTTGTTTACAAATATTAAAGTGGATGTAAACCCACCACTCACCCAGTATAAACTAATGGCACAGTATTAATGTATATGTACATGCAAGCCTCCTGCATGTCTCCCTACCTTGCAAATGTCACCCATTTCAGCAGTAGCAGCCCCACAAATCTCTGGTATCGGTGGGTAGGTGTGGAGCAGCCAATCCTGGGAGAGCTGGAGAACAGGGTGGGGGGGGGGGGGGTGAAGCTCTGTATGCTTGTGCATGAGATAAGGAAATGGGCTGTCAGTCACAACATGGGGGAAGAAACAGTCACATGTTTCTCTCTTTTTTCCTACTGAAAAAAGTTGAGGATTGCTCAGAGCTGGATTAACTCTTTGTGGCAAGTCTGGGCACAGATGACATGACATCCTATACTCTACTAGGCATAATTGTTTTTTTTTTTTTGGGAATACATTTTTTTTTTAAAAGATTTTAACTACCAGCAAGAATAAGTCCTTACATTGAAAGAGCACCTGTCATTTCAGATCCATCATGGCAGCGCCTGTAATTGGGCATCCACTCATCTGGTCCCGCCACATCTCTCACCTTGTTGTGTCACTGCCGCAACACCAGCGATCCCATTAAAGCAGTGGTTCTCAACTCCTGTCCTCGGGACCCACTAACAGGCCAGGTTTGCAGGATAACTGAAATGCATCACAGGTGATATAATTTGCTGCTCAGTGATGGCAGTATTATAGTCTGCATCTCCCCAAGGTAATACTTAAAATATGGCCCGTTGATGGGTCCCGAGGACTGGAGTTGAGAACCACTGCATTAAAGTGAATGGGACTGTCGGTGAGTCAACAGCGGGTCAGAGGAGGACCCGCTGCGGGACAGAGATGACAGCTGCTCTTTAACAGATTGCTGACCGTCCGATGTCCTAATACGGCGGCAGGTTGGCACTGCTGCGTGAATCGCCGTGGCAGGTCAGGTCGACTCTATGTCCACCAGCGACTCGCGATCGCCTGTTACAGAGGCATAACGGAGATCTGTGGAACTCTGCATTATGGTTGGTCACCACTATGGAAAAAAACAAGAAAATAAAACGCAGCCCCCGTTCCTTCCCAGGTTGGTTGTGAAATTTGTACTGCCCTTTTTCTTTACAGAACAGCTACTTAGCATCCACTGAATTACATCCATTTGGAGTTACTACAGTAGTACTGGACTGGGAGATTCCCATTTTCAGAGTTAATTTCTTCATTCAAGAAAACACTCTTATGCTATTATCAAACAATGAGTGCAAGTACTCTGGACCATAGCCATCCGTCATAATCTCAGTACCAGTTAAAGTGGTTGAGTTGAGTGGTAGAGTTGATTAACAGGAGCGGGAGTCAAGGGCTCCCACTGCTATCAATCTGCCCAGGGAGGAGGGACAAAGCCAGGCGAGCCACAGCTCTCATTCGCGATGGGGCTCAGGTAAGTAAAAGGGGGGGGCGGCACGTCTGACACAGCAGTTTTTTTTTACCTTAATGCATAAAATGCATTAACCACTTCAGCCCCAGAAAGTTTTACCCCCTTCCTGACCAGAGCACTTTTTGAGATTCGGCACTGCGTCGCTTTAACGGACAATTGCGCGGTCGTGCAATGTTGTACCCAAACTAAATTTGCGTCCTTTTTTTCCCCACAAATAGAGCTTTCTTTTGGTGGTATTTTATCACCTCTGCGTCATTTCTGATCACCGCTATAAACAAAAGAGCGACAATTTTGCAAAAAACCCCTTAAATTTCTTACTTTTGCTAAAATACAAATCCAAAAAAAAAAAAAAAATTAAATATATATATAACAAAACTTTTCTTCATCGGTTTTGGCCGATTTATATTCTTCCTCATATTTTTGGTAAAAAAAAAAAAAAAAAACGCAATCGGCGTTTGATTGCTTTGCCCAAAAGTGGCCGCATTTACGGATGATGAGAATTCATTTCAGGGGGTTTTATTTTTATTTTTTTACTAGTAATGGCGGCGATCTGCGATTTTTAGCGGTACTGCGATATCGGGGTGGACATGTTGGACATTTTTTACACTTTTTGGGACCAATGACATTTATTCAGCGATCAGAAATTTAAATATCCACTGATTACAGTATAAATGTCATTGGCAGTGAAGGGGTTAACCTGCAGGGGGAGATCTAGGGGTTAACTGTGTTCCCTGGGCGTGTTATAACTGTGGGGTGACTGGGCTACCATGGGCATAAGAGATCTAACTGATCCCAGTGACAGGGATCAGTAGATCTCCTATGCCCGCACTGAGAGCGGGGAACCGCCATGTTTACATCGGCGGTTCCCCGTTCTTTAGCTGTGGCCGCTCATCGCGGCTCGCCGGTGGACATCGGGTTTGACCGAGCCGCAGGCGCACTCCTCAGGAGTATAGCCGCGCGCGCCCCCCTAGTGGCCACCCGCAGATCGCCGCTTTTTTACGTCTATTCGCGCTGGGTGTCCACACTGCTGCCGTAAATGTGCGGTAGGCAGTGTGGAACCGGTTAAATAAAAATAAAAAAATCCTTTTCTCTGAGTTCACTGACAGACGCAGCCCTTCATTAGACAAGTGGGGTTATGCTCATATCACTAGGAGTAGACTAGGCAAAATAAAACAAAAGCATAGGTTGGCCCCTCCCAGGGGGCCGTCCTCACCTTAGCATATAACCCCTTGCTAGACAATAGCATATAACCCCTTGCTAGACAATAGCATATCAGTTCGTAACAAGCCGTACAAACTCAGAGGGGTGGGTGCTGCGTCACTGAACTCAGAGAAAAGGATTTAACGGTAAGTTATAATAAAATCCCTTTTACTCTTACGTTCACTGATGCAGCCCTTCATTAGACAAGTGGGGATGTCCCAAAGCTGTGTCAATCAAGAGGGGCGGGCAACTATAACAACTGTACCCAACAAAAAAGCCCTCTCAGGCGGCGCCAGTCGCGCCTACACTGCTGCTTGCAAAACTTTGCGGACAAAAGCAGCATCCGCCGATGCCGAAATATCAACTTTGTAAAACTTAGTAAACGTGTGCACTGAGGCCCAAGTGGCCGCTTTGCACACCTGACACCGAGGCCTGGTGTCTAAAAGCCCAAGAACTACTAACTGCCCTGGTGAAATGAGCCGTGACTGGAAAAGAGGGAACCTTGCCCCTAACCTCATATGTATGACTCACGGTCTTCCTAATCCAACGAGAAATGGTAGCCGACGAGGCAGCCATGCTTTTGCGCGAACCTTCCGTCCGCACAAAGAATCAGACTTCCGAAAGGAAGCTGTAGAAATCAAATATACGCATGGCCCTCACCACATCCAAATAATGTAGTTCAAATTCTTTGGGATGCAAAGTGTGCGGGCACAATGAGGGAAGAATAATATCCTCATTCAAATGAAAAGAAGAAACCACCTTCGGAACGAAAGAAGGGGAAGGTCGCAAAACCGCCTTGTCCTTATGAAGGACCAAGTAAGGTGACTTGCAGGATAATGCTGCCAACTCAGACACCCGCCTAGCGGATGTAACAGCCACCAAGAAAGCCACCTTCTGCGGCAATTGCAAGGGAATGTCCCTAATCTTCTCATATGGTGGCTTCTGAAGCACAGAGAGCACCAGATTCAAATCCCACAGCGCCAAAGGCGACCGTATCCGAGGAGCCACGACGTACCCCCTGTACAAATGTACGGATCAACGAATGTGACGCCAAGGGTCGTTGAAAAAGAACCGTCAGATCCGAAATCTGACCCTTAAGCGTACTTAACGCCAGGTTCTTGTCCAGTCCCTGCTGCAAAAAAGTCAGCACCCTGGACACTACATAAGAGCGGGGATTCCAACCACCCGCCTCACACCAGGCAATATAGACCTTCCAGGCCCTATGATAAATCTTACGTGAAGTACACTTGCACGCTTCAATCATAGTAGGGATCACGGAGTCAGAGACACCCCTATCCCTCAACACCTGGGACTCAATAGCCAAGCCCTCAAAGCCAGCGAGGGTAAAGCAGGGTGCAAAATGGGTCCCTGAAACAGTAGGTCTTCGAAGTGGAAGACGCCACGGGACATCTGCCACCATCCGTACCACATTGGCGTTCCAAGGATGCCGAGGCCAATCCGGAGCTACCAGGATTGTCGGGATTCCCTCTGCTTCTATCCTACGCAGAACCCGCGGCAGAAGCTTCAGAGGAGGAAAGACGTACAACAGCCGATACCGACCCCAGGGTGCTATTAGTGCGTCCGTGGCGACCGCCAACGGATCTCTTGATCTGCACACGAAGGTCTGTACCTTGTGATTGAATCTGGAGGCCATGAGGTCCACCTCTGGCGTGCCCCACTTGAGGCAAATCTGGCGGAACACTTCTGGATGTAGGGACCATTCCCCCTGATCCAGAGTCCTGCGGCTGAGAAAGTCCGCCTGCCAGTTTTCCACGCCTGGAATGTAGATTGCGGAGAGTGCTGGCACGTGAAGTTCTGCCCATCACAGGATCAGAGCCACTTCCGTAGTTGCTGCCGAGCTTCTTGTTCCGCCCTGATGGTTCACATACGCCACAGCCGTGGCATTGTCCGACTGAAGCCGGACAGTGAGGCCTCGCAGCCTTGTCGACCAACGGGATAGACAAAGTCTGATGGCTCTCAGCTCCAGTACATTTATCGGAAGACAAGCTTTCAGAGTTGACCAACGGCCCTGGGCAGAAAACTGACCCAGGAACCCTCCCCAGCCTGATAGGCTGGCATCCGTTGTTACTATGAACCAACTGAGGGGGAGGAAACATTTTCCCAATTTTAGGGCTGGAGCCCGAATCCACCAAACCAAAGATCCCTGGGACTGATGATCCAACCTGATCAGTCTGTCTAGGGATAGGGGAGATTTGTCCCACTGCGACAAAATCGCCTTCTGCAGGAGCCGAGTGCAACTCTGGGAGTAAGGTATCGCTTCGAAAGCCGACACCATGAGCCCCAACACTCGCATATAGAACCGTAAGGAGGACCACTGGCGTGATAACAAGGTTCGCACTGCTGCCTGAAGTGTCAGGAGCTTGTTTGGCGGTAAAAACACCCTTGCCTGCACCGTGTCCAGAATCAGACCCAGGTATTCCAGACGGCAGGATGGATTCAACGACGACTTCTGCAGGTTGATCAGCCAACCGTAATCTTTTAACATGGACACCGTGATTATCATGTTCTCCCCCAGAGCTGCGGCCGACTCTGCTCTCAGGAGTAAATCGTCGAGGTATGCTACCACCACGATACTTCTCTACCTCAACAGCGCCAGCATCAGGGCCACCACCTTGGTGAACACTCGGGGAGCTGAAGCCAGACCGAAGGGGAGAGCCACAAACTGATAATGCAGGTCCCTCACTGCGAAACGCAGGAAACGCTGGTGACTGACAGACTGGAACATGGAGATACGCGTCCCTGATATCCAAGGACGCCAAGAATTCCCCTTGGTGCAGGGCAGCCACGACCGAGCGGATGGACTCCATCCTGAAACTTTTCATCTTTACAAAGCGGTTTAGCGCCTTCAGGTCCAGAACTGGCCTGAATCCACCATTTTTGGGCACCACAAAAAGGTTTGAGTAAAACCCGTGAAATTTTTCCACTATGGGTACCGGTACAATCACTCCCTGTTCGGCAAGTGCCCAAACGGCGCCTAGAATCGCCTCCCGACGCCCCTGAGGGAGTCTCAAGTTTGAGGGGAAGAACCTTTCTGGGGTTAGAGAGATGAATTCAATCCTGTACCCGGAGGACACCACCTCCAGCACCCACCGATTGGTGATGCGGGCAGTCCATCTGTCTGCGAACCCCAGAAACCGGCCCCCCACCCGAGAGTCGGGTGGGGGCAACCCATCATGCGGAGGTTGACTTATCCTTCGTTTTTTCAGACTTACGTTGCCAGGGCCTTTTACTGGGCCCAGCGGAAGTCTTACCGGACTTGAAGCCCTTACCCGCTGAGCCGGGCGCACGAAAAAACTTCTGGCCTGAAGAAACAGGGCCCTGCCTACGGCGAAAATCCCGCCGTTTTGGCTCTGGAAGGAAAGTACTCTTTCCTCCCGTGAAATCCTTAATGATTTCATCCAATTGTGGGCCAAACAGACGCCCTCCCTGAAAGGAAAGATCCGTAAGCCTTTTCGACGCCTGGTCGCCTGACCAAGAGCAGAGCCACAGCATCCGCCTGATAATTGCAAAAACAGACATTTTTGACAGTATGGGAAGCAGGTCCAATGCAGTATCGCATAGGTAGCGGAGACCCTCTTCCAAGTGTTGTGCCCATTGCACCTCAGCCTGCGCACACTCACAAGTCTAACCGGAGTGTAATGTGGTTGCGCACTCGAAAAGAGATGAGCCGCCATTGCAGCCGCCAGAGCTGGCCGCACGGCTGACCCAACCAACAAGAACAGTGCCTTAGACACTGCCTCCATGCGGCGATCGGCCACCTCTTTAAAAAACGGAGCCCCCTCCAAGGGAATGGTCGTTGCCTTATTCAGACGGGCCACCGGTGGGTCCACTGCTGGGGAAGCCCATCTCTTAGTAAAACTATCCTCAAAGGGGTAGCGAACAGCAAAGCTTTTGGGTAAAGCAAAGGAATTTTGCGGCCGCAGCCATTCCTTGAACACCGCCTGTTCAAAAATCTGATCATAAGGGTAGGCCCTAGGGGACCTAGGGGGCTTAAGCGACCCACAAATATATGCGGACTCATGCGACTCCCCTGCTTGGTCAAGCCGCATGGACTCGTGAATATCAGTGATCAGGGCAGCCACTATCACTTTGTCGCACGAAGATGAAGCCCCCTGATCATCTTCACCGTCTGAGGGTATCAGTTCACCCTCTGATAGCTCCACGGGGGTTCCCGTGACCACCGAGGCGCTCTCTGGTTCTGAATCCTCCCCCGAAGAATGACGGGGGGGGGCGGGAGCTTTTTGGGGCCCCCCGGAGTCTGGTCCCCCGCCCGGGGAAAGAATTCACCAAATACTGCCCTCAGCTGTTCTAAGGACACCAGGGACCCCGGCGTGGATGGTTACTCCGCAGGTACCCCTGCCATAGCACTGCCGGCCTCTGATATCCCAGACTTCCGGCACCCCCACTGTGTGACCACCACCTCTACCCCACCAATCAGCCAGGTAGACCCGGAAGGATTGCACCCACCGCTACCAGCACCCAGGGAGAGCCAGCTATACTTGCTGTTTTTTGATGCCTCAGCGCTATGACCGGAATAAGCAATGAAAAAACACTCCACTTCAAGGAGGCTGCACCGCCGCGTCTGTCAGCCACGCTGTCCAAGCGAAAACGGAAGTGTCTGACGTTTTTATCACTTCCCCGTAATACCTAGAAAAGCCACTGGGGGCCTCCAGACAGGCTGAAAACCGCATGGGCTATATAAAAACGGCCGCTGCCATCAAAACATGCCGAGCTACGGCAAAATGGCAGCGAACGAACGGTGATCCACCACGAAATGGCGGTGAATCGCCTGAATACAGTGCTCAAAACGGTCAGTGCGGGGTGTGGTACCGCGGGGGGGGGGAGGAACGGGAGATTACAACCCCAGATACGTCCCCACTAATAAGCCCCCACCGGCCAGCTACCTCAGGAGCTGGCCAGGTGCCCCACTCCGCGCCCCTAGGACGGAAGAGGGGTCCACTCACCGATCCGACGGGCACAGCAGGTAGCCACCCAGAGCAGACTTTCCTCCCCATGGAGAGGGATGCTGCTGGCCAGGCCACTGGACAGGAACAAACCAGTCACTGGGCACAAGTGGAATCAGCCACTGGCAGCCCGCACGGAACGGGCCCTATGCGGTGTGTCCCCACCAAGGCTAAGGGTAGCTCGCACAGACGTTGGCTGGACTAGGGAAAGTTTTTGCATTCTAGATATCCTCTATACCACCAGCCGGCTTCTTGATAGCAGTCTTCATCAGAAAAAAACCTCAGAACGCATATCCCATAGGAAACCAGGTCTGACTCCTTGCACTAGGCAATAAAAATGGATATGCTATTGTTTAGCAGGGGGTTATATGCTAAGGTGAGGACGGCCCCCTGGGAGGGGACAACCTATGCTTTTGTTTTATTTTGCCTAGTCTACTCCTAGTGATATGAGCATAACCCCACTTGTCTAATGAAGGGCTGCGACTGTCAGTGAACATAAGAGTAATATGATTTTTTATTTATTTTTTTAAAAAATCATCTATTTTTATCAACCCTGGTTCAGAATTGAACTTATCAGGCTGTTAACAGAAGAACGCAGCAGGAGACAGCTACGGGACACAGGGCTTTGGAGAGAGATAACAAAACCCTGCATATATGTGCCCAGCTCAAATTTCAAGAATCTAGTTTACATCCATTTTATGGCAAACAATACATAAAGAGGTTGTAAACCTCCATGCAGTATTTGTACCTATAGGTACTGTAAATATCTCCTAAACATGCGTCGTTTAGATATTTACTATATATTGCGCCCATGTCGTTGGCGCATGAGCTCTGAAGGAACAGCCGCCCATGCCCCGTTCATCAGGAGCGACTGCCATGATTAGCGGCTCTCGTGCGCATACATGGGAGTGACTTGTGGCTTCGGCCAATCACAGAGCCGGAGTCCACGGCACCCCAAAGGAAGAAGAGCGAAAATGGAACGGGGACAGCGCAAGCTTCCAATGCAGGTAAGTATCACATAATAGGCCAATATGCTATGCATACTAGCCTATTATGCCTTTACATTGCAGGGTAATGAAGAGGAAGTAAAACCCATCAGGGTTTACTTCCTCTAACCACTTCAGCCCCGGAAGGATTTCCCACTGAAGGACCACAGCACTTTTTGCGATTCGGCACTGCGTCGCTTTAACTGACAATTGCGCGGTCCTGCGATATTGTACCCAAACAAAAATTTGCGTATTTTTTCCCCACAAATAGAGCTTTCTTTTGGTGGTATTTGAACCCCGCTAAACAAAAAAAGCGTCAATTTTATAAAAAAAAAAAAAAAAAAAAATTTTACTTTTTGCTAAAATACAAATCCAAAAAAAAAAAATATATATATATTATACATACACACACACACACACACACATACACACACACACACACACACACACACACACAGATTTATTCATGGGTTATGGCTGATTTATATTCTTCCTCATATTTTTGGTAAAAAAAAAAAACTCAATAGGCGTTTATTGATAGGTTTGCGCAAAAGTTGCCGCGTTTACAAACCATGAGAATTAATTTCTGGCATTTTTACATTTTTTTATACTAGTAATGGCAGCGATCTGTGATTTTTATAGGGACTTTGATATTGGGGCGGACATGTCGGACACTTTTTTGGGACCAATGACATTTATACAGCGATCAGAAAATTAAATATCCACTGATTACTGTATAAATGTCATTGGCAGTGAAGGGGTTAACCTGAAGGGGCAGTGAAGGGGTTAACTGTGTTCCCTAGGCGTGCTCTAACTGTGAGGGGGCTGGGTTGCTATGGGCATAAGAGATCTAACTGATCCCAGTGGCGGGTATCAGTAGATATCTTATATGCCACCTGTCAGAATGGGGAACCGCCATGTTGACATTGACAGTTCCCCGTTCTTTGCCTCTGGCAGCTCATCGCGGCTCGCTGGCAGATACCAGGTCCGCCTGAGCCGCGGGCACACTCCTCCAGAGTGCGCCAGGCACGAGAGCGCGCCAACGTGCTCTCGCCCCCTAGCTGCGCTTGTGCGAATCACTGCCCATTTACGGCGATTCGCGAGACACGTCCACACTGTCGCCGTAAATAGACAGTGCGCGGTCGGGAATCGGTTAAACAACTGCCATTTCAGGTCTAACAATGATGTGTCAGGCTGTGAAACCAGATCTACCCCGCAATGCGCTTCTTCAGCTACAGACTTTTCTGTTCTGCTGGATACAAAGTCACCAGTTATTTAGGGATCTACAATGCATCCGTTAATTATTCACAGCGCTTCCCTTTTTCCACATTTTGTTATGTTCCAAAATGGATTAAATTCATTTTCCTCAAACATCCTACAAACAATACCCCATAATGACAACGTGAAAGAAGAATGTTTGAGGTCTTTGCAAATTTATTAAAACTAAAACAATTCACAGCCTTTGCCACGACATTCAAAATTGAGCTAAAAGGTGCATCCCGTTTCCAGTAATCATCCTTGAGATGCTATTTCTACAACTTGGAGTACACTTGTGGTCAACTCAGTTGATTGGACATGATTTGGAAAGGCACACATCTGTCTATATAAGGTCCCAGAGTTAACAGCGTATAAACCAGCCATGAAATCCAAAGAATTGTCTGTAGACCTCCAAGACAGGATTGTATTGACGCACAGATCAGGGGAATTACAATTTTTGCAGCACTGAAGTTCCCAATGAGCACAGTGGTCTCCAATACTATGCACTTAAAACACTTAACTACCAGACCAATTTTCAGTGCTGTTGCGCTTTGAATGACAATTGCGCGGTCATGCGACGCTGTACCCAAACATTTTTTATAATTTTGTTCCCACAAATAGAGCTTTCTTTTGGTGGTATTTGATCACCCCTGCGGCTTTTATTTTTTGCGCTACAAAAAAAAAAAAAAAAAACCCAAAAATGTTAAACTTACCGTAAAATCCTTTTCTCCGAGTTCACTGACAGACGCAGCTCTTCATGACTTTGTGGGTTTTATGTTCGTCCTACCAGGAGTTAACTAGGCAGGGAAAAGAAATAAGCTGGCCCCTCCCCTGGGGGCCATCCTCTTTTCCTACATTAAAACCCCCCCTCCCAGAGGAGCTCTCCAGTTTGTACACAAGCCGTACCAAAACAGAGCCCAGAGGGGTGGGTGCTGCGACTGTCAGTGAACTCGGAGAAAAGGATTTTACGGTAAGTTTTAATAAAATCCCTTTTTCTCCTACGTTCACTGACAGACGCAGCTCTTCATGACTTTGTGGGGACGTCCCCAAGCTGTGTCAAAAAAGAGGGGTGGGTAAACGCAAACAACTGTACCAAAGTGAACCTCTGAGGAGGCGCCAAACGCGCCTACACTGCCGCCTGCAGAACTTTGCGGCCAAAAGCAGCATCCGAAGATGCAAACACATCAACTTTGTAAAACTTAGTGAAAGTGTGAACCGAGGCCCAAGTGGCCGCCTTGCACACCTGTGACACCGATGCCTGGTGTCTGAAGGCCCAGGAAGTACTAACTGCCCAGGTAGAATGAGCCGTGACCGGAAAAGAGGGAACCTTGCCCCGAACAGAATACGCATGGGTCACGGTTTTTCTAATCCACTGAGAAATTGCAGCCGAAGAGGCCGCCAAACCTTTGCGCGGGCCCTCTGGCAGAACAAACAAAGCGTCAGCTTTACGAAAAGAAAGCTGTAGCAGCCAAGTACACCCGTAAGGCCCTAACTACGTCCAAGGCATGTAACTCGAATTCCTTCGGGTGCGATGGACGAGGGCACAATGAAGGTAGAACAATATCTTCATTGATATGAAAGAAGAGACTACCTTCGGAAGAAAAGGAGGAAGGGGTCGCAAGACCGCCTTATCTTTATGTATCACCAAATACGGAGACTTGCACGATAGGGCAGCCAATTCCGACACTCGTCTGGCAGAAGTGATGGCAACCAAAAAGGCCACCTTCTGCGACAGAAGTTGTAAGGGGATCTCCCTGATCTTTTCATAAGGTGGTTTTTGAAGAACAGAAAGCACCAGATTCAGATCCCATGGGGCCATCGGGCATCTCACCCGAGGCACCACATGTCGCACACCTTGTACAAAGGTACGAATCAGAGAGTGCGAAGCCAAAGGTCTCTGAAAAAGTATGGCTAAGGCCGAGATCTGGCCCTTAAGAGTACTCAAAACCAACTGCTTATTCAGACCCTGCTGAAGAAAAGTCAGTACCCTGGAGACTACAAACGAGCGAGGGTTGTAGCCCTCCGCCTCGCACCAGGCAATATAAGCCTTCCAGGTACGGTGATATGAAGGTGCGAGAGGTGCACTTGCGAGCTTCCAACAAGGTGGG
>BLSH010205261.1:629450-644027 GCA_018402905.1 Glandirana rugosa
TCCTCGAGAGGTCAAAGTTACGGATCAAGCGTTCCTCAACTGGACCGAAGGGATATCCCTTGATGCCAGGATAACACTGGTAAAAGAAAAAATAAAAGAAAAAAGAAAAAAAGACGTTAGTTCTACTAGACGATAGTTCTTCGGCCAGCCCCGTAGCTCTCAGAATCACGAGACATGAAAGGGGCTGGACCGGTTGTACTACGCTTCGGCCGGGGTTGTGTCCCTGGGCGGCGTAGAATGGGCAAGGCACGCCCACCGGGCAACGCTCTAGGGGGTATAACCAGGGGAAGGGCTAAGCGCCACGGTAGCCACCCGGATGCAGACTTTCCACCCTCGGCGGGGGGTCGCTGCAGGCCCAGAGTCACCCTGCCGAACGAATCGGGAAGGGGACCAATATGGGGGATCTCGCAACGGGCCACCCGCACGGAACGGGTAAGATGCGGCGGGTCCCTGTGTTGGGGCCGGCTTCGCATCATGTTGGCCAGGTCGGGGAAAGTACAGAGCACTAAGACTCTCGATGCCCCGACCGGCTTCTTGATAGCAGATCATCTTGATTGCAGAAAAAAAGAAAAAAGAAAATAAAAAAGAAAATGGTCACAATAGGACCGTAGTTCCCTATAGGGAAGCCAGGTCAACTCCTTGCGAACTAGGCATTGAAACTGGAGAGCTCCTCTGGGAGGGGGGTTTTAAATGTAGGAAAAGAGGACGGCCCCCAGGGGAAGGGCCAGCTGATTTCTTTTCCCTGCCTAGTTAACTCCTGGTAGGACGAACATAAAACCCACAAAGTCATGAAGAGCTGCGTCTGTCAGTGAACGTAGGAGAAAACTATTTTTGTCACAAAACTTTCAAAAATAAGTACATTTTCTCCATCACTGGTGGGCACTGATAAGGCTACACTGACGGGCACTAATTGGCACTGATGAGGCACTTATATGCAGCGATGATGAGCACTGTTAGGCGGCACTGATAAGCAGCACTGATTGGCACTCAAAGGCGGCACTGGGCACTGATAGGTGGCACTGATGGGCACTGATAGGTGGGCATTGATAGGGGCACTGGTGGGCACTGGTGGGCATATACATTGATAGGGGCTCATTCCCTGGTGGTCTAGGGTGGCATCTGAAGGTGGCACTGAGTGAAGGTGGCACTGAGCAGTATGTCACTTACCTGGTGGTCTAGGGGGGGTCTCCCTGGTGGTCCAGATCGGCTCCCTGGTGGTCCTGGGTGGGCACATCCCTGGTGGTCCCTGGGCAGGCTCCCTGGTGGTCTAGGGTGGCAATCCGAGGGAGGGCTGTGCTGATAAATCAGCACAAACCCTCCCTGTCAGGGATGCAGCCGATCGGCTCTCCCCTCATCAGGTCTGCAGACTTGAGTACAGGAAAGCCGATAAACGGCTTTCCTGTATTACACTGACCAGCCGTGATTGGTCACGGCTGGTCACATGGTAAAGTGCTTCGGATCGAAGCGCTTTACCGAGATCGGCATTGCGGGGGGTCAGACTGACCTCCCACACCACCGATCACCGCGATGCGCGCCCCCCCCCGGGCGCGCGGCGGCTTGTTATCCTGAGGACGTCCAGTCAGGATAACTAAGCCACTTCCCGGCTGTCATTTTGCATACGGCGGTCGGGAAGTGGTTAAACAGGACAACAACCCTAAGCACACAGCCAAGATAACAAAGTAGTGGCTACAGGACAACACTGTGAATGTTCTTAAGTGACCCAGCCAGAGCCCCCACTTGAACCCAATTGAACATCTCTGGAGAGATCTGAAAATGGCTGTGCACCGACGCTCCCCATCCAACCTGATGGAGCTCGAGAGGTCCTGCAAAGAATGTTAGAAACTACCCAAAAATAGCTGTGTCAAGCTTGCCTTGTAGCATCATATTCAAAAAGACCTGAGGATGTAATTGGTGCCAAAGGTACGTCAACAAAGTATAGTTTTTTTTATTTTTAATATATTTTCAAAGATTTCAAACAAACTCATAGCGGGAGCCAATAAGCGGTCAATCAGTCAGTGAGGGGGGAGCGGGGGGCAGGGCCAAGGCTGTGTTTCTCAGACACACAGGGGCTAGTCAGGAGAGAGCACACACTAGTGCCCCCAGAGCATGCAGCTTGCTCTGGGGTCACTCAGCAAGGGGAGGAGGGGCCAGGAGCGCTGGCAGGGGACGAGAGAAGAAGAGGATCAGGGCAAAACCATTGCACAGAGCAGGTAAGTATAACAGGATTGTTTTATTTATTTTTTTTAACCATCTAACTGGCAAAGTCATTTTCCACAGAAGATTTTCCAAATCAGAAAACAAATGTATCATATTTCCTGTTTTCTACAGTCAGAATGTTTAATTTGTTCAATGTACATGTCAACTTCTGAAGAAAAAAAAAAACCTGCTTTACTGCAGTATCTGTCAGAATCTACTACATTGCAGTACTGCGAATAAAAGTCACCAGAATACCTAGGACTGCTGCAGAAGTATTTGGAAAACTTATATCAGGGTCTTGAGATGAGTTCATAACTTTTCAGATGGAAAGCTCACCAAGCAAAAATGCAATCAATGGAAACACAAATCAACGTTTGTTATTCAACATGATGCGCACAATACTACACAAGGTGACTGCGCCAATGACGAACACCGATGTGTCAAGTAAAGTGCTTTCTAATGCATGTTGATATGCATTTCAAAAAAAGCAAAAAAGTATGAATAAGAGCTTAGGGCGCCTGAATTCCAGGGACAATCTCAAGCCTGCAGGAGTCCCTGCACTCCTACCTGCTGCGATCAGTGGAAACAGTTGACTGGGCAGGTTAGAAAATCTGCCTTCGACATTCTCCTACAGAATAAGTGGCAGCATCAGTGGCTGCCGACAAAGCTGTTCTCTCCTACGATATGATATAAAAAGCACATTTATCTTCTTGGGGCCACTAGTAAGTAATCAGTGTGCCTGAAGAGGATTAGAGCCAACCACCATTTAAAGGAGTTGTAAAGGCAGAAGCTTAAAGTGGATGTAAACCTTCTCCTATACCCAGTGACGTGAACAGCCTAAGATGATGCACAGAGATGAAACAAATCTCCTTATACAAGTTTTACATGTATATTTGTGGTCTTCAGCTGTATATATCCTTTAGAAAGCGCAGATCGCGTTAGGATATTTTCTCTTCCTGGTTATCACAGTGAAGCCTGGGCACACAACCAAGAGAGTAAAGATAGCTGATTGGAGGAAAGGCACAAACCTCTCCTCATAGGAAGAGACTCTCAGCTCTGTCCGTTGTATAGTTCAGAGCTCTGCTAATCTATTTATAGCAACCTCCCCAATACAAAACGGGTAACTTGTCAGGCTGATAACAGAGGAATTGAGCAAGAGACCGCTACGGGGCATAGTGCTTTGAAGAGAGATAATGAACACTGCAGATCTATGTGCCCAGCTCAAATTGCATGAACCGGGTTTACATCCACTTTAATGCAGTCTATGCATTAAGATAAAAAAAACCTTTTGTGCGTAGTAGCCTCATCTGAGCAACCAACTGCACAGAGGAGGCAAGTACAACATGTTTGTTAATTTTTTTAAAAATTAGACTTTAAGGCCACTTATGGAATTTGGTGATTGTAAAGAGGAAGTAAACCCAGATGGGGTTTACCTCCTCTATGTTTCCCTGTAAAGTAAAAACATAATGGGCTACTATGCATCGCATAGTAGCCCATTATGTGCCACTTACCTGCAAACGAAGCCTGCGACATCCAGCGCGGTCCCCTCTGCTGGCGGCGTCCATCTTCTGCCCCTCTTCCTTCCGGGGCCGCAGCTCCGGCTCTGTGACTGGCCGGAGTCAAGTGACATCACTCCCGCGCGTGCCGCCAGTCACGGCACGGTCGACGTGGAGGAACAGAGGCCGTTCCTTCACTGCGCATGTGCCGACATGACATCGGCACAGCTTCAGCACTGCATATCTCCTGAACTGTACAGGTTTAGGAGATATGCAGGGCACCTACAGGTAAGCCTTATAAAATAGGCTTACCTGTAGGTTAAAGTGGTTGTCACAAGTCGACAACCACTTTAAACCACAGCTTGACAAATTTGATTTGAACCTAGGAGCCGGCAAAAGTTGGAAGCCAGTTTTTTTTTTGTTTTAAAGAAAAACGTCAGAGCATACTAAGGCCCCTTTCACATGAGCGGAGCCCGTCTTGACTCAGCAGAGATCCATCCGTTTATCCCAGCTGAGCCGTGCAGAGACTGACCTGTCACAGCTTCATTCTCCTCTATGGAGGATCGGATGAACACAGACCGTCTGTCTGTGTTCATCAGATCCGATAGACAGATGGAAAATAGGGTTTCCATCCGTCTGTTTTTGGCGGATCGGGTGTCAGAAGACATGTCACCGCTGACATCCGTCGCTCCATAGAGAACAATGAAGCGTCCGTTCGGGTGGTCTGCCTGAAAAACTGACAGGCGAACCCGAACCATCCACTCGTGTGAAAGTGCCCTAAGGCTCCTTTCATGGAGACGTTTTACAGACGCTATTTATCTAAAAATAGCATCTGTAAAGCGCCTCAAAAATCCCCCCCCCCCCCCCCAGTGAAAGCCCTGAGTGCTTTCACACTGGGGCGGTGCGCTTGCCAGACGTTACAAAAATTCCTGCAAGCCATATCTTTGGGGCGGTGAGGGGAGCGGTGTTTATACGGCTCCTCCACCGCCCCTGCCATTGAAATGAATGGCAATCGCTTCCGAAGCGGCTGCTCACCGCCTCGGTAGCGTGGAGCGCCGGCACTTTTAACCTTTTTAACCCCTTGTGGGGGGGTTAAAAGCGCCACGCTCCCGCCTGCATAGCGGAGCCACATCGCTGGTAAAATTAGCAGGGTTTTACCGTGACCGCAGCTACCGCTGCAATGTGAAAGTAGCCTTAACTGTTCATATTCGTGCACTGCACTTTTGAAAAGTCTGGCTTGCAGCACATTCTGCACCTTGTTTGAAAAACGCTGCTTCCAAAAACACATTGCACTCTCAAGTCCCCTGTCAATTTTTCCCAGATGACTACCACATGCAAAACACATTATGCATTATTATGCACATTAATCACATCAGGAGCCGATCTGCGGGTGGCGGGCACTGGATGTCCGACGGCACTTGCCCATCCTTGGTAAAACACAAAGAACGGATAACGTTAAACAAGGCAGATCTTCATTATGACTGGGGGTGGGGGGGTGTGGGGGTGTATTTTTATGTCCCTGCAAAGTAGAGAGCGAAATCCTTCTCTCCCCTAGTAAAAGCAGCACATACAGTACACAAAAACACTGGCTAGGCACACAGTTAACCCTTCGATCGCCCTAGATGTTAAACACCTTGCCAATCAGTATCAGTACAGCGATCGTACATATTTTTAGCACTAATCACCATTAGTGTCACTGGTTCCCACAAAGTGTCAAAAATGTCAGTGTCCAATTGTCTGCCACAATAGCGCAGTGCCATTATAAGTAGCTGATCGCTGCCATTACTAGTATAAAAATATATATGCATCATAGTTTGTAGATGCTATAACCTTCATTTAAATTAATATACGTTTATTGGGATTTTTATTTTTTTAACAAACATGTAGGAAAATGCATATTGGACCAATTTTATGAAGAAATGTGATTTACATTGTATTTATTGGATGTGTTTTATAGTAGAAAGTAAAAAATATTTGTTAAAATTTGTCTTTGGCGCAAAAAAATTTAAAAATGCAGCGTAATTGTCAAGTAACACAGTGCCGTATTGCAAAAAATGGCCTGGTCATGAAGGGGGAGAAATCTTCCGGAGATCACGTGGTTAAGTAAACTTAAGCCCCATACACACAATGCGAATTTCGGATGGGAATTTTTGTACGACGAACGATTGCCCGAAATTCTTACTGTTCGTATTCTCATTTTGACAGCAGATTTCGATTTTTCGGACAAAAGCTGGCTGTGCAGACTAGAATTTTTTTTTCGTACGTCAAGTCAATATCCAATTTTCATATCATTAGTACGGTTTTCGTGCAAAAAAAAAAAAAAAGAAATGGTACCATCATGACTACGTATGCTCAGAAACGAAAAATACATACAAAGCTATTCAACACATGTCACTTCTGGTCCTGAAATCAGGCGTATGAAAATTTTCTCATGGTTAGTAACCTTTTCACTTTCGACATGAGACAAGCATCCAACAAAAAACAGATGTTCTGTCGTCTGAAAATCTAAGTGTGTGTACGAGGCTTTAAACTTGATGACATATATAGGAGATACCACTGCCAAACTGCCTCTGAAGGCTTTTTCCTCCAGAGTTGTTATACAGCTCTCCTTCCTTAATCACCAGAGTGCCTAAGCCTTTTTCTCCCCAAAGGTGGCTTCACACTGCCTAGCTGCGCTTTTGCTAAAGCAAAAGTTACCCGCAGTTTTCGTGCACGTTAGCTGTGCTTTTCACCACCCTGGTTTCTGAAAGTTCACCAAATCTCATGCATGCTGCATCTTTAGTGCGTTTTCTGAAACCACACCAAAGCCGCAGAAATCAAAGCAGTCTACGGGAAATTGCTGATAACCCACAGGTTTGCTGTGCGTTGCCCAAAGCACAGCAGGACCACATTGAGGCAGTGTAAAGTTGCTCTTGATCCCCTTAAGTCCAAGAGGTTTTTCTCCATATTGGCAATGTCTCAGTTATGCATATTGGGAAGAAATTTATAAAAACTGTAGCAGCTGGGGAAAACAACCAATCAGCTTCTGTGTTCAACTTGTTTAGTTATGCCCCATTCACACTTGTCAATGGGGCAGTGGGAGATTGATTACATGCAGCAGACCCAGTACGGCATCCCGGAGATTAGCTGCAGGTATCAGACAAATCAAAAGCAGTGGGAGGCTGACATTTCCTACAGCTAATCGCCAGGATAGATCAGAGCAATTTTTATTGGTCAGCGATGTCACTGTCCAACCAGAACTACTTTGATCTGTCCTGGCATACCAACGGAAAGAGGTAGAATAGCATGGTTTTCAAATCCAAGAACCATTTCACCAGGCCGTGTGGACGGTAAAACTATCACCCGCAGAGAGCAGACGCAGAAGACCGCAATTGACTGGAGGGAGCAGCAACCACATAAGCCGATGCTTCTTCTACAGCGCCGTCTCCTGGCCCAGGTGAAGTACATTTGATACCACTCAGGCAGGGTCAGGAAGCTAACAGAAAACAATGCTAGCAGAAACTGAAGTATAAAAGGTTTATTAAACATCAGTTTTGCAATGGGCATATACAAGCAAAAAAAAAAAAAAAAAAAAGTGTCATTAGGCTGAATTCATACTGATCTGCAGATTCAGCGCTATGCTGCCGGTGCACTGCGCAGTGTGGATAAACAGCGCATCAGTGTGAAAGCTGCCTTATATGGGGCTCGGGACAGTAAGGGTTTTACATTGGCTGTTTGGGGGACGGTAACAGTTGACATGTTCTTACTCCCCCCCCACACCCCCACCACTTTAGCGTTCGGGGTCGCAACGTAGACCTCACGCCATTCTCCAGGGGCCCTGTGCAGCCTACCTGTCACACTCTCACGCTTTACACTTGGACAGGAGGACATACACAGGAACCAATTCTCTTCATTTTCCTCCTGCAACCCTCTGAAAGCCAGCTTCTCCTCTCCCTCCCGCCATTACGGAGAGGCAACAGGAGGAAAACTCCAATTCAAGTTAAAAAATTCTAAAACTATTTAATTTTAATTGTGCCCTGCAACTAGTTACCAAATTACCCAAGTGGCCCTTGCTCTTTAAAAGGTTGCGCACCCCAGGTGTTCATTTACCTTTTCATTATTTCCTTTTTATTTGGCAGCAAATTTGGATACATACATTTTTCTTTAATTGGTTTTCAATGGTAGAAGAATAAAAAAATTTAACAAAATCCACTGATTAAACAAAAAAACCACAGTAACGTGACTTTTACAGCAGTGCAAACGTAAAGATCAAAGTGAACATATGCATTTTTATTAGTAGAGCTTTACATCTTATATTGTGACCTCGATAAACTTGGGTGGATTAGGGCACAAACTGACACTATGACTATCATAGGCTTGCAATCTCTAAAAAATTCTAATGACACCGTTTATGTAAAATTTAACACTGAACAGTTCACATAAAATGTCATCCAGATTTTCTTTTCAATTTTCTTTCTTCATGGGGACTCTATGCAGCAGTGAGGTTGCCAATAGTTCTGTCCCAGCTGCCATACTGACAGGAAGTGCCATGACCTCACTGCAATCGAGATGTAGACAGCGCAGAAGTACTGCATTCACTTCCAAAATGGGCTTTATGATGCTTCTACAGAGCATATCATAGAAGTACAGGAGCAGATAGGTGCATGTCCCGGGGCTTAGGCTGGGTTCACACTTGTACAAATAGCGCACATGTTCCTGCACCGTTTTTACAGACGTGCAGGGCTGCCCATTCATTCTTAATGGCATCCTCACGCATCTAAACATGCAGTGCACTTGCAAGTGCAGGAAATCTTATGGTGCAAAAACATGAGATATCCCTGCGGCTGCATTTGTAAAAAGGTGCAGGGACCTTTTTTATGTATTAGCCACAAGTACAGCAGCCCAGTCAAGCGAAAGGCGCAGCCAGCTGGTCATAGTGGTGATAAAAGACTAGATCGTCTGATAACCTCTATTGCCTTGGGGGACTGGAGCGATGTCATGATGTCACTTCCATTCCAGGGTGGAAGTAAACTATTTTTTCGTTTGCTTATAACCCCTTTCAGATTCGCGCTATTGCCGAAGTATTGCTCCAGCGCGGATCTGAATTTCCGGGACCCCTTTGCTCGTCCCCCGCGATTGCGGACGCGCTGCCTGGAATTTCTTTGATTGCTGTGTCCCTTGGACACAGCCAATCACAGATCGTGGTAAATGGCCAATCACAGCAGCCATTTACCACGTGATCGGCGGGTCCAATGAGAGATGATCTCAAATGTAAACATATGAGATCATCTCTTGTTGCCTGCCTGCTCTCCTCACAGACACCGCTGTGTGAGGAGAGAGTGATCGATCCCTGCTGCCTGTGCTGCTGTGAGTTGGAAAACACACAATTTTCACAACTGCCCATCATAGTGCCATCTGTCAGTGCCACCAATCAGTGCCACGTGTCAGTGCCACCTGACCTGTAATCAGTGCCACGTAAAAGTTCCACCTGTCACCAGTGCCACATATCAGTGCCACCTAACCTGTCACCAGTGCCACATATCAGTGCCACCTGATCTGTCACCAGTGTCACGTGCCATCAGTGCCCATCACCTCATTAGTGCCATACGTGTCATTAGTGCTGCAACAATGGCAAAAGATTTCTGTTGAGGAGGCCTATAATATTCTTGCGGCCGACGAGAGCAACGGGGAGCTCTCTCCTGCAGATTCCTCTGAGTCTGATATGACCTACGATCCGGTCTCAAGTAGCAAATCAGAGCTGGACTCAGATGAGGAATATTGTCAGCCTGCCAGACGAAGGCGCGTTGAGGCAATACCATCCACCAGCAGCGCTTTGCCATCCACCAGCACCCCAGTGCCATCCACCAGCACCAATGTACCTCATCCCCAAAGGGTTAGGTCTCATGCCTGCCTTCCCTACTCACTCCAGCACCCCTTATGACTTCCTCCTAATTCAGGAGAAGCTAGGATTCCCGCTTTCACTGACCAGCCAGGAGTCCAGGTGGACACAGAAAATTTTTCACCCATTCATTTTTTTATTTCATTTTTACGGAGGACATGCTGCGATCCATTTTGGCCCAGTGCAACTTTTATGCACACCAATTCATCCAGGCTAATCCAACCTCCTATTATCCCCGTCCCTATGAGTGGAGAGACAATGGTGGAAGAGTGCTAAACTTTTTTGGGCCTTGCGTTCTGCATGGGACTTAACAAAAATGAAATCCGCTCCTACTGGTCCACCCTCCCCATCTACCACATGCCGGTCTTCTCATCAATAATGCCCAGGACAAGATTTTTCATGATCATAAGATTTCTACATTTTGACAATACCCAGTGCCCTCCCCGAAATGTCCCAAGTTATGACCGGCTTTATAAGATTCGCCCAATTCTCAATTATTTTACAGAAACATTTCCACAATTATTTACCCCGGACCAGCATATATGCATTGACGAATCCCTGGTGAAATTTAGAGGAAGGCTGGGAATAAAACAATATATCCCTAGTAAAAAGGCCCGCTATGGGGTGAAGGTCTACAAACTGTGCGACGAATCACGGGGTATGTTTACAGCTTCAAAGTCTCCAAAGGGAAGGACTGCCAGCTGAATCCCCCCAATTGCCCAGACTATATAGGTGCGTCAAAATCGTTTGGCAACTAATTTACCCGCTCCTGGACAAAGGCTACCACCTGTATGTCGATAATTTTTATACTAGTTTACCCCTGTTACGGAACCTCTACAGGAAGAGTACACAGCTTGTGGCACAGCCAGAAAAAAAAAAATCGGATGGTCTTTCCTCAAAGGCTCGTCAACATGAGGCTTAGAAAAGGAGAGATGGCGAGTCTGCGGAATGAGGAAATTCTGGCTGTGAGGTGGAGGGATAGAAGGGATGTGTATAGGTTATCGTCTATACACAAGTCATTTGTGGAGATCCCCAGAAGAAAGGACCCAATACAGAAGCCAACTTGCATCCATGATTACAATTTGTACATGGGAGGAGTCGATCTAAACAATCAAATGTTGGAACCCTATTTACCGGAAGAACATAGCACTGGGTATAAAAAGTTGCCGTCTATTTTTTTCATTTGCCCATATACAACACCTATGTCATATCGCAGTTCCACCGTAAACCCCAAACCCTTCCTTGGCTACCAGGAGGATATTGTCACCACACCCCAACGGCCCACCAGAAAATATTCAATCCGATGTGTGTAGTAGGCAATCCGAGCGACATTTCCCTGATAAAATACCTCCCAGATCAACAGGCCAAAAACGCCAGAAAAGATGCCGGTTGTGCTCTAGTAGAGGCGTTAGAAGAGAGACCACTTATTGTGCCCAGTGCCCTTCCCAACCAGGTCTATGCATAGGTGACTACTTCCGGCGTTAACACACCCTAGTCAATTATTGATTCCTCAGTTTGCCCCCCCTTATGCCACTGCCTGCTCTGGAACGGACCCTGGCTCGTTATTGGACCATGCATCTTTCTGCCTACCGATTTTGTACATACTTCTGCCTGATCTGGAGCTGACCCTGGACTGTTATCCGACCACGCTTCTGCCTACCAATTTTGTACATACTTCTGCCTGATCTGGAACGGACCTTGGACTGTTTGACCACGTTTTTTTTGTCTGCCTCTTGGACTGATCTTGTACCCGGGGACTGGAGTAGTGGGATTCACAACACAGGGGTCTCACATATGTGAGGGGCTCCAGAATGTTTTTTTCTGGAAGAAGAAAACATTGTTTTTGTTTTCTCTCTCACAGATTAGGGTCTGTAGACTCGGAGGCTTCAAAGAGATTGGGTGGGAGAACCCTCTACCCCTGTCCCCATTCTGTCCTGACCGAGGCACTGCTTCTACCTGCAGGACTTATTGCCATCATTTTACAAAGAATTGTGGGAAAAAAATTACAACTTCATAAAACGCACTAGGCCACTTACTAGATACCTTGGAATGTCAAATTTGCAAAAAGGGGTCGTTTGGGGGGCATTTCTACTTTGCTGGCTTGTTAGGGTCTCAAGAAATGAGATAGGCCATCGGTACATCAGGTGTGATCAATTTTCAGTGATTTGCACCATAGGTTGTAGACCCTCTTATGCCCCGTACACACGATCCGAAAATCGGACGGAAAATACCGCTTTCGAAGCGGTCGTACGATAATCGGATCGTTAGTACAGAGCTTTCGAGAGCCGATCACGACAGTTCATCCGATGTTTTCCGTGCGGACAAGATCGGACATGCAGAAAAAATTCTCGCACGGTGGCCGATCATACGATTTTCGTTTCATCAGTACAGCTGTTGTTCAAAAATGCAATACAAATACACTGCAACACATCACATCGCTTCCGATTTTTTATTCTGTCGTGCGAGAATTTTCGTGACTAAAGTAAACTCTTCCGATTCGATCTGAGATTAGCATGCGAAAAAAACGGACGATCTGTCATCCGATTTTCGGATCGTGTGTACGGGGCATAACTTTCACACAGACCAAATAATATACACTAATTTGGGTTATTTTACCAAAGATATGTAACATTATACATTTTGGCCAAAATTTCTTAAGATAAATTACGAATTTGCTAAATTTTATAACAAAAACGAAGAAAAATGCGTTTAACATTTTTGGTCTTTTTTTTTCTAAATTATAGCGCAAAAAATAAAAAACCCAGCGGTGATTAAATACCACCAAAAGAAAGCTCTATTTGTGTGAAAAAGGGAAGCAAATTTCATATGGGTACAGTGTTGCATGACTGAATAATTGTCATTCAAAGTGTGAATGCACTGAAAGCTGAAAATTGGTCTGGGCAGGAGGGGGGTTTAACCACTTCAGCCCCGGAAGGATTTCCAGCTTTAGGACCGGAGCCCTTTTTGCGATTCGGCGCTGCGTCGCTTTAACTGAAAATTGCGCGGTCGTGCGACGTTGTACCCAAACGAAATTTGCGTCCTTTTTTTCCCACAAATAGAGCTTTCTTTTGGTGGTATTTGATCCCCTCTGCGTCATTTCTGATCGCCGCTATAAACAAAAGAAGAGCGACAATTTTGCAAAAAAAAACAAATTTCTTACTTTTTGCTAGAATACAAATCCAAAAAAGAAATATAAAAAAACTTTTTTTCACCGTTTTTGGCCAATTTATAGTCTTCCTCATATTTGCGATAAAAAAAAAATCGCAATCGGCGTTTATTGATTGGTTTGCGCAAAAGTGGTCGCGTTTACGGATGATGAGAATTCATTTTTGGGGTTTTTATTTTTTTTTTATTTTTTACTAGTAATGGCGGCGATCTGCGATTTTTAGCGGTACTGCGATATTTCAGCGGACATGTCGGAACATTTTGACACTTTTTTGGGACCATTGGCATTTATACAGCGATCAGTGCTATAAAAATGCACTGATTACTGTGTAAATGCCATTGGCAGTGAAGGGGTTAACCTGCAGGGGGCGCGCTAAGGGTTAACTGTGTTCCCTGGGCGTGTTCTTACTGTATGGGGGACTGCCTAGCTGGGGAAGGGAAGTGGTCACAGCCTTCACGTAAAGGAAGGCTGTGATCACAGCCCTTCCCCCTCACACAGAGCGGAGGTCCGTGTTTACATACACGGACATCCGCTCATTCGCTCCGGGGGGGCCATCGCGGGTAGCCGGCGGCAATCGAAGCCGCCGCACCCGCTCCCTGGCCCTCCCCGAACACAGTGAGCGCGTGAGTGCGCGGGCGCGCCTCCGGCGGCGCGCGCCCTCACAGTGCGCGTTATCGCAGCCGCCGTCGTATGACGGCGATTTGCGATAACGAACCACCTTGTCGCCGTCAACCTGTGGTTGGCGGTCGGCAAGTGGTTAAGTGCCCAGTAAGCAAGTGGTTAAAGCAGTAGTAAACCCACAAAGCTATTTTTACATACAGGTAAGCCTATAATAAGGCTTACCTGCAGGTAAAAAGAATATCCCCTAAACCTGCATGGTTTAGGAGATATTCGCCCTGCATGCAGCGCCGGAGCCGCGTACCCGGAAGACAGAAGAGGACAAACATGTCAGCGTCCTTAGCGCTGACCGACTCGGGCATCGGGGGCCTCGTTCTAAGGTAAGTATTTCATAATATGTTAGTATGCGATGCATACTAACATATTATGCTATTGTCTTGCAGGATTTTTTTTTATTTTTTTTTTTAGCAGCGGGTTTACTACCGCTTTAAAGCAAAATATAAATTTTTTTTTTTTAGATCTTTTGCTTGAGCTTTATGGTTCTCTCCATAAAGAGGACATTTCATCCTTTCTATTACAAGGGAGTAAAAATAAAATAAGAAAAAAAGAAAATTGAAAAAGTTCCCATCCTTCCGTGCTCGCGCACATAAGCAAGCACATATATACAGTGCCTTGCGAAAGTATTCGGCCCCCTTGAATTTTGCGACCTTTTGCCACATTTCAGGCTTCAAATATAAAGATATAAAACTGTATTTTTTTGTGAAGAATCAACAAGTGGCACACAATCATGAAGTGGAACGAAATTTATTGGATATTTCAAACTTTAACAAATAAAAAAACTGAAAAATTGGGCGTGCAAAATTATTCAGCCCCTTTACTTTCAGTGCAGCAAACTCTCTCCAGAAGTTCAGTGAGGATCTCTGAATGATCCAATGTTGATCTCAATGACTAATGATGATAAATAGAATCCACCTGTGTGTAATCAAGTCTCCGTATAAATGCACCTGCACTGTGATAGTCTCAGAGATCCGTTTAACCACTTCAATACCAGGCACTTAGAACACTTCCCGCCCAGACCAATTTTCAGCTTTCAGTGCTGTTGCGATTCGAATGAGAATTGCGCGGTCGTGCGACGTTGTACCCAAACAAAATTTTTATCATTTTGTTCCCACAAATAGAGCTTTCTTTTGGTGGTATTTGATCGCCTCTGCGTCATTTCTGAT
>BLSH010205261.1:726547-744118 GCA_018402905.1 Glandirana rugosa
AGAAGAAGGAAGAAAGCGAGCGGAGAGAAGCCATGGCGGGCTTCTGAAAGGAGAGGGCGAGCGGCGCGCCGGCATATTGCGGCTGAAGAGCCCTGCCTCCAGAACCCTCCGCCTTCCTCGAATCCCCCACCCCCCTCCTCCTCCTCTCACACACACGCCGCTAAGCCGCCCAGAGACTGTCAGTCTCCGGGTGGCAGCGGCGATCTGTATTGTGAAGGAGGCAGCTGCAGCAGAAGGGAGAGTGAAGTCTCGCTCAGCTCTGTGCGGCGTACCCCTGCCCGTGGTACGCGTACCCCCAGGGGTTCGCGTACCACGGGTTGAGAAACCCTGGTTTAAGTCACTGGGCGGCCCCGCCCCTTCTTAAGGAAATAAATGTCGAACTTTAGACTGCCCATTCTGGGAGACGCCTCTGCATGGCACTCCTGCGGCAGCAGGCATGGGGGTGGTGAAAGAAGGAAGAAGATGCAGACTGAAGACGAAGAGAGGAAGGAAGAAGACCGAAAAGAAGCAGAAGACCAGAAGAAGGTCCGGGGCAGGAGAAGATGGAGGAAGAAAAATGAAGAGCTATTTTACACAATAAAGCCTGCCTCTTTTTACCACTTTACTCCTTTTTGGTGAATGGGTAGGGGTACAATGTACCCCATACCTATTCACATTTTGGGGGGGGTCAGGATCTGGGGGGCCCCCTCATTAAAGGGGGCTTCCAGATACCGATAAGCCCCCTGCCCGCAGATCCCCACGAGCACCGGCAAGGGTTGTGGGGATGAGGCCCTTCTCCCCATCAACATAGGGACAAAGTGCTTTGGGGGTCACCTCAAAGCATCCTCCCCATATTGAGGGCATGTGGCCTGGTATGGTTCGGAGGGGGGGGGGGGCACTCGCTTGTCCCCACCCCCTCCTGCCATGCCAGGGCTGCATGCTCGGATAAGGGTCTGGTTTGGATTTTGGGGGGGGGGGGGGCACGCGTTTTTTTAAAATTTGGTGCGGGGTTCCCCTTAAAATCCACACCAGACCCGAAGGGCCTGGTACGGACTTTGGGGGGACCCCTATGCAGTTTTTTTTTGGCAGAATTGCAGTAGGAACGGCCATATTGAGCAAGCCTACCTAATCCCGACCCGTACATACAATTAAGGGTTATAGGAGGTTGGGTTGCTCAAGGTTCTGTCCTGGGACCAATCCTATTTAATTTATTCATAAATGATCTGGAGGTTGGGATAAGCAGCTCAATCTCAGTATTTGCGGACAATACAAAGCTAAACAGGGCAATAATTTCTCAGCAGGATGTAAAAACTTTGCAGAAGATCTGAACAAATGCATGGGGTGGGCAACTACATTGCAAATGAGGTTTAATGTAGAAAAATGTAAAATATTGAACCTCTGGGGGAATCTAGGATGGAGAAGGACCTAGGGGTCTTCATAGATGACAGGCTCAGCAATGGCATGCATTGCCAAGCTGCTGCAAGCAAAGCCAACAAAACATTAGCATGCATCAAGGGGATTCACTCGAGAGATAAATCAATAATTCTCACTCTACAGGACTCTGGTGAGGCCGCACCTGGAGTATACCATCTTGTTCTGGGCTCGAGTCCTCAGCAAGGATGTGCTGGAAAGGGAGAGGGTTCAGAGAAGGGCAACAAAGCTGATTAAAAGGGACTGGAGGCCCTTAGTTGTGAGGAAAGATTATGAGCACTGAACTTATTCTTTCTGGAGGAGACGCTTGAGAGGGAATATGATTTCAATTTACAAATACTGTACTGGTGACCCAACAATAGGGACAAAACTTTTCTGAGCAAGGGAGCGCAAAAAGACACGAAAATTCACTAAAGAAAAGCGGTTTAACCTTAACCTCTTTAGATCTGCGCTATAGCATGGATCTGAATTTCCGGGAGGCAGTCAATAGACGTCCTCCCCTTTCCACGTTCCTGGGCTCACTCTTGCAGCAGCCACCGGTGCGCGCGTGAGTGTGCCCGCGGTTCTGGCAGACTCGATGTCCGCCAGGGAGACCTGCGATCTCTTCACAGAGAGCCAGATGCAAACACGGTGGTTCCCCGCTCTGTGAGGGGGGCATGACAGATCTACCGATCCCTGTGATCAGGATCAGTTAGATCTGTTATGTCCCTGTCAGCCCTGCCCCCACCCAGTTAGAACACATACAGGGACCACATTTAACCCCTTTATCGCCCCCTTAGTGTTAACCCCTTCCCTACCAATGACATATATACAGAAATCAGTGTATTTTTAGATCTGATCGCTGTATAAATGTCATTGGTCCAAAAAAAGTGTCAGAAATGTCAAAGATGTCCGCCGCAATATCGCAGTCCCGATAAAAAAAAAAAAAAATAATAATTTTAAACCGCCATTAGCAGTAAAAAAATAAAAAAAAACGCCATAAACCAATTTCCACAGTTTGTAGGCGCTATAACTTTTGCGCAACCCCATCAAAATACACTTATTGCAATATTTTTTACCAAAAATATGTAGAAGAATATATGTCGGCCTAAACTGAGGAATAAATTTGTTTTTTTATTTTTTAATTTTTGGATATGTATTATAGCAAAAAGTAAACTTTTTTTTTTCAAAATGGTTGCTCTTTTTTTGTTTATAGCACAAAAAATAAAAACTGCATAGGTGCTCAAATACCACCAAAAGAAAATCTATATTTGTGGGAAAAACGGGACGTCAATTTTGTTTGGGTACAACGTCGTACGACCGCGCAATTGTCATTCAAAGACTGACAGCGATGTAAACTGAAAATTGGTCCGGGCAGGAGGGGGGTTTAAGTGCCCAGTAAGCAAGTGGTTAAAATGCGTAGAGGGTTCTTTACGGTAAGAGCAGTGAGGATGTGGAATTCTCTTCCACAAGCAATGGTTTTCGGCTGGGAGCATAGATATTTTCAAAAAAAATATTAGATTGGCACCTAAGGGACCACAACATTGAGGGATATACAATACTGACATAAAAGCACACACATAGGTTGGACTTGATAGACTTATGTCTTTTTTCAATCTCACCGACTAACTAATGAGTCTTTTGAAAGGTTCATATTTTTCCAGAAGTTTTTGGAAAATGTGGGGGGAAAAAAAAAAAATGAAACCGCAATTTTTTACACAGAGTTGTCCATTTATGGGGGCGTGGCCTGAAGCTGCATGGCGTAAGATGTAGAAATCTAGAGCTCCGTTGACATCCTGCTAACCCGATTATCCTGCGGTCCTACTCACTTCAAATCACTGTACCAGATACCCCAGCACTTGGGAGTCAGGTCCCCACCTCGAAAACTGAACTAAACTATTGCTAAACTGGACAAATATTGGCTCAGAGACAAGGACAGACAGAGGAAAAATGGCGACCCTTCTTCCGGTGTTGAGGCTTCAGCTTTGGAAGACAGGATTCTTGAGGCAATTTCTACCTGCCAAACTACACTGACCACACAGATTGAGGTGGTGAAAATTGATATATTGCTCACCAGGCAGGACATCCACAAGCTTCGGGACCGTGCATCAGACTGAGCACAGGATCAGCCACACGGAGGACACCATACATCCACTGCAGACATCTGCAGAGCGGGCTTCCCGACACATTTCCCAGCTTCACCAGAAGCAAGATCAACTTGAAAACCGTATGTGTCGCAACAACCTATGCTTTGGTTGGCCTCCCAGAGGAGGCAGAGGGAGCTATTCTTATGCTAGGGAGGCCTTCTCAGTCATTTGTTGTGGAGAGGGTGCACCGCATGCCGGCTAAACCACCGTCACCTGGTGCACCATCCCAGGTTTTCAATGCTAAATTTCTGAATTATCTGGACCGAAATACAATACTCAGGTTATCCCGGGAGAAGGGGGAATATCCCTTACCCCAATACTCAAATTATGGCTTTGCCGGATTTTTCAGCTGAGGTGCAGCGACAACAGGGTCGGTTTGTGGAAGTGAAGAAACGCCTCTGGAGTAAGCAATTAAAATACGGCAGGTTATACCCGGCCCGGCTCCGCATGGCGGGAGGGGATAGCACTTATTTCTTTGAGGACCCTGAAGCCGATATGGCCTGGATTGATCGCCTGGATCGTGCTCGAGTCGCGAGTTAAATCTGTAATGGCAGCTTCTGCCTGGAATATGGGGTGCGTCTGCATCCTTTACTCACCCTTCCCATGATAGTCTGGGAGACATTTGCACTTGATCATATGCCCGTCCGGTTCCTTGTTGTTTTTTTAGGGGACTCTACAAATTATACTTACCTTGGGCCCAAACTCTGCAGCCTAAACAGTAGTTACCCCTGAAACATTGGGCCTTGTCTGATTACTACATTGACCACCTTGTACACTATGAGCAAGCTGTTTTGAACTATTTTATAGGAGCTGAAGGGGGTCCCTTGTTGTAGCCGGCTGGCTGCAACGGTGGATCTGAGTCTGCAGACCCCAGTGCTCTTTAGAGGAACTTTTTTCTTGTCTGCCACAGTTTTGAACAACCTAATGGAAGGGGGACCTAACCCTCATTCCCGAGGCCTGACGCCCCAGCTACCATCCTACTAGATTATAGAGTTGTTCATCTAGGATCTGGCACTGGAGACTGTTTGCATTGCAGGGAGTCATCTTCTGCATGTTTGCCGTTTGGGATATGCTGTTTTTTGCTTCTCAAAAGCGCACACAAGTTGGGGTATTTGTAGAGCTTGGTGGGGGGTGGAGCGGTTAAGTTCACTAATTGTTTTTTGCCAGAACAGACTTTTGAATATATGCAACAAAAATGTATTTATGGGAGATCGTATATTTGAGGTTTTAGTATGCACACTTGAGATGGCAGCTGTCTGTGCGGGGGGCCAAACCCTTTCGCCTGGGTCTTACTGGGGGTCAGTGCTCCACTGAGTCCTATAATGGCGTCACTTAAAATTTTAACATGGAATGTCAGAGGCCTGCGGGACAAACTGAAACGCACAGCAATACTCTACTTAAAACCCCAACGGGCGGATAGTGCTGCATTAGTGGAAACACATGTAACAGGCTCTATGCAATGTGCTCTTAAGAGGCCCTGGGTGGGATGGATATTTCACTCCACTCAAACTGTATATTCTAGGGGCATTTAAATTCTTATTGCCAAATCTTTTCACTTTGCAGTAGATGTGGTGAAGACTGACCCACAGGGGAGATACGTTTATTTGATGGCATCCATATCGGGTAACTCACTTAACTTTAGCAGGTTATGTACCACCACCATTTACCACCTCTGGCCATGAAGGAGAGGCCCACTTGTAATACAAATACCCTCATGCACAGGTCATCTGGCTAGGGGATTTCAAAATGGTTGCCAACCTAAGCTTAGATAAGCAAGGTAGTGACCTGACTGAACAATTAGATGACAGGGAGACCAGATTTAGCCACCTGTTGCGAGAAATGTCGCTGACACCTGGCGTCATCTACACCCGACTTGTAAGGCGTACTCATGCTTCTCAGCTACCCATCCAGAATTGGATTTCATTTTTATTTCCCAAACACTCCCAGACTAGAAATGGAAAGCTTTGGCCCCAGACTACTATCCGACCACACTCCCTATTGGGTCATGCTTACGCCATTTACCTAACCCCCCATGCTAAATTAGAAATTGAATCCCTTCTGGCTTATCATCCTCCCCGAGTTACACAACCTAGCTCTAGAATGGAAATGTTTTTTCAAAACCAACACCTCATCTACATCTATGCTGATAGTCTGGGAGACGTTTAAAAAACATGTCTGCTTTCTTTTGACAGAATGCATTTCTAAATTTAAAAAAACTGTCCAATGCGTTGCATGTACAGGCACTCGTGCAACTAACCTCTCTTGAAGACAAATATGCCACTTTCCCCACAGTAGAATCACTAGCTAACCTGCATCTTCAGATGAGAGTAGTTGATAAATTGTCCCATGAAAAGGCCAAAAACGTGAAATATTTTTCTCTAAACAAAAAGTCTGAGTATTGTGAACACCCGAGTAGGCTGTTGGCATATTTAGCATATTTGGATGAACGCCCACCTGTGGTCATAACGCCCATGTGCGACATAGTTACGGACCCAAAGAGGATCTCTAGCATATTTGCAGATTTTTTTCTCGCAGGTATATACCTCTAAGGCTACCTTCCTTCTACAGGAACTATGTGACTTCCTTGATGATCTCACCTTTCCTACATTAACAGAATCGCAAGCTGAACTGTTGGAAGCCCCTATTACAGCTGATGACGTTCAGCTGGCTGTAGCTAGTTTTGCAAGGGCAAAGGCACCAGGCTCGGATGGCTTGCCCATCGAGTTCTACGCACAGTTCGCAGAGTAACTGACACCTAGACTGATAGATTTGTACCATACTATTTTGGAGGATGGTATAGTGCCCGAGTCCATGCGCGAGGCCATTATAGTTTTAATCCCTAAGCCAGAAAAAGGACCCCCTACAACCTGAGTCCTATAGGCCTATTTCTCTGTTAAAGACTGAAGGCAAAATATTAGCTAAAATTCTTACCTTACGTTTAAATAAAGTTTTTATTCCTTATCCACCCGGACCAAATGGGTTTTATGCCTGCGAAGAACACCACCTTTAAAAATACTTGATTCATTAACATTCAGGCCACACGACACTGTGGGAACAAAGGTAACCACCTTGGATGCAGCCAAAGCATTCGACTCAGTTGAACGCCAATACCTATGGAAATGCTTATGATACTTTGGCCCTAACTTCTTATATAAATGAACCCCGGGTTAAGGTTGTAGCCAATGGTTGGGCCTAGGCCAGCTTTCCCCTCTCCAGAGGGACGAGGCAGGGTTGCCCTGTCTCCTCTCTGTTATACGCCTTGGCAGTCGAACCCCTGGCCATAGCAATAAGGAAAAATCTGCATATTCATGGTCTCCAGTCTGATACTTTGAGAAGTTGGGCCTATATGCTGAGGATATGATCCTATATCCTTTTTGACTTGGGCCACTCGCTAAACACAGCTCTGGCTCTTATAAAGCAATTTGGTAAATTTTCGGGCCTCAAAATCAATTGGGACAAGTCCCAGATCCTCGATCGATGCCTTCCCCCCCTTCTGTAGAACAGGCCATGCTTCCACTAGTCAGAGTGAGCTCATTCAAGCACTTGGGTGTACAGGTCACAAGGAGACGCTCAGATTATATTCACCTAAATATAGAACCCCTAACCCCCTTGCTCAAAGCGAAAACCCAAGCGTGGAGAGGCTCCGCTTGGGGGTTATGGGGAGGATAGGCCTCATCAAAATGGTTTTGCTCCCGAAAAGAAATGTATATTCTGTGGCTTTCACCAGTATACATCCCCCCTATGATAATTTAAAAGGTATTTGAGACAATACTGCGCTCCTTTATCTGGGGAGTTAGACACAAATTATGGAAAACCCTTACCTCCCCTGTATCTTTGGGGGGACTGGCGGTCCAAGACCTAGGCCTATATTACCTGGTGGCCCAGATATCTCTTTTTACATAGATAAACAAGACCAACACAGTTATGCAACACTGGTTTGTCAGGCTGGACGGCACCGATTCCCTCACCCATTTTGTGACCTTCTGAGATGCGTGGGAGGTTCTCCAACTCCACCAGCCCACTCGGGTTTTCCATTCCAACATAAGTGGGCCTGGGACCTGGTGTTCGCCAAGTTGAAAGAATCTGGGATCTATAATACTCCACTGTGGTATAAAATGTTTGCATGAATTATTACGGATCTGGCACCAAGCGTCTGGATCTCGAGAGGCGTTTATTTGCTTGTACATGTGATGCACCAAGGCAACCTCAAAACCTTTGATCAGCTGAAAGCCAAAATGTAATCTCCCCAACTTCATGTACTTTAGATACAGTATATTCAGCTACGCCACACCCTATGGTCACAATTTCATGGCTCATACCCTGATCTGTCAACGTTAGATATTCTGCTAGTCATATGTGGACAGGAGCACTGTAAATTGCTATCTATTTTGTATGAGCGGTT
Organism: Glandirana rugosa; assembly: GCA_018402905.1. Lineage (NCBI taxonomy): Eukaryota > Metazoa > Chordata > Amphibia > Anura > Ranidae > Glandirana > Glandirana rugosa. Next base: position 734,486 of record BLSH010205261.1, read on the forward strand.
ACAAAAACCTGTTGCTACCGGGTCTGCATATGTACTTAAACATAAATGGGAGCCAGACATGGGTGACATGGAGGATAAAGATTGGGGAGAAACCTTAGAGACTAGCCAAAAGGTGTTGCCTAAATTATCAGATCGATTAACCCAGACGTTTATCTTACATAGATCTTACCTTACCCCTGCGAGTTTGGCTAAATTTGACACGAATAGAAATCCTATGTGTTCCAGGTGCTTAACCTCTATGTGCACCTTCACACATCTACTCTGGCAGTGCCCACATATTCAGGGTTCTGGACCCAAGTGTTCGCTTTTTGCATGACCAAATGAGCGTACCAGTAACACTAGAACCTAAACAATGTTCTGTTCTCAGATTGAAATGAATAAAAATACCCTGCAAATGGTACATGAGACGTTGTGTAACGCCAGAAAAATAATAGCAAGAGCTTGGATACAGAACACACCCCCAACTTTAGCTGGATATATTGTCGAGGTAAATAATATATTGCCATACAAGAAAGTGATCTATACAAACAGAGGTTGCCCACAGAAATATAATAAGATCTGAAATAAATGGGTACAATCTGCATCTACCTGTACTGAAAGAGGGCAGAGTTACTTCATATATTCCTGTGGCCCTAATTGGCTGTAAATATGTTTTTATATCCGGGGTGTCGGATCCATTCATACCCCTTGCATTACCTACATACAAATACCTTTTTGTCTTGCACAGAGGACATACACTTATCACTACTGGAACGGTTATATTCTTTATACAAATTATACTATGTTGCACACTGTTCAAATGTAAATGGTGAAATTACTGACGATTTGAGGTTTTTACATGTATATCCTTTATTTTCACCAACAATGCCTGTATTTCAATATATGAAAACATCAGTAAAACAATTTTCAAGTGAAAAAAGTTGTCCATTTATAAGATATTTCCAACACACAGCATGTACATAGCAAAATTGACACCCCAAAAAACATTCTGCTACTCCTGAGTATGTCGATACCACGTGTGCGACTTTTACACAGCCTGGCCACATACAGAGGCCCAACATCCAAGTAGCACCTCCAGGCATTCTAGGGACATAAACTACACACAAATTACTGCCAACCTATCACACTGTTGAAGGCCCTTCATATCACTATCACATAGCAAGTAGTGTACATGCCAATTACACAAAACAAATTTTACTGAGCAAAAAGGGTAAACAAAAGATTACCTGTGATTTTAATAGTGCAGTGGTCCAGGCAACAGGCAGGAACGTGGACAGCGACAGCAAAACAGGCAGCAATACTGTCCATAGTCCGTACAGGTAGAGATATTGGCAGCACAGCCAAAGCATTGGTCCAGGTAGCAGGCAGGGATGTGGTCAGCAACAAAAGAATTGCCCATGCAGCAGGCAGGAATACTGTCCATAGTACAGCCAACAGGCAGAGATATGGTCAGTACAGCCAAAGTATTGGTCCAGGCAGCAGGCAGGACCATGAAGCTTAGTGCCTTGGTCAGGAAAGAATGGGGACAGGGTAGAGGCTTCTCCCACCCAAAACGCTTTGAAGCCTCCAGACCCTGTTCTGGGAATTATAAAACAAAAGAAAATCACAAACTGTTTTTCTCCATACAGAACCCCAATTCTGGAGCCCCTCACATATGAGACCCCTGTGTAGCAGGGTGAACAATCAGTCCAAGGGGCAGGCAAAAACATGGTTAATAGGCAAGGTCAGTTCACGTGAAAGGCAGAAACATGGCGGATAGACAATGCAGATGGCAGGCAGAGGCATAGTCGATGAACAGGCAAGGCAGTGATATTTTTGGTTGAGGCACCAGGGAAATAATCAGCACAGTAACTGAAAATGGGGAAACAGCAGTCCACTAGAAATATGGACTAATAGTTTATGAGTGTATGATAGTGTCTGAAGCATTCTCCGATGCAAAGGCCAGGTTGAGAGGGACATTGGAGACAATGGAAACTGTTGTCTTTCCTAACTCCTCTTTTGCTGCACACCTGACTTTGTTCTGCTGACACAATCGGAGCAAATTCTTTCTGGGGGGATATTTGAAGAAATCATCACTGCCCTGACATATCAACAATGAATTTTAGGAAGGGGTTTGGTATTTGTTGATTTCTGATAGGTGATGTATGCATTGTAAAAGGCCAAAATGAAAAAAATAAATTGCGATTTTTTTGTACCAGAAGAGAAGAGAGACTTTCTGGTTGATAGATAAGGCTGCAACATTTGATCATTTAAATTCACCGCCCCGCCATGAATTTATTGTACTCATGGATGAAGCAAGGCTTTCTAACGGGACCGCGTCTTCTGCGAAGTTCCACCGAGGTGTGACCGTGGAAGGTAGACATGATGTACACATCTTTCCTATCCCTCCACTTCACAGCCAACACTTCCTCGTTCCTGAGGCTTGAGGATTCCCCATTTTGTAGACTTGTAGTGACTTGACGCTGTGGGAAGGCCTTCCTGTTTTTTTCTTACTGTACCGCATGCCAAAGTTTTCTTCAGATATAGGTGGTGGAAAAGGGGCAAACTGGAATAGTAATTGTCCATGTAAATGTAATACCCCAGCTCCCAGACAATTTTCATGCTTATTCAAATGTACGGTGGACACTCAGGGGGCTGGAGCTGTGAGGGGCGGAGCATGGGTGACCTTAAAATGATGCCTCCCCCCCCTGAAAGTTCTGCATACGCCCATGACCCGGTGATAGAAATTTAAGGTCAAGCACCTCAATTGGTATGTGCAGCAGAAACTGATAACCTAAACTAGACAGATTCCATCCCTAGACAAAAATCCAAAAACTTTTAGTCAGAATTTAAGCAAATATAAGCCATCATACTATTCTATATTTAACCATGCATACACAGTGATTTCCCCACTGAAGTAAGCCAGCTTAAGATCTTAATGAGCACAGACCTAGAGGTAAATTGAACCAGGTGACACCCAAAGAAGAGGTGTCCAACATATTAGCCTTGAAGTGTAAAATCAGTCTAACACCTGCAGGCAGTAACGAGCAATCATCAAACACAGGTTTGCCAAGAGGTTTACCCCAGGAACCCAAGCACATGTTGCAAGATCCACACTTTACACATTTAGCTTAGTTACAACTATGATTTCACATCTATATGATATGTCTATATCAAATCATGCTATGTAGAGGATCTTGTACAATATCTGGGCAGGCGTGCATGCCTCCACACGTACTGCCAGTGTTTACCAAGGATCTCATGGCAGAATTTACTGCATACTTTAGCTCCTCAGGCGATCTCCTCACCCCTGTGCAAGCTATCACCATACAGGGAGCCTCAGTGGGAAGGTAAGGGGTAAAGATAACCCAAAGTTACAAATCAGGGAGAGCGGATGTAGCTTAAAGCAACCTGCAAACATCCTCCCCTACCCTCTCCCCCACCCCCCTCCCACTTTTGGCGCAGAACCACAACACCCGCTGAAGCCAGAGTGAGTTTGGAAAGGCATTCCCAGGCTCCCTGCTAGGAATGAAAAGGTAAAAACGAACAGGAGTTGCTGTGCACGTGCACACGCGGGAGTCATTGGGGAGTATACAGAGTAAAAGGGGGAAAAGATTTGGGGGGGGCGTAGGGATTAAGGGGGGTTATAGCTAAGAGGAGGAATGGGAAGGGGGAAATTTGACCCCCTGTCCTACTGACACCCTATCCCCTGCCCCTACTGACCTAGTCTTCTGTCATGCTGACCCCCTTTCCTACTGACCCAGTCTTCCATCCTACCGACCCCCCCTGTCCTGAATCAGTCTTCCGTCCTGCTGACCCCCGTCCCCCATCCTGCTGACCCTTCTCTGCCATGCTGATTCCCGTCTTCCACCCTGTTGACCCTTGTCGGGGTTTTGTTTAACCACACTCATTAAGCACATCCCATTGTTAAGAGTTGGCACTGACATTTGGCCACAAAATGAACTCCTCCCTCAAGTGTCCCTCATTCTGAAGTTCAAGGGTTGGGAGGTATGACTTCATAATGAGTATTCAGCAGGTAGAATTTCACTTTTCATAATAGCCTTTTCTAATGTCTTTTTCGCCCAGGCCAGCCAAATGATCTTATCTATCACCAATAGTCTATGGCAGCCTTTATCAAGAGAGTCACTCTAACACCACGATTTTGAACTTTGTAATTATAAATTACAAAACTATATAATACATTTAATTCATTATTGTAATCAAACCAAACACACTGACATTTTGTCCAAACAAGTGCAACATTACTAATCACTGTAATACTAGACACTACATATTGGTTTAGTAAACATCCCGGGTATGACAAATTTTGAAACATGGGACCCGCCCACTTGTGGAGTCACCGCCCCATCATTCCCCCAAGCAGTGATGTCACAAGGGGACGGGGCCTCCGGACGACGTCAGCGGGTGGCCCCCCCGCACCATGCCAAGTAAAACTCACACACCTTTTTTTAAAAAATTTTGGCGGTTCCCATTACAATCCATACCAGATCACAGGGGCCTTGGTATGCTCTTGGAGGGGGAACCCATGCTTTTTTTTTGTTTTTTTTTTTTTTTTTTTTTAATTTGGCATGGCGTTCCCCTTCAAGATTCCCAGAGCACAAGTCGCATACCAAAGTCGGATCAGTTAGGACAATGATCCGACTTCAATGATATTCAATAGGCTGAAGAAGGATCAAAGTCGGACAAAAGTAGTACGGGAAACTTTCAAAATCGGTTTGACTTATGTCGGACCAGTTAAGACGGCTCTCATAGGAAATCATTGATTTGATGTAATGCGACTTGTGCTCCTAATGTCGGTCCGTTTGTTGGACTAGTGTGAACCCAGCCTCACTCTTCAGTTTAGGTAAAGTAGCCAATTAGTCTCTACCAACAACTATGCTGTTCAAGGGACTTCTGACTTGATAAAAGGGATTTTATTATAACTTACCGTAAAATCCTTTTCTCTGAGTTCACCGACAGACGCAGCCTTCTTATGACACATCGGGTTATGCTCATATCACTAAGAGTAGACTAGGCAAAAATAAAACAAAAAGCATAGGTTGACCCCTCCCAGGGGGCTGTCCTCACCTTAGCATATAATCCCCCTGCTCTGCATAGCACATCAGTTTGTAACAAGTCGTACAAACTCAGAGGGGTGGGTGCTGCGTCTGTCAGTGAACTCAGAACAAAGGATTTTGTGGTAAGTTATAATATAATCCCCTTTACTGTTCCGTTCACTGACAGACGCAGCCTTTTTATGACGGGGGACGTCCCAAAGCTGTGCCAATAAAGAGGGGTAGGCAAACTATAACAACTGTACCCAACAAAAAAAGCCCTCTCAGGCGGCGCCATCCGCGCCTACACTGCCGCTTGTAATGCTTTGCGGCCAAAGGCAGCATCCGAAGATGCTGAAACATCAATTTTGTAAAACTTAGTAAAACGTGTGCACTGAGGCCCAAGTAACTGCTTTGCACACCTGAGACACTGAAGCCTGGTGTCTAAACGCCCAGGAAGTACTAACTGCCCTGGTGGAATGAGCCGTGACTGAAAACAGGGGAACCTTGCCCCGAACCTCATATGCATGAGTCACGGTCTTCCTGATCCAATGAGAAATGGTAGCCGACGAGGCCGCCATGCCTTTGCGTGACCCTTCCTTCAGCACAAAGAATCAGACTTCTGATAATTAGCTGTAGAAATCAAATACACCCGCAAAGCCCTCACCACATCCAAAGAATGCAGTTCAACCTCTTTGGGATGCGACGGGTGCAGGCACAATGAGGGAATTACAATATCCTCATTCAAATGAAAAGACGAAACCACCTTCGGAAGAAACGAAGGGGAAGGTCGCAAAACCGCCTTGTCCTTATGAAGGACCAAGTAAGGGGACTTGCAGGATAATGCTGCCAACTCAGACACCCGTCTAGCGGATGTGACAGCAACCAAAAAAGCCACTTTCTGCAACAGTCGCAAGGGAATGTCCCTGATCTTTTCATATGGTGGTTTCTGCAGCACGGAAAGCACCAGATTCAAATCCCACGGCGCCAAGGGCGACCGTATCCGAGGAGCCACATGACGTACCCCCTGTACAAATGTACGGATCAATGAATGAGACGCCAAGGGCCGTTGAAAAAGTACCGCCAGAGCCGAAATCTGACCCTTAAGCGTACTTAACGCCAGGTTCTTGTCCAGTCCCTGCTGCAAAAAAAAGTCAGTACTCTGGACACTATATAAGAGCGGGGGTTCCAACCCCCTGCCTCGTACCAGGTAATATAGGCCTTCCAGGTCCTATGATAAATCTTACGTGAAGTACCTTTACGTGCTTCAATCATAGTAGGGATCACGGAGTCCGAGACACCCCTATCCCTCAACACCTGGGACTCAATAGCCAAGCCGTCAAAGCCAGCGAGGGTAAAGCAGGGTGCAAGCTGGGCCCCTGAGACAGTAGGTCTCCACGAAGCGGAAGACGCCACGGAACATCCAACACCATCCGCACCACGTCGGCGTACCAAGGAGGCCGAGGCCAATCCGGAGCCACCAGGATTGTCGGGATTCCCTCTGCTTCTATCCTGCGCAAAACCCGCGGTAGAAGCTTTAAAGGAGGAAAGACGTACAGTAGCTGATACCGACCCCAGGGTGCTACCAGCGCGTCCGAGGCGACCGCCAATGGATCTCTTGTTCTGCACACAAAGGTCTGTACCTTGTGATTGAACCTGGAGGCCATGAGGTCTACCTCTGGCGTGACCCACTTGAGGCAAATCTGGCAGAACACTTCTGGATGTAGGGACCATTCCCCCTGATCCAGAGTCCAGCGGCTGAGAAAGTCCGCTGCCAGTTTTCCACACCTGGAATGTAGATTGCAGAGAGCTGGCACGTGAAGTTCTGCCCACCGAAGGATCAGAGCCGCCTCCGCGGCTGCTGCCGAGCTTCTTGTTCCGCCCTGATGGTTCACATATGCCACCACCGTGGCATTGTCTGACTGAATCCGGACAGGGAGGCCTCGCAGCCTTTCCGACCAACAGGACAGACAGCCTGATCGCTCTCAGTTCCAGTACATTTTTTGGAAGGCAAGCTTCCTGCACTGACCAACGACCCTGGGCAGAGAACTGACCCAGGACCCCTCCCCAGCCCAATAGGCTGGCGTCCGTCATTACTATTGACCGATTGAGGGGGGAGAAAACATTTTCCCAATTTTAGGGCCGGAGCCCGAATCCACCAAATCAAGGATCCTCGGGACTGATGATCCAACCTGATCAGTCTGTCTAGTGATAGGGGAGATTTGTCCCGTTGCGACAAAATCGCCTTCTGCAGGAGCCGAGTGTGACTTTGGACGTAAGGTATCGATTTGAAAGCCGACACCATGAGCACCAACACTCGCATACAGAACCGTAAGGAGGACCACTGGCGTGATAACAGGGTTCGCACTGCTGCCTGAAGTGTCAGGAGCTTGTTTGGTGGTTTGGTGGTAAAAACACCCTTGCCTGCCCCGTGTCCAGAATCAGACCCAGGTATTCCAGCCGGCAGGATGGAGTCAACGATGACTTCTGCAGGTTGATTAGCCAACCAAACTCCTCTAACGTGGACACCGTAATTGTCACGTTCTCCCCCAGAGCCGCAGCAGACTCTGCTCTCAGGAGTAAATCGTCGAGGTATGCTACTATCGCGAAACCTCTGTCTCAGCAGCGCCAGCATCGGGGCCACCACCTTGGTGAACACTCGGAGATGAAGCCAACCCAAAGGGAAGTGCCACAAACTGGTAATGCAGGTCTCCCACTGCGAAGCGCAGAAAACGCTGGTGACTGTGACAAACTGGAACATGGAGATACGCATCCCTGATATCCAGGGACGCCATGAATTCCCCTTGGTGAAGGGCGGCCACGACCGAGCAGATGGACTCCATCCTGAATCTCTTCCTCTTTACGAAGCGGTTTAATGCCTTCAGGTCCAGAACTGGCCTGACACTGCCCTTTTTGGGCACCACAAAGAGGTTTGAGTAAAACACGTGAAATCTTTCCACCATGGGTCCCGGTACACTCACCCCCTGTTTGGCAAGCGCCCGAACGGCGCCTAGAAGCCCCTCCCGATGCCCCTGAGGGAGTCTCAAGTTTGGGAATAACCTTTCTGGGGGCAGAGAGATGAATTCTATCCTGTACCCAGAAGACATCACCTCCAGTACCCACTGATCGGTGATGCGGGCAGTCCATCTGTCTGCAAACCCCAGCAACCGGCCCCCCACCCGTGAGTCGGGCGGGGGCAACCCATCATGCGGAGGTTAACTTATCCTTAGCTTTCTTGGACTTATGCTGCCAGGGCCTTTTACTGGGCTCAGCAGAAGCCTTACCGGACTTGAAGCCCTTACCCGCTGAGCCGGGTGCCTGAAAATCCCGCCGCTTTGGCTCTGGAAGTTAAGTACTCTTCCTTCCCGTGAAATCCTTAATGATTTCATCCAACTGTGGGCCAGATGCCCTTCCCTGAAAGGGAAGATCTGCAAGAGCTTTGTTTGAAGCCTGGTCGCCCGACCAAGAGCGAAGCCACAGCACCCGCCTGATAATTGCAAAAACAGACATTTTTGACAATATGGGAAGAAGGTCCAAAGCAGCATGGCATATGTAGCGGAGACGCTCTTCCAAATGTTGTGCCCGCTACACCTCAGCCTGTGCACACTCACAAGTTAAACCAGTGTGCAGTGTGCTCGTTAAGAGATTGTGCCGCCATTGCAGCCGCTAGAGCCGGCCGCATGGCTGACCCAGTCAACAAGAACAGCTCCTTAGACACTGCTTCCGTGCGGCGATCGGCCGCCTCCTTAAAAGACAGAGACCCCTCCAAGGCAATGGTCGTTGCCTTATTCAGACGGGCCACTGGGGGGTCCACCGTTGGGGAAGCCCATCTTAGTAAAGCTATCCTCAAAGGGGTAGTGAACAGCAAAGCTTTTAGGAAAAGCAAAGGAATTTGGTGGCCGCAGCCATTCCTTGAACACCACCTGTTCAAACACCTAATCATAAGAGTAAGCCCTAGGGGACCACAAATATATGTGGACTCATGCGACTCCCCTGCTTGGTCAAGCCGCATGGAGTCGCGGATTTCAGTGATCAGAGCAGCCACTATCGCTTTATCACGCGAAAAAGGAGCCTCCTGATCACCTTCGCCTTCTGAGGGCAATTCACCCTCTGATAGGTCCACAGGTGTGACCACTGAGGTGCTTTCTGGATCTGAATCCTCCCCTGAGGAATGAGGGGGGTGGGCGTTTTTTGGGGCCCCCCGGAACCCAGGTCCCCCGCCCAGGGAAAGAACTCCCAAAATACCGCCCTCAGCTGTTCCAAGGACACCAAGGTTCCCAGGTGTCCTTCCGGCACCCCCACTGTGTGACCACCACCTCTACCCCACCAATCAGCCAGGGAGACCCGGGAGGATTGCACCCACCACTACCAGCACCCAGGGAGAGCCAGCTATACTTGCTGTTTTAAATGCCTCAGCACTGTGACCGGAATGAGCAATTCCACTGCACTTCAAGAGTCTGCACCGTTGTCTGCCAGCCACGTTTGTCCAAGTGAAACCGTAAGTAGTACTGCCGTTTATATCACTTCCTGTAACATCCAAAAACGACCACTGGGGGCCGCCAGAGGACAGGCTGACAACCACATGGGCTACCAAACAATG
>BLSH010205261.1:749233-761546 GCA_018402905.1 Glandirana rugosa
ACCCAACGATTCGCGACTAATCGAAGGAGCACCACTCAGACGTGAACGTATAATCAGTCCCTATCGACAAATTAATCGAGGAGGTAAGCAATTCGAAAGTCCCAAACACGTCGAAATTGGGTCCTGTATTTAGGTTACATGACAGGGAAAAAATTTACAGGCAAAATTCAAGTTTAAAAAGAAAAATACGGACAAAAGGACAGGACGGGCGTAGGAGGTGGTCAACATTTCAAACCCCCTGGTCGATCTAGCGTCCTGTGTCCGAAACGTTAGTTTCCCTTCAAATAATTGAAGGAGCGTAGGCGCGATATCGCGCGCCCAGCACGAGCCGAATGGGAGGACGTCTATTGACGTCCTCCCGGCATTTTAGAGCCGCGCTGTAGCCGTCATTCGGCTATAGCGCGGATGCGAGGAAGTTAATAAACTTCCCTTTGATTGCAAAGCCTGTGTCCTGCGATCTAGCTGGTCCCCCAAACTTTACAACTGGTGGAGGATGCGGGCAGGACAGGAAAACAGGCATAAAAAGAAAAATTTGAACTTAAAACGGACATTTAAAAAAGGGACAGTACATTGGATTTATGTCCTGGGTTAAAGCTGCACAAACCCTGAAAGCTTAACGAATGGAGGAGCTAATTAAACAGCTATCCCTGACTAATATGCAAGTGCAGACTCACCACGAGGAAGCTAATCAGCGCTTAGCAACCCAGCTGGAGGAGGTACAATAAACTCAACACAAAGAGGCGCTGGCTCAGCAGCAAGAAAGTACTCACCTGTTGGTGGCCCAACTCGCAGCCCAGCAAGGGGTTATGCAGGCTCAGGTAACTGCCTTACAAGAAGCCGTGCAGCAGGTTTCTCAGGAACGTGAGCAAGCGGCTGTTACCCCTGGCAACCAGGTGACTGAGGGCGAGCCATTTTTTACAGAAATTGTCCTTGAGTGACGATGTAGAGGCTTTTCTGGCTACATTTGAGATGACAGCAGAGAGAGAAGGGTGGCCCCAGGACCAGTGGGCCGGCCTCATTGCTCCTTTCCTCACTGGAAATCCTCAAATGGCTTACTTCAACCTGCCACCTGCTGATGCTAAAGATTATCAAAAATTGAAGGCAGAAATTCTGGCAAGTCTGGGGGTGACTACGGCCGTCCAGGCCCAACGAGTGCGCCAATGGAAGTATTGTCCAGATCGGCCACCCAGGTCTCAAATGCATGACATGGTGCAGCAGTTAAAAAAAAGGCTGCAGCCCAAGGTGTTGTCTGGCCCCCAAATCGTGGAGCGGGTCGTGCTGGACCGATACCCGAGGTTCCTGTCAGATGACCTTCAACGTTGGGTCAACCATGGAGACGCCAAAACAGTGAACCTTCTTGTCGAGATGGTGGAAAGATATACAGTGGCGGAGGATCTACTCGGCCCTACCAAGAGCCCAGGCTGCCACGACTGGTTTGTTCCACTGCTGCCCTTCAGAAGGATGTCCCATGGAGCCCTGGAACAAACACCCCAGAAGGCCAAGAATCAGTTCCTGTATCTCCTCAGTATGCTGTTCCTGTTCAGAGAGTGGGGGATGTACAATATTGGCGATGTCATTCCTGGGGCCATACCCGGCACACTGAAAGAGGAGCCCATGGAATACGGGGTTATCCGGAGCGGGTCCTTTTATGCCCATAAAGCATGCACTACACATCTTGACCTTGGTGAAGGGAGATTTGAGTGTGACGTTCAAGTGAACCACTTTCCTGCAGGGCGTTAGACTCCGGAAGCATGGCAACCACGGTTCACCCCAGAGTAGTTGGGAGGGTCGGCCCGGTAAACAAAAAACTTTAAGGGTGGTGTGCATTCACGGGGACACTAGAGAATGCCCTCACCTCTGTGTCCATCTCCTCAGCATGGGGCACAGGTACTCAAGAGGTGGGGGTGGTGAAAAACTTGGTGCATGATATTATAATAGACGAGATTGTCCATTATTTGCGAAACTGTGGGAAGAACTACATGATGGGCCCAGAGACTGGGGAGAAGCTAGTCCCTCTGTTCCTGTTGAGAGGAATAACCCTGAACTGCCAAATACTATTAAGGAGGATGAAAATGATAATGATGTGATTGATAAAAGTAATATGGATACTGTTAAGGATGCCAAAATGTGGTTCCCAGACCCACCGGAACACTGAGGGGGGAACCTTTTCCACTTCAGGTAATGCTGGGGGAAGAGGATGAGGAAGTGGCCTCTACCCCTGCTCTACCTAAATTGGATGTTCCCCAGGGGGCATTTGGTACAGCCCAGATGCAGTACCCCACTTTGGCCTGGGCACAGGTTGTAGTGGTACATGGGGTTCCCCAAGAACCAGGTGCGATTGAGCGATGGCCACACTGCCGTATGTGATGAATTGCTTTATCGGTTTAACATACGAGAAAATGTGGTAGAACTGTTGGTACCCCAACAGTATAGACGAAAGGGTCTAGACCTGGCCCATAATCATGTGTTAGGGGGACACCTGGGAATTGAGAAGACTGAAGCATGGATCACCGATCGGTTTTACTAGCCGGGTCTGAAAGCAGAGGTAAAGAAATACTGTGCTTCTTGTCCCACCTGTCAGTTAACGGCTCCGGTTATTCACTTCCGTAGCCCTTTGGTCCCTCTGCCTATAATTGGATGTCCCATTCGGAAAGGATAGCAATGGATATAGTGGGTCCCTTGGTAAAATCTGCGCGAGGTCACTCCTACATACTGGTGATCCTCGACTATGCCACCCGATATCCTGAGGCGCTGCCCCAAGCGGAATACCTCCTCTAAAGGCGATAACCCTGGAGTTATTCCAGTTGCTCACACGGACTGGTTTTCCTAAGGAAATACTTACAGACCAGGGCACTCCTTTCATGATGAGGGTTATGGCCGATGTGTGCAAGCTGTTCGGATTAAACAGCTGCGCACATCAGTCTACCATCCACAAACGGACGGTTTGGTAGAACGCTTTAATAAGACTCTGAAGTCCATGCTCAAGAGAATGGTACAAAGTGATGGGAAAGACTGGGGCTGCCTGTTACCAGCTCTCCTGTTTGCTATCCGAAAAGTGCCACAGGGTTTTTGCCCTTTGAGTTGGTGTATGAGCGGAGACCTCGTGGACTATTTGACTTTGTTAAAGAGGAATGGGAAAGTGAGCCTGTTCAGCATAAGAGTGTACTTGAGTATGTTTCCCAAATGCAGGAAAGGATCCTAACCGTGATGCCACTGGTCAAGGAACATTTGCGAAATGCCCAGGAGGTTCAACGGCGGGTCTATAATAGAGCCGCTAAAATAAGACACTTCCAAGTAGGGGATCGAGTAGCGGTGTTGATCCCCACTGTGGAAAGTAAATTCTTGGCCAGATGGCAAGGTCCCTTTGAAGTGGTGGAAAAAATGGGGGCGGTAAAAAATAGAGTCTACCTGCCAGGCAAGATGAAACCTTATCAGATATCACGTGAACTTGTTAAAGCCCTGGATGGACAGGGAACCGGTGACCTCCCTGGCTGGTGAAAGACTCAAGCCTCAGGTTGGGGTGGAGAGTGTCCAAGTAGCAAATACCCTGTCTAAAATCCAAAGTCAGCAAGCCAAGGAGTTTTTGCAGAGAAATAAAGAAACATTTTCAGACTTGCCAGGTCTAACGAATATCGTAGAGCACGATATTATTACGGAACCAGGAGTCAAGGTTTTTGTCCGGCCTTACCATATTCCAGAGGCTCAAAAGGAAAGCAGTTTCAGAGGAAGTGAAGATGTTGGACCTGGGGATCATTGAAAAATCGCAGAGTGAATGGTCAAGCCCGATTGTGTTGGTACCAAAGCCCAATGGGACTCAGCGATTCTGCAATGATTTCTGGAAACTTAATGAAGTTTCAAGGTTTGATGAGTACCCCATGCCCCGGGTAGATGAGCTTATTGAGAGACTAGGTCCAGCCAGTTATATCACTACCTTAGACCTTACTAAGGGATATTGACAAATCCCATTGACTAAGGCTGCTAGAGACAAAACTGCATTTTCTACCCCAGAGGGGAGTTTTCTGTACAAAAGAATGCCTTTTGGACTACAAACTGCTCCAGCCATGTTCCAGTGAGCAATGGATAGGATTTTACAGCCCCACCGGGGAGTATGCCTCCGTATATTTGGATGACAGTCATCTTTAGCAGAGTTTGGGAATCACACTTGCCCAAAGTCCAGGCCGTGTTTGACTCCCTTTGGAAGGAGGGGGTTTACAATAAACCCTGAAAAATATGTGCTTTGGGAATAGAGGAGGTGAAATACCTGGGGTATATCATAGGCAAAGGGCTGGTGAAACCTCAGGTCAGCAAGGTAGAGGCTATACAGAGTTATCCCCGCCCCCTCACAAAAAAACAGGTACGTGCATTCCTGGGCATGGTGGGATACTACAGGACGTTTGTACCCAACTTTGCCACATTGGCAGCCCCACTGACCGATCTAACTAAGGGTCAGAAATCAGTCATGAGTGAGTGGAATGCAGATGCCGAAAAGGCTTTTGGAGCTCAAATTGGCACTGTGCCAACAACCTGTCCTGATAACACCAACTTTTTCAAAAGAGTTAATTGTCCAGACTGATAATTCCGATGTAGGGTTGGGAGCGGTTCGGTCACAGGTTGTCCATGGCGAGGAGCACCTGGTAGTCTTCCTCAGTAGAAAGTTGACACCAGCGGAGAAAAATTACGCTATAGTTGAGCGAGAGTGCCTGGCCATTAAGTGGGCTCTAGAATCTCTAAGATATTATCTCTTGGGGAGGATATTCAGGCTGGTTTGGGACCATGCCCCTTTAACATGGATGAGACAAGGTAAACTGACTAATGCCAGGATTACCCGTTGGTTCCTGGCACTCCAGGAATTTAAGTTTGTAGTGGAGCATAGGCCCGGGAGACTCCATCAAAATGCAGATGCCCTCTCCCGAGTCAATTGTTTGAGCTCCACTGTTGCCTCCACCTCCTTGGCATTGGGGCAGATATGTACATGACACCGTGGCTGGGTCCTAGAAGAATGCTATATTTCCCCTCTGTTTGGACTGTGGTCCCTTTAAGGGAACAAAAAAAGGGTTAACTCACTGGTCAGAGGAAGTAGGTATAAGAGAGACTGGAAGTTGTTAGTGGTGTGGAGGAGTCTGAATGGTGAACAGTGGATGGTGTTGCAGCTGTGGAAAGGTATAGCAGTGTCCTGTCTGGAGCCCAGCTAGCAGGGGAGGTTACCCACTGGAGAAACCCAAGGACTGATTAACTGCGATAGCAATATATATATTATATATTCCCAATTATTCCACAAGAGGGAACCACCCACAACACGTAAATCCCCCTTTTTTACATATTTTTTGTAATTTAAGTTTCACCACATTATATGTTTTGTGGCCACTAGAGAGAGTCCACCCCCTAAAATAATTTAGCAAATATTCACATATCAAACTCACATCCACATTCGTCCCTAATTTTAAGTTTTTATTTAATAATTTTCTTTTATCAGACAATAAAGGACTGGTTGCTTATAGCTTATGAGGTTTTATCTGTAGTGTAGCCAATGATTGAATGTGATTGGCTATGAAAGCAAGAGGACTCCTATTTAAATAGGAAGTGATGTGCCGAACCATGTGACCCCCTGACGACATCGCCACGTTAAGCTGACGAAACGCAGCGTCGCGAGATTTAAAGTCCGAGTACTCCATCTCCGCCCATTTTTTGGAACGCAGGTGCACCGCATCCATGGCATCCCCTGCTTGTTCATTTTAATGCCATTTTAATGTATTTTCGTTAAAAATAAATACGCTTACGTACTTCACCATACCAGCCCCTCCTTTTTTCCATCTCACCCCGTCCCCTTGAGGTCTGCTGTCCAGCCACTGTTCATCCCCATCTCTGCTGGATAAGACCTCAGTCGTCCAGAGGATACCATAAGGGACAAGCGCTTCTGATCCCTGTAATGGGGATCAATCAGTTCTGGTGAGTAGGGTGTGCCACCGGGCGTCTGGTGAAGGAGCGTGATCCTTTGGAATTCCCTCTATTGATCTGGGATATCAAATAATCCAGCACATTTCCACATTGGAACATATTCATTGGATTTATTGAACCCAATTTATAATATTTTAACTTTTCTATACCATCAAACCATAATATTTGGATGACATATACACTATTGGACTTCTATTTATATATTTTTTGCAACATTTTTCACTTTTTTTGCACTATTGTGTATTCTGAGATTTACAAGGTAACTTGGGACTGCATTCAACTAGCAAAATGTATTCATGATAATTTGCACTATATGTATTTTGCAGTATATGAATCCTGCTTAATCATGTACCATTTACTTTGCCTATACAAATTTGCATATTAATTATGTGGTAGCATGGTTTAAAGTAGTTTTTGGCTCATATGTTTACAGCACTTTATAATCCGATACGGACACACACACACACACACACACACACACACACACCATTGCGCAGGTAACAAAACCCTTAGGTTTCTCATTATCAACAGGCTCTTCAAAATTGGTTATGATTGAACAAACCTCAACTAAGCGTTCATTCAATGGGGAAGTCTGGTGGCAGGCTGGTTTGTTCCCGGAAAGTCAGGAAGAAGCACACTCCACTACTCTCCAGCAGTCCAGTGTGTGTGTTGGGGACTGGTTTTAGTCCCCAACAGTCCCTAAATGTAAAAACATGGGTCTGGCAGCCTTTTCCGGCTTCCCCTTTCTTCCCATACTACAATAGAATGGCTCCTCGTTGACACAGCCGCCTTGACAATGAGCACTCTGTCCCCATAGATAGCATGTCCCAGGCTCCACTCCTTCATATCAACAAACCAGTCCCAGGAGCTACTTTACGGCCTCCTCAGGGGCTTGGGGACATGTAGTTAATACAATACCATGCTGTTCCCCCACTCCTCTCTCGAGCTCTTGACCATGTCCATGATATGGGACGTAAGGAATGTCCAGGCCCCACTCCAAGGCAACCCCTTCTGTGGACTTCTGGCTGAAACCAGGAGAGCCTTAGCAACTCTTTGGCTTTCCCTCTCCCAGACAGGATGGGGGGGGGTCAGGGGCTCTTATCACCCATTGTCAGTAGGTGGGTGCCCTGGTCTGGGTGATGAAGGGCCTGTTAATAAAGAGTTGGCTGCTTTGAGTGGGGATTCCCACTGTCTTATCTGAGTCCAGCACCGGCTCTGGTGCATCCGCCTCCAAGGGGGTCTCCAAGGGATAGGAACCTCTCGTCTCCCACTCTTCTTCTGAACTCTCCCCAGGGGATGACAACTCTGTTAGATATTCCATGGACCCAAACTCAGCCAGCAGTTTGGGTGACCCCCAGTCAATGGCCCTGTCCTCACATTCCCTGTCTGGCTCACCAGAGGGCGCACCCCCCTCCAACACAGACTCCCCCAGTACAGGAATGGCTATGGGTTGGGATTCGGCCGGCATTTTAGGGACCAATAGTTCCCGTTTGGCAGCACTTAGTTATCGGGTCCGCGAACTATGGAAACTCGCAGACACGCTGATACTAGCAGGACTGGTCCTGGCATGCTGACCTTTCCAGTGGTTGCCGGTGGTAACAGTAAATTTAGTAACCCCTGTCTTCCTGAAGATCACACTTAGCACAGTCCTGCCTGCAAGCACCCGCGGGCTTACCCCGATCACTTTGGGCAACAGGAAACTGTCCCAGGCACACTTGGCTGTAAGCAGGAGTTTAGAACAAAAAAAACTTTGTGATGCCCAGCCTTTGCAAAGCGCTGGGCATATTTGTAATCCATGGGTGCAATCGCCCGAGGTGGTTCCCACGGGTTACAGCACATCTTACAAAGTCACTGACTTGCAGAGCTTGGTTCAAGTGTCTGCCCCAGTACTGGTTGGAGCAACTGGGCAAGCAGGAGCAGCAATTGGCAACGGCTCCTGCTGGTTACTATGAGCAATGGCACTTGTACGTTGACAAGAGCATATAATTCCTTCTCCCAGGGTTGAATCCCTACTAATAGACAGACACATTTCTCAATCGTTCATTGACGGACGCAGCCTCTATTCTTGACATGTGGGGTTTATGCACCTTTCACTAGGAGTGGACTAGGCAGAACGTAGTTCAGCTAAAAGCAGACACAGCCCCTCCCAGGGGGCAGTCCTCACTTGGCATAACCCCTCCTGCCCTGCTCAGCAACTCAGTTTTTTCTGTCTAGTGCAAGGAGTAGGACCTGGCTCCCTGCTGGGATCTGCGGTTCCCCGGTTTTTTGTTTCCTTTTTTCTCAAAGATTTCTAATGAAGAATGCAATCAAGTAGCTGGCTGGGTGACAGGCTGGATATCCTAGATCCAGGGAGTCTCCCTAGCGTGGCCGACGGACGCGAGCCGACCCTTAGCTGTACGCGTGGGTCGGCCGTGTCGAGCCTCGTCCCGTGTGGGGTGGCTGGCAGGTTAAGCGTCCCGCCAGCACACCTAGGACCGGGCCCCGGGGTCCGCGTCACAGATTCTGTGTGGCCAGCAGCTCCCCCCGAACCGGCGGGGTGGCAGGTCTGCCTCGGGTGGCTACCCCCTGCGCCCATCCAGAGTGGAGAGTACGCTCCTCCTCCCCCCCGCGGGGGGAGCGGGGGGGCGGCGGGTAGTGTCGCCCTTTTGAGTGTATAGGTGGCTGATCCTTCCTACCCTCTAGTATTGACTCCCCCCCCCCCCCCCAGGCTATAGCATTCCCCTGCCTGGCTGCATTCCTCTGGGTGGGCTGCGGCTGATCGGCAAGCAGTACGGGCCGCCATTTTCCTGTAGCCGGCCATGTGTGAATCACAGACACCATTTTCCTGTAGCCAGCCGTGTGTGCATCGCGGCCGTCATTTTCCTGTAGCCAGCCGCTGTGTTTGGCCTCTAGTGCATGCGGCGGCCATTTTCGTGTGGTCCGCCGTATCCTGGCCTCAGTTTTGCTGGCTGGAGTGGGCGGTCCTGGTTCTCTTGGCACCGGATCAAGCCAGAAGAGCCTTCCCACACGTGGGGGACGCAGAGCAAGCAGCGGCAGTGGTGGTTACAGCCAGCTACAGCAGCGCTAGCAGCAGCTCACATGTCGGTGGGGCGAGTCCTCCTGGGAGCCTCTGGGGCCCTAGTGCGACAGCTTGAGAGGTGGTGTGGCTGGTGGGTGTTTTCCGGGGTGCGGGCAATGGCGGCTGAAGCAGGTGCTTCCCAGCCAGGTGTCTCCGGTGGGGACCAGGGAGCGCTGGGACCTGTGGTTCCGCTGGACAGATTGACTATCATCCTGGAGGGATTCTTCTCCCGGGTGGAGCCGATCCGTGACCGTGGGGTGCAGAGAAAATGGCCACTCCCTCCCCCATCCTCTGGTGAGGACTCAGAGCCTGAGGGGGGCTCCGTGGTGTTGGGGACCCCCCTGTATCTGTTGGAAGGCAAGCTCAGGGACCCCTCTAATGAAGAGGAGCCCTCAGGGCCCACTGTGGCTCGAAACCAGGCTCTGGTGGGCTCATTGGTCTCAGTGGTCTGTGAGACACTGAAGCTGGGCCTGGCTGCGACACAGGGGGCACCGTACGCTTTTGGGTCGCATAGGCTGGCCCGGACACCTAAGGTATTCACTTATTTGTAGTACTTTGATCAGTTTGTTTACAAGGAGTGGCAACGACCTCAGGGTTCATTCGCCATGCCTAAACATTTTTCTGTGAGTTTTCCCTTTGAGGATACCCTGTTGCATTAGTGGAAGTCCCCGACGGTGGACCCGCCTGAACAAGGCGACCACTATTCCGATGGAGGGCTCTCCATCATTTAAGGACCCGGCCGACAGGAGGACTGAGGCGGTGTCCAAGACAATGCTCCTGGTCGTGGGGTCAGCCATGTGGCCGGTGCTGGCTTCGGCACTGGTGGCACAGGCACTTATGGAATGGGCGGCCATTGTGCACCAGGCTTTGGTGACTCTCCAGGCCTCTCTGGAACCTGTGCAGATGGCGGACCAGCTGATTCAGGGTCTTAAGTACCTCTGTGATGCGGCCCTCGACATGGCTCCCATGCTGTCAAAACGGTCCATGTTCGCAGTCGTCATTAGGAGTCTGCTGTGGCTTAGATGTTGGTCGAGGGACCAGGCGTCAAAGAAGGGCCTGACGGACCTGCAGTTTGAGGGTGGTTGTCTCTTTGGGGCCTCCCTGGATGAGATCATCAAGGATTACACTGGGGGGGGGAAGAGTACGTTGCTCCCGGAGCCTAGAAGGGGCAAGGAGCCCCAGTGCAGGGTGTACCCTTCCTTCCCTACTCAAGAGGTTTTTTCATGCACCATGTGTCTCGAACAAGGTCTCTCAGCCCACTAAAGCCCCCGCGGGTGGCCAGAAGCGTCCCTGGCAGCGTGAGGCTGAGAAGGCGGAGGAGAAGTCCCCCTCCGCATGATGGGTCGCCCCCGCCTGTGATTCGAGTGGGGGGGGGGTGGCTCTTGTGTTTTGCGGACCTCTCGCATCTCAGATCTCTGGGTGCACGAGGTGGTTTTGTCCGGGTACAAGATAGAGTTCCGTACCTAGCCCTCGGACAGGTTCTTCACCTCCAATCTGAGACTTCCCCCGGGATGACGGCAGGCCCAGTTTGGGGCCGCACAAGTGCTGCTCCATCAGGGGGCGATTGTTCCGGTCCCCTCTGCGGAACGTTTCAGCGGTTTATATTCAAACCTTTTTGTGGTTCCGAAAAAAGATGGGGTCAGGCCTGTCCTGGACCTGAAGGCTCTCAACCTCTTTGTGAAGGTGCGGAAATTCAGAATGGAATCTGTCCGCTCTGTGGTGGCGCCGCTTCGTCAGGGAGACTTCCTGGCCTCCTTGAACATCAAGGACGTGTATCTGCACATGCCCATATGTGCACGCCACCAGCGCATTCTGCGATTTGCGGTAGGGGATCTCCACTACCAGTTTGTGGCCCTTCCGTTCGGTCTGGCCTCAGCCCCACGGGTCTTCAAGCTCTTAGCCCCAGTGCTGGCTCTGCTGCGGCAGAGGAGCATAGCGGTGGCGGCATATCTCGACGACCTCCTCCTGCGGGCGGAGTCGGACTCAGCCTTTAAGGACAGTGTGGACATCACCCTCGGCTTCCTGCGGGACTTTGGCTGGGTGATCAATCTTCCCAAGTCGGTACTGACTCCGTCGTGCCGGTTGGAATATCTGGGCTTGGTCCAGGACACGGAGTGGGCGAAGGTGTTTCTCCCTGCAGCCAAGGTCTTGACGCTCGAAGTGGTGGTGCGGGCCCTGCTGTCCCAGCGGTGGTACTCTCAGATTTTGCATGAGGGTGTTGGGGCTGATGGTGTCCACCTTTGAGGCGGTACCATATGCCCAGAGTCACACCCGGTCCCTGCAGTGGTGGGACAAGTCTCCGATATCCCTGGATCGGGTGGATCACGGGACCTGATGTTCCCTCGCCTGGTGGCTACGGGCCCCGGCCTTGGGAAGTCGTTTCTACCCGTGGAATGGACGGTGGTCACGACGGATGCCAGCCTATCCGGCTGGGGGGGTCCTGGGGCTGTTGTCAACCCAAGGTCCCTGGTCCCCGGAGGAGTCCCGTCTCCCGATCAATGTGCTGGAACTTCGAGCGATCAGGCTTTGCCTCTCCCACTGGTCGGGGAGGTTGCGCGGTTGTCCTGTTCGGGTCCAGTCAGACAATGCCATGGCTGTGGCTTATGTGAATCATCAGGGCGAAACGAGGAGCGTGTCAGCGGCATCGGAAGTGGCCCACATTCTGAGGTGGGCAGATCTTCACGTGCCGGCAATCTCCGCCATTCACATCCCGGGCGTCGAAAAAACCTAGTTAGACTTACCGGTGACGGTATTTCTAAGAGCCTTTCAGGACAGCACCATGGAGAAAGCGCAGCTCCACCTCTTACAGGAAACACTGCCGTGTCAACGCCCCTTTAAAAGCGGCTGCTTCCACCATGCCCTCAGTCGTACCCCCGTTTTCCTCCGACATGCTGGAAGATATAAATCAGAGACATCATATGCAAGTTTAGATATACATATCCCACCAAAACTAGGGCGGGAAGTAGCTGCTGTCCTGAAAGGCTCTTAGAAATACCGTCACCGGTAAGTCTAACTAGGTTTTTCTCCTCTCGCCTTTCAGGACAGCACCATGGAGATGATCACCAAGCACTTACTTCAGGGTGGGACCACAGCTTGCAGAACCTTCCTTCCAAAGGACTGGTCTGCTGCCGACAAGAGATCCAGCCTGTAGTGTCTCATGAAGGTAGAGAAGCTGGACCAAGTGGCTGCCTTACAGATCTGCTCCGGCGAGGCCCATGCCTTCTCAGCCCAGGAAGTTGCCACTGCCCTTGTAGAGTGCGGTAATACTCACACTGGTGGCTCCTTGCCACTAGCCAGATA
>BLSH010205261.1:805598-834649 GCA_018402905.1 Glandirana rugosa
AACTAAAGGTATATTTGAAATCCTCTACGATAAATCAAATCTTTTCTTTTAAGAACCGTTAAATTGTCCGTTTCAAACTTTGTATATATTTATAAAACCATCATATAGGTAAAATTACCGTAATTATACGGGGGGTTTTTTTTTTTTTTTTGGTGTTATGTCCCCCCCCCCCCATGCTTCTCCATCCTCCCTTATTGGGGGCTTAGAATGATAGAATGGTATAAAATCAGGAAAAGCAGGGAAGAGAAGGGAAAGATGGAACATGAATATTATTGGTAAATTTGATGGAATAATGAATGTGGTTGTTGTGTCTACATTTTATCTTTTCTTACAATTGTATAAATAAAAAACATTAATAAAGATATTTAAAGAAAAAAAACTCCCTTTATCCTGGTTAGGGCATATTAATGCCATTAAAATGGATATACTACCAAAATATTTATATATGTTTCAAACTTTGCCTGTTAAATTGCCAAGAATTTTCTTTTCTAAACTAAATAGCATCTCCTAAAGTTTATATGGAAATCAACTAAACCCCGCCTTAGTCATAAAACACTATATCGAGTTAAAGTACGTGGAGATGCAGCACTACCGTGCCGTTTATCATAAGGCAGTAATATTTACAAGGATTTTAGATTGGTTCCATCACTATCATGATAAACAATGGGTTCAACTAGAAGTAGATGCTTCCCCATTACACCCTAAAGTAGCCCTCTGGATCCCTTTTAAAGATATTGGTGCACAATCTTCCTTTCCGTGGATTACCTACACGGTCCTGGAATATTGGCATTAATATTTGAAGTCCCATTCTTTGTCGTCTATCCCAGGACCCTTCACTCCATTATTGGACAATCCCTCATTTCCTCTTGGTCTTCATTCCCATTCTATCTTAAGTTGGGATAGATTTTTCTGGCCGCAGATCAGGCACATGATTGCAGAGAATTAGGCCTCATACACACAGATGTTTTTTGATGCCGGCGTTTTCTGGCATTTTTTGCAGCTCTCCATGTTAGTCAATGGCCCCATAAAAACGCCAAAGTTTTTGAGCTGTAGATGGCGTCGGCATTAGTGAGCTGAAACTAGAACCCACGGCCAGCGCGTTCTGAGGCTGTAACGTTTTGGCATTTTTTGACGCCGACGCCGCAAAACGCTCACTAACGCCAACTAACCGGTGTTTTTTGACGCCAACGTTTTTAGGTTGAAAAATAGCTGAGGGATGATTTTTAAAAAAAAAAACGCCTATTGACGCCGACGCTCACTAACGCTCACTAACGCCGATGCATAATGCCGAAAAACGCTGATTTTTTTTTCCTTGACGTCGGGCCCCACGGTTTGTTTATTTATTTTTTTTTTTTCAAAAAAGCTTTATTAAGTATTACATTCCATACAGTAAATGTAGACATATGCAGAGAAAAAACATTGCCATGTTAGGTTGAGTATAAAACGGATTAAATACATTAAACAGGTAAATTCACTGGTGAAAACCAAA
The DNA here is from genome assembly GCA_018402905.1 of Glandirana rugosa. Lineage (NCBI taxonomy): Eukaryota > Metazoa > Chordata > Amphibia > Anura > Ranidae > Glandirana > Glandirana rugosa. The sequence goes on from BLSH010205261.1 coordinate 807,088, forward strand.
GAGTATACCCTTGTTCTCCTGCAGGAAGGACCTGGAGCCCTACCATTTGGATATATTATGTTTAGTGTAGGTCCGACCCTCATCCTAACAATTAATTAGTAGTCCGAGGGCCTAGAGGGAGGAGGACCGGGGCTACCCCTAAAGGGATCCTGCTGTATACCCAGTCCCCGCCCCCAGTCCCTCCAGTCTAGAGAGGTAGGACCCGTGATGGACCTTTATCCTCGACTGAGGAAGCTCCCATAGAGAACAAGAATATCTTCCTTTGATAACAACAAAAACCAAAGGCCAACCTAGCAATCAGAGGCTCCCCCCCTTATCCCCTGTCTCAGAGAGCATGGGGGGAGTCGGAAAGAGAGGAGAGAGGAAAGAGAAAAAGAATAGGAGGGAGAAGAGTGGATAGAAGTAGAGTGGAGAGTAGGAGAGAAGTATGTTCCCCAGTCATCCGAGTGTTTTCCGATGGGGATCCCTTATTCCTGTTCCTAGGTAATATGGGAGAATGTCATCCAAGGTTCCCAGGTCCGTTCAAATGTTGGTATTTTATCTAATAGAATACTCACTGCCTTTTCTTGGGTTAGGATCCATGAAATCTTATGTCTAACTGCGGAAAGAGGGACATTGGGTTTCTTCCAATACTTGGCTATGGTAATCTTAGTGGCAGTCAGAATGAAGAAGATTAATCTATGGTGGTACTTATTAAGATGGTCGATTTTGTGATTGAAGAGTGCTATCCCCGGAGATTGGGGAATAGCCACCCCTGTGATTTTGCGGATGAGTGTGAAGATCTTATTCCACAGTCCTCTAATTCGTGGGCATGACCACCAGACATGTAGCATAGTGCCCGTATGGGAACAATTTCTGAAGCATAAGGGAGAGGTACCAGGAAAGATTCTTGCTAAAGAGTAAGGAACCCTATACCATCGAGAGATCACTTTAATATTTGCCTCGATCAGGGAGGTTTGTTTATTTTTTAAGAAACGTCCGTGTGTATGAGGTCTAAATTTATTTCATTTATAACTTTTCAAACTATGCATGGATATAGGAAGCCCTTGGTTCATCTATTTGCAGCTACACAGTTTTTATAGGTCTTTAATGGTATCATTGTCCTTACATCAAGCACTCACAGAATTTGAGCAGCTCTGTATAGTTTCAGAGCCTCCTACACATAATATATCTAAGATCTATAACTTATTCTACTTTAGCTTCACCGGGGTTACCTTCATATACGACCAAATGGATGGAGGAATTGGGTTGTCCGATAGAGGAGAGGGAATGAGATCAAATTTTTGTTAACACACATAAAATGTCAATGGCTTGTGTCACCCAAGAACGTAACTTTAACCGGTTCCACACCGCCTACCTTATATTCACAGCGGCAGTGTGGACGCTTAGCGCGAATCGCCGTAAAAACGCGCCGATCTGCGGGTGGCCACTAGTGGAGCAGTGTGCCTGCGGCTCGGGCGGACCTGATGCCTGCCGGTGAGCCACGATGAGTGGCCACAGCCAAAGAACGGGGAAACCGCCGATGTAAACATGGTGGTTCCCCGCTCTGTTAGTGGGGGCATAGGAGATCTACTGATCTCTGTCACTGGGATGAGTTAGATCTCTTATGCCCATGGTAGCCCAGTCCCCCCACCATTAGAACACGCCTAGGGAACACACTTAACCCCTAGATCTCCCCCTGCAGGTTAACCCCTTCACTGTCAATGACATTTATACAGTAATCAGTGGACATTTCAATTTCTGATTGCTGTATAAATGTCATTGGTCCCAAAAAAAGTGTCAAAATGGTTTGACATGTCCGCTGCAATATTGCAGTACCGCTAAAAATCGCAGATCGCCGTCATTACTAGTAAAAAATAAAAACCCCAGAAGTTAATTCTCATCATCCGTAAACACGGCCACTTTTGCGCAAACCAATCAATAAACGCAGATTGCGATTTTTTTTACCAAAAATATGAGGAAGAATATAAATCGGCCAAAACCGATGAAAAAAAATGTTTTTTTTAATTTTTTTTTTGGATTTGTATTTTAGCAAAAAGTAAGAAATTTGTTTTTTTTTTTTTTTGCAAAATTGTCGCTATTCTTTTGTTTATAGCGGTGATCAGAAATGATGCAGAGTTGATCAAATACCACCAAAAGAAAGCTCTATTTGTGGGAAAAAAAGGACACAAATTTCGTTTGGGTACAACGTTGCATGACCGCGCAATTGTCAGTTAAAGCGACGCAGTGCCGAATCGCAAAAAGTGCTCTGGTCCTAACATAGGAAATTCTTCCGGGGCTGAAGTGGTTAAACTGCTTTCAAGATGGTACCATACCCCTGTGAATTAACATCATATTTTTCCTCTTCAATCAGAATTGTGTTGGCGCTGTCATGCCTCAGTGGGTAACCTTAGCCATCTTTCGTGGGCTTGTCCACCCTTTAATAAAGTTTGGGAAGGGGTGATCAACCTGTATAACTTGGCAACGGATGAATCGATTGCTAATTCTGTAGAATTGGCCCTACTTTCCTTACAACCTGAATCATTGCCTAGGGTTAAAAAATCTCTTATTGGCTTTTTTATTTCAGCCTTTAGACAACTGATACCAAGGTACTGGAAATCCTTGAAGGTACCATTGCTTTTTTGGTCCCCCTGGATACCATTTAAAGATTCTCCAAGGTTACAGTACTTTATGACTAACTTTAAATGATTGCTTATATATGAGGTTTTATAAGCTAAGTGGACAGTGGAATAATGACAGACTTTATGACAGCAATAGACAGACAAACTCCCCCCCCCTTTTTTTTTATTTTGTTTTGCTTTATTGATATTGTTCTGTGTCTCTGTAATGTGTTGTAATTTGATATATTTTGTCTCCTTGGAAAATTAATAAATATATACTGAAGTATAAACAAAAAAAGCGACAATTTTGCAAAAAAAAAACATTTCTTACTTTTTGCTAAAATACAAATCCCCAAAAAAATTTAAAAAAACAAATGTATTCATCGGTTTTGGCCGATTTATATTCTTCCTCATATTTTTGGTAAAAAAAAAAAATCGCAATTGGCGTTTATTGATAGGTTTGCACAAAAGTTGCCGCGTTTACAAACCATGAGAAATCATTTCTGGCGTTTTTACAATTTTTTTTTTTTTGCTAGAAATGGCGGCGATCTGCGATTTTTATCGGGGCTGTGATATTGGGGCGGGCGTGTCGGACGTTTTTGACACTTTTTTGGGACCAATGACATTTATATAGCAATCAGAAATTTAAATATCTACTGATTACGGTGTAAACGTCATTGGCAGTGAAGGGGTTAACCTGCAGGGGGAGATCTAGGGGTTAAGTGTGTTCCCTAGGCGTATTCTAACAGTGGGGGGACTGGGCTACCATGGGCATAAGAGATCTAACTGATCCCAGTGACAGGGATCAGTAGATCTCCTATGCCCTCACTAACAGAACGGGGAACCACCGTGTTTACATCGGCGGTTCCCCGTTCTTTGGCTGTGGCCACTCATTGCGGCTCACCGACAGACATAAGTTATAGATCTTAGATATATTAAGGGTTAACTGTGTTCCCTAGGCGTGTTCTAACTGTGAGGGGGCTGAGCTGCCAGGGGCATAAGAGATCTAAGTGATCCCAGTGACAGGGATCAGTAGATCTCTGTTATGCTGCCTGGCAGAGCGGGAAACCTCCGTATTTACATCAGCGGTTCCCGTCGTTTTTGCTCTCTGCTAGGCAATTGCGGCTCGTTGGCGGAGATCAAGTCCACCCCTAGCCGCGACCACACTCCTGCAGAGTGAGGTGGGCATGAGAGCATGCCGCTGGCGGCGCGATCCCGCCCGCTACAGCACAAGCGCGAGCCACCGTTTCTAAACAGCGATTCGCGGGACAGAGCTACTCTGCAGCAGTAAATGTACGCGAGCCGGTCGGGAACCGATTAATAACATATAAATAAAAGCAGACCTGCATACATTTTGACTTTTTCTTATCTGTCTGGAGTTCAGCTTAAAGAGCTGTTTTTGGTTAATGCAATATGTTATTTTTTTATTTTTATTTTGGTATTTTAAGGCTGAAAAACAGAGAGATGAACAAAAACACCAATGTTGTTATTTATTAAAGTAAAAGTCCACCCTAAAACTAAAATCCCTATTTATAAAAGTAGAAGTCCACCCTAAAACTAAAATCCCTGCATCTACAGACACCCACGATCTAACAGTAACCTATCTAGCCCTGTAAAGAAGAAATCAGTATACATACATTTTCTGCAGGCGATCCGACCCGATCCAACGCTGAGCTGTCAACCGTGGCTTCGCTGTTAAGGTGGGTGCAGAGGACACGTCCGACAAGCCCCATAGTAACTCTATAGGTGACGTCACTCCCCTTTCATTTCACAACCATTGTCGCAACATCTCCGTTGGAGACCAGATCGGTTTTAGAAAAGTTATGCATACTGATTTCTTCTTTACAGGGCTAGATACTGTAAGTTAGTGTTAGAACGTGGATGTCTGTAAATGCAGGGATTTTAAAAATAAGAAACAATAAGTAAAAGATATAGATTGCAGTAATACTGATTCATCTTATGTTCCGCACAGTGAAGGAAATAGCCCTGTCACATTGGGGTTCTTCTGGAGATGATTCCTGCAATGAAAGAATAATTATTATATATGGTTCTTTATTACCTAAAAGAAGACTACAAATCTATTTTGTGAAGTAACTGAACCAAACACAGACATTCTACATTACCTTAAGTATATGTGGCTGAAAGATGAACAAAAATGACCAATGTCAGTAGAATACACAGAACCAAGACAAATCTCACACAGATTGAGAACATTTGAAGACGTGGGGTACTAGCTGGAAGTGTTGGCACTATAAATTTAAAACAATTTATACATGTTAATTCTTTTGTAGTTAATTAAGGGATATCATCATAAAAAGATCTATTGCACTCTATAATTATTTGTTTGTTTTGTGTTTTCTGTAAATGAACATTAAGCTACTTTAATACTGGGGCGTTTTTAAGGGCCGGTTCACACTTGAGCGGCGCGAATTGCCAGGGCGAAGCAAGTCGCCCTGCTCGAGGCGATCTCAACGCTGCTTGTGAGGAGACTTCTATCATAGAAGTCAATGCAAGCCACGCTGAGATCGCCCTGAAAATTGTGCAGGAACCATTTTTCCAAGGCGGAGCGAATCGATTCGCTCCTATTAGAACGGTTCCATTGCACAGCATTGAGGCGAATTGTCAGGCGACTCAAGTCGCCTGACAATTCGCCTAGATGTGAACGGGCCGCAAAGTCGCGCAGCTCAAGTGTGAACTGGCCCTCAGGCGCTTTTGGGCTAAAAATAGCGCCCTTTTAGCTCTTGAAAAACACCCCCACCATCCCTCCCAGTGTGAAAGCCTGTAAACGCGGCAACTTTTGCGCAAACCAATCAATAAACGCAGATTGCAATTTTTTTTTACCAAAAATATGAGGAAGAATATAAATTGGGCAAAACCGATGAAAAAAATGTTTTTTTTATAATTTTTTTTTTGGATTTGTATTTTAGCAAAATGTAAGAAATGTGGGTTTTTTTGCAAAATTGTCACTCTTCTTTTGTTTATAGCAGTGATCACAGATGACACAGAGGTGATCAAATACCACCAAAAGAAAGCTCTATTTGTGGGAAAAAAAGGATGCAAATTTTGTTTGGGTACAACGTTATAGTATGTACAAATAGTCAGTTAAAGCGACGCAGTGCCGAATCGCAAAAAGTGCTCTGGTCCTAAAGTGTGAAATCCTTCCGGGGCTGAAGTGGTTAAACCAAGTCTTTACAAATCTGGCTTTGTGCACCCCATTCATACTTCAGTGCAAAAGGGACTTTCCCAAACTGTTGCCACAAAGTTGAAAGCACCCAACTCTATATAAAGAGCCCAAAAATTTGGAGGAATGTTCATATTCTTTTGACCATATGGTGTGAGAGGGAATGTCAGGTATTTACAAGCTTTTGGTCATATAGGGGTTGATTTAGTAAACTGGAGAAGCTCTGCATGTCAGCCAGTTTCTAACTTCAGCTTCTTCAATTAAGCTTTGACAAAAACCTGGAGACTGGCTTTTATGTATAAACTGCATGTTAAGAGCAAATTAAATATTTGCCCATATCAATCACTTTGATATACTGTTTCTTTGTTATTTCGCCTGGAAGAATAAATGCTGATAGATTGCAGATAACACCACCATGGAATCTTGGTCACTACTAAGACCCTCTGTTTAGGAAACACAAGTGTTGCAGTTGTAACTGTTAACTACACAAATAGATGCTATATATTTATTACTGCACATATATATGTAGCGCCCTCCACGCTAGGTAGGTGTAGTTAGAGATTTTTGGTAGGTAAGGCAAAGTTTAGTCAGGCCTGACTGAGTGCAGGCCTGATTGTTTTGATTCTGGGCTGGGATTCTGGGAATGGCTACGGTGGGATTGAGTGATTCACAGAATGGTGTCAGCAAGACCACCCACTCCTTTCCAAAAGGTTCTGGTGTTTCCAGAAAGAGAGCTGGGAGGGGAGGTGTAGCCATCTATGGGTGCAGCTAGGAGGAGTGAGATCTTGGTGGCAGGCACAAGGCAGAGCGGAAAGGACAGCAGGAGAGAACACTATCCAGGAGAGATCTCCAGTGTGGAACTACAAGTGTCAGGATGTCGGTGAGCAACATACCCTGGGAAACTGTTAGAGGCATGCCGGAGTGGAATGGGATGAGAGACAAGCTGGGAAAGATGCAGCAGCCAGTGTGGGATTCCTATTTTGCTGTGGTAGTGGAGAAGGCCATTACAGCTGAAAAAAGCTGACAGTGCCTGGAAGCGGATGGCCTGGGAGTAGTAGTCCATCCGATCAGCTAGCACACTGTACTTTGCTACACTATGGAGGCTACCTGCCTCTACCTGTAATGGGTGGTCCGGAGACCCTGCTTCAACTAGAGCAGGCCTCACCATGTGCTAGTTAGGCCGGAAGAAGATGTTTTGGGGGCCTGATAAATATCCTTTCAGGTCTCATCTGAGAAAAGCAATTTTTGTGCAGGAGAGAGGAACAAGGAGAAGCAAGTGTTGTGCTGGAGAGAAGTACAAGGAGTGTAACGGTCAGCAAGTGATGTGCTGGAGGAAGATGGAGAGATGTGTATACTGGCGAGTGTATATAACGGCCCCATGTACAGAACTGTTCAATTTATGGGCATCCCATAATCATCCCTACCCCATCCAAGTTCAATTCCCTAATAAACAAAACAAAACAAAACAAAACAAAGTACCAGCCTGTTCTGTGTCTCCAGATGTGCTGAAAAGTGTGAGTGAGGGCAGTGTGATCAGGGGAACCACAACAACCACCCACCCCTAACAGGGCCATTGGCTACATGTACATAGTGCCCTCTGTTAATGGGCATGCTCATATAATATAACTCTTCCTTTGCAAATACAGTAGAGATAAAAATCAATATGCATATAGGATTTTTAATTACTAGCCGACCAACATTATTGCTAAGCTGCTATAATTCAGTTTTTGTTAATGAATAACAATATGATATCCAAAGACAATAAATAGATGATTGTAATAGCTGTTTGCATCTTACAGCAGTTACCCCTGGCATCTTATGAAAAGAAAACAATGGTACTGGAATAGTATTACAGTATGCAGGTCTATGTCTACATTTGTATACAGAAAATGCAAATCATTAATGGATTAAATGGAAAAATGTAATTCTAATTCATACCACATTTTTTAAACAATACACATTCTTCAAATGTATCACTTAGTAATGAAGTTGCAATATATGCATTACACATCAGGGAGCTATTTGCTACAATGGATACTCAGCGGCTTTGCCTCACTGATCTTGTGGCCCATGGGAAATGAAAACCACAGTCATTTCAGGAAACATGCATGTTTAGGAAATTAGCAGACATACTACAGCTGGCCTTGAAAATGGGAATGGGGAGGGGGGGGGGGGCACAGAGAAATTAGCTATAGAAGCAGGGTGACACTAAAGCTGCCCAAACACTGATCTTAATTACACTTGTTCAGTAGGAACCAACCAAATTTTGATCAGTGTGTGGCTGCCCCTGCTTGACGGAAGTTCACTATTTGATTGACTTCTGTCAATGGTATATGCTGGAAAACTTTTCTTGATCAGCGGCTGTAGCAAATGAGCTGCAGCCATTAGAAAACAATGTCCGGACGAGGGGATTCCTTCATCCGCCTTGTATGTGTGGATAAAGGAATCTGCTGGCTGAACAGAAAAAAAGAAAAAAAAAAGGAAACTACTTGTATATGGTCAGCTTAAGAAGTGCATGCACACGAGCTGATACAGGAAACATATGACAGGAGAAACATGGAGGCTCCCAATGTTGTCTTCTCCTTTTGAAAACAATAGTTGTCAGGCTATTTTGCTGATTTAAAATGGAACTGAACTCAAGTGAAAATTTGCAATGTTATAGGGAAAGATTTAGCTGTGCCTTAGCAATACCCTGATAATGTACCTTTTGTCTGAAATTCCGCCTTAACCCCTAGACGCCATTGATACGCAAATATGGGGCCTCTCGGCGCATGGACCTTGGTGCAGAGAGGCCACATATTTGTGTACCATTTTCCAGACACAGCTGTCCCGAGAGCATGCACAGTTACCCGAATTGCTTCTTGCGCCAGTCACATGATCATAAACCCTACCCTGCCTCCCGGTCATTCAGACAAAATGATATCCATTTTGTGTGCACAAAAGCATGTAATAGAAATGTTTATTTTATGAAAATGATCCTTTTGAAAAAAAATGCCCTCCAGTCACAATGGTGGGTGTGGCGGGAGGATGGTGAGTGTGTGGGGGGAGTGGTGCCGGATGGCCAATGCCAAGTAGACAAAAATATTTGCACCGGCCCTGTCTTGGAGACAACTGGCAATACTGGTGACTAATGATTGCAAAAACCGCGCTTAGGATTTTTTGAGGCTAGAAAGTTGTGGGTATGCTGCCTCCAGTGTATACTCCCTATATAGGGAGTGAGGGTATTTGATTGTTTAAGTCTGGGTTGGCGCTCCCCTGATATAATGGTGTGCCAAATTCTTATTTATCTATAGTAGGTATAACTTCAGAAGTGTCTTACCTGGGCTAAAGAAAAACAGATCTGGTCTGTAACTCAGTGGTCCAAAGTCCTCTTTTCTGATGAGAGCAAATTTTGCATCTCATTTGGAAACCAAGGACCCAGAGTATGGAGGAAGAATGGAGTGGCACACACTGCAAGATGCTTGAAGTCCAGTGTGAAGTTTCCACAGTCTGTGTTGATTTGGGGAGCCATGTCATCTGCTGGTGTTGGTCCACTGTGCTTCATTAAGTCCAGGGTCAACTCAGCCATCTACCAGGGATTTTGGAGCACTTCATGCTTCCTTCCGCAGACAAGCTCTATGGGGATGCTGACTTCATTTTCCAGCAGGACTTGGCACCTGCCCACACTGCCAAAAGAACCAAAACCTGGTTCAATGACCGTGGGATTACTGTGCTTGATTGGCCAGCAAACTCGCCTGACCTGAACCCCATAGAGAATCTATGGGGCATTGCCAAGAGAAAGATGAGAGACATGAGACCCAACAATGCAGAAGAGCTGAAGGCCGCTATTGAAGCATCCTGGTCTTCCATAACACCTCAGCAGTGCCACAGGCTGATAGCTTCCATGCCATGCCGCATTGAGGCAGTAATTGCTGCAAAAGGGGCCCAAACCAAGTACTGAGTACATATGCATGCTTATACTTTTCAGAGGTCTGATATTGTTCTATGTACGATCCTTGTTTTATTGATTGCATGTAATATTCAAATTTTCTGAGATTGTGGATTTGGGGTTTTCATGAGCTGTAAGCCATAATCATCACAATTATGACAAATCATAGCTCGAACTATCTTGCTTTGCATGTAATGAGTTTATCTCATATATTAGGTTCACCTTTTAAGTTGTATTACTGAAATAAATGAACTTTTGCATGATATTCAAATTTTCGAGTATCACCTGTATTGATTTGGCAAAAAGGTACTTAGATTTTTTTTTTTATAAATAATTACAGTGCCATCATCCACATACAGAAAGAAAATGGATAATGTGATTTAACCCTTTCGCCGTGAGGTCTGTACGTCGTATGGACCTAATGGCGGGGGGTGTTACATACAATCTGGTGGCTGTAGCCACCGGGATCGTGTGTGAAACTGACAGCAGACTCCTGCCTGTCAGGTGAGAGCATTTGGGTGGCGCCGCTGCTGCCCGATCGCTCTCGCGCACCCCCGGTACCAGCGCCCCCGCCATGCTTATCGGGATCCGCTTGCCCATCTGCGGGCCCAGGATGCCGATAGCAGGTGGCGGTGGCTGGAGATGAAGGAGAAGAGAAAATACATATCTGCTCTTCTCCCCCTGTTGTTGTCCCTCGGAAAGCAACGTCTCTGACGTCACTTCCGTGGTCAAGCTCTCTGTGTCACCAGCTACCTGAGCCAGGAAATAAAGTTACACCCAAGCACATAAAATCCCCTCCCCCAATTTTTTTTGAGGCCCCCCACCCCCACATATACACATGCATGAACGTAAACGTATGCGTCAGGGCACCTACGCAAACGTTGATTGAGATACACATGTTACATATCACCACGCACGCCAGAGTGAGAGCAATAATTGTAACACAAAACCTCACCTGTAATGCTAAATTGATACCTAAATGGGCTTTTGAAGCATCGCCTATAGAAAATGTAGGGTACATAAGTTTAACGCCATTTCACGGGGCGCACAAAAATTTAAGGTTTTGCATGTTGTGTATCTATTTACTCAGCGCAACCTCGTCTTTTATATTTTACCAAATATTTGGGTAACTTATTGCTTTTGTTTGCCCTAAAATTCACATGTTTTTTACAGCAATTTTGTGTTTCCTAGACCTTTGCGGTAATATCATGTGATTTAAAACTGTTTTATTCTCTAGGGTGTCTGCTTTCAGAAATATGGAAAATTGTTATCAAATACTTACCGAAATTTTGCTTTCCTGGCCTATCCTCACGTCAGCACACAATGGGTTAATGCCTCTTGCAGGCACTGACATGACCTCCTATAACTAGCTGAATAAAAGAGAGCCCCTCCCCCACTAAGGTGTTTGATATCTTAGCCTGCGATAGGCCACTAGGGAGAGAGTCCTCTGCTGACATGAGGATAGGCCAGGAAAGGAAAATTACGGTAAGTATTTGATAACAATTTTTCATATTCCTGGCCATACCTCACGTCAGCGCACAATGGGATATAACTAGCTGAATAAATGGGCGGGAGAAAACACATGAAAAGGAACATTAACAATCAAGGAAAAACTGCCAAAACAAGAAATATTTATAGGTCTCATCCCAAACCTTGCAGAATTTGCTGACTGTATGCCCGTAAAGTCGAGTGAAAGGCTAGCTGTCTCACATACATCTTCCACTGAATCCTTGCACAACTACCCCAAAGCTGCACCCCTTGGGTCGAAGGAGCTTGCACCTGTTCCTTGTCAGAAAGGTCTAATTCCTGAATGCCAATCTATTCACCCTGGTAAACCAACAGAAGATGACTCAAGAACCTGACGGTGAAATTAAAAGATTATACACTTTCCTTTGTCTTTTGACTTTTACATGTACACTGGTCGCAACTTGTGTAAGGACCTGAAGTCCTCCTGCTGTGTACTCCGCGTGAATGCCTGGAGGGACTGTTCCCAGTTTTCCTGAAAACTGCACATCACTTTAGAATTGAGCTTTGGAGATGAACGTAGTATCACTATTTCTGGTAAAAAGACACAAAAGGGATCTTTGCTGCCATTGAAGTTGGCATATAAGATCTTGCTTGACCAGGAATGAGATTGGTGGTGCTGATGACATCTGGGGAAGCAATGAAAATCAAGGCCTCCTCGACAGGTGAAAGCCCCTGTATGGCATAAACGTGTTCTGTCCAAATCTTCAGAAGAATCTTCACAGTCAAGGACACTGGAGGAAGACAGACACCAATGGAAAAAATCCCCATGGTACTGTGAATCCACCTTTCTATCACTACACCTTTGTAACTTGTTACAAATACTGGAAGCTGTGTGTTCAGTGTATTCTGTATGAGAACTACTGATGGAATGCACCACAGGGCCAATACTAGTTGAGATATGTATTGTTGTAAAATAATTTGCCTATCTGATCCATTAGTGGATCCTGCCTTTCCAGTAAGTAAACTGCAGTTAACTGTAAGCGGCTCTCTGCCCAGTGAAAAGTTTATGTTACAAAAAGTAACAGGAAAAGATAGACACTTGGTGCCCCCTTAGTGGGCAATGCAAGCTACTGCTGTCTTGGTGTCAAACATCAACTTCACTCGGGCCTCTTGGAGAAAAGATCCTGAAAGGTTTGCAAGGCTAGAAAAACAAAACCGACATAATTTAATTCAGTCACTAGGCTCCAATGCCCTTGCACTGGTCTCCTCAGACTGGAGGCAGATTGGCATCCGATCAATGTCAGAATCATTCCATCTCCTGGGCTGAGAGGCACGCCACAAAAAAGAGGCACACTGGTGTCCAAAACTTCCATTCTTGCCAACTTGTGCAGACACAAAGACCTTCTGATCCATAGTCAGCCCATCCCATTGACTGAGGAAGGCAAATTGAAAAGCCCCCATGTGCCACCTGGCCCCAAGCAGCACTGGAATGGCCATTGTAAAATGTCCCAATTGGGACAATGCAATTTCTCGCTGATATAAATGCTGTCTCCATGACTCCTTAGAGGCAGATTGTCATTTTGCAAATTTTGTAGTTTTGGAAAACCACTTGACATATTCAAGTATGATAATCTGTGAAGAAGGATCTTAGAGTGGTTTAAGACGAGCTTCACTGTTTTTCCTGTTTGTTCACTAGTCGACTGAACTTGGAAAAAGGATTTCTAGGACAAGATTGTGATGCTTTGCCAGCTCCTGGCTTACACCTGCGACAATCAAAAACAGTGTCCAAGTAGTGGTAGAGCCTTATTCCCAAATACCAATTACTGCTACTACTGCCGGCAAAATGTTCAAAAAGTTTCTTGGTGCTGTGCCAATTCTAAACATGGCAAACATTCGAACTGGAATTGACAGCCAGTCACCACAAATCTCAAATGTCTCTGGCGTTAATTATAATGGAAGTATATGGCAGTCAGTTTGATTGACTCTAACCGGTGCTCGTGCTGAACTATCGCCATGACTGTTTGCACAGACTCCACCTTGAACCTTTTGTTGTGTATGTACCTATTTGATTTCTTCAAACACAGACAGTAGGGAAACCTCCTGATGCATTGGGTACTAGAAAGAATGGAGAAAACTCACCAGATCTGTTCCATTGGTGGCACCAGCACTATAGACTTGTTGCAGTATAATTCTTATACATGATCTTGCAGTAATTCTTTCTTCTTGAGATCTGGTGGTCCTGAATGAAAGGATTTGGTGATTGCACTCCCAGCTAACTGCCTTTCATATTTGTCGCCCAAACCCTCCAAAAAAGGAGGCTATCCTGGCTTCCACTGGAAAACACTGGTTGGGCCAACCATCAAAGACTTTCCAGCTTGTCTAGCAACCTGCTCTGGGTTTTGATGCCATGTAAACAATAAGTTTGAGTACCCTTCACTGTGATCTGGTAAATTTCAGCCTGGCCTGTAAGATTTGGCCTCCTGAACCGTCCTGAAGATCGACCGACTTGAGCAAAAGAATGGCTCCTTCCATTTATTACACTGTGAGCACACTCTGGACATTTCTTCTGTCACTCACTTTGTCCAACGTTTTATCAAACAACAACCTCCCATTATGGAGACTGTTACAAAGGGTTTGTGTGGAAGCTTTAGCCACCCTCCAGTGGCGCCACCACAAGGCTCCCATTGCTGTGACTTAATGCTTCAGCCTTAGAACTTGGTCTATTGAAGCCTCGGCCAAAAGTCAGCAGACAGGTTCAAGTCCTCCAGAACCATGCCCATTCCTGCCGGTTCTCATCACACAACATCACAATTAATGCTGTTGCTAGTCAACCGGCAAAAAATCTGCTGCTGTATAGATTTTCTGCAAGTCTGCAGGCCAGTTTTACCACAAGGTATTCAGGGGATTTTTCAATGCGTTTGTCATGTTACAGATGCGTTTTATAGAGAAAAAATGTGACATGTTCTCCTTCAGTTGACTGTACTGGAACACGCCGCACTGGGGTGGCGCAGGCAATTGGAATCCATGGTAAACACTGTTCATGCATTTTTGGCTCCAATAAAAGCTGAACATGGAGGGATAGGTTCGGTAGGGGGGATATCCAGCAACAAAACTACTTACCAACAGCAATCCACAGGTGGCCTGGAGCAGACCAAGAAAAAGAACACCTTAGTGGGGGAGGGGCTCTCTTTTATTCAGCTAGTTATAGGTGGTCATGTGAGTGCCTGCAAGAGGCGTTAACCCATTGTGTGCTGACGTGAGGTACGGCCAGGAAATAATTTTTTAAACGCGTACAAAAAACGCAAAAATGTCTCTGGCAGCGAAAGGGTTAAAACAATGGGGTTGATTTAGTAAAACTGGAGAGTACAAAATCTGGTGCAGCTGTGCATGGTAGCCAATCAGCTTCTAACTTCAGCTTGTTTGACAAAATAAAAAACCTGGAAGCTGATTTCTATGCAGAGCTGCACCAGACTTTGCACACTCCAGTTTAAGTAAATCAACCCCAGTGTGTGTTTAGTATCACTTTAACTCCTAGGCGCAGGCAGTACGCAAAAATGCCGCCTCTCGGCAGATGGGCCTTGGCGACGAGCGGCCGCATATTTGTGTACCAACTAGCCAACATAGCTGTGCTGAGAGCAGGTGCCCTGCATGCTCCCAATGGAGTTACCAGCCGCTAACAGAAAGCTCCCAACGACAAGAAGCTTTCCAATCACGTGATCGCCATGACAGCCAATCATGGCGGTCGCATGATCATAAGCCCCGTCCGGCCTCCCGGCATCCTCTTAAAGGCCCGAGAGGAGTTAAGGTCATCACAATAAGGAATTGCAGTATCTCACAAAAGTGAATACACCCCTCACATTTTTCTAAATATTTTATTATATCTTTTCATGTGACAACACTGAAGAAATGACACTTTGCTACAATGTAAAGTAGTGAGTGTACCGCTTATATAACAGTGTAAATTTGCTGTCCCCTCAAAATAACTCAACAGACAGTCATTAATGTCTAAACTGCTGGCAATAAAAGTGAGTACACCCCTTAGTGAAAATGTCCAAATTGGGCCCAATTAGCCATTTTCCCTCCCCACTGTCATGGGACTCGTTAGTGTTACAAGGTCTCAGGTGAGAATGGGGAGCAGGTGTGGTAAATTTGTTGTTATCACTCTCTCATACTGGTCACTGAAAGTTCAACATGGCAGCTCATGGCAAAGAACTCTCTGATGATCTAAACAAAAGAATTTCTGCTCTACATAAAGATGACTTAGGCTATAAGAAGATTGCCAAGACCCTGAAACTGAGCTGCAGCACGGTGGCCAAGACCATACAGCGGTTTAACAGGACAGGTTCCACTAAGAACAGGCCTCGCCATGGTCAACCGAAGAAACTGAGTGCACGTGCTCAGCGTCATATCCATAAGTTGCCTTTGGGAAATAGACGTATGAGTGCTGCCAGCATTGCTGCAGAGATTGAAGGGATTGGGGGGTCAGCCTGTTAATGCTCAGACCATACGCCGCACACTGCATCAAATTGGTCTGCATGGTTTTCGTCCCAGAAGGAAGCCTCTTCTAAAGATGATGCACAAGAAAGGCGGCAAAGTGTTTGCCGAAGACAAGCAGGCTAAGTACATGGATTACTGGAACCATGTCCTGTGGTCTGATGAGACCAACATAAACTTATTTGGTTCAGATGGTGTCAAGTGTGTGTGGCAGCAACCAGGTAAGGAGTACAAAGACAAGTGTGTCTTGCCTACAGTCAAGCATGATGGTGTAAGTGTCATGGTCTAGGGCTGCATGAGTGCTGCCGACACTGGGAAGCCACAGTTCTTTGAGGGAACCATGAATGCCAACATGTACTGTGACATACTGAAGCAGAGCTTGATCCCCTCCCCAAACACACCTCGAAGACAACCACTGCCTTGCTAAAGAAGCTGAGGGTAAAGGTGATGGACTGGCCAAGCATGTCTCCAGACCTAAACCCTATTGAGCATCTGTGTAGCATCCTCAAATGGAAGGTGAAGGAGTGAAAGGTCTCTAACATTCACCAGCTCTGTGATGTTGTCATGGAGGAGTGGAGGAGGACTCCAGTGGCAACCTGTGAAGCACTGGTGAACTCCATTCCCAAGAGGGTTTAGGCAGTGTGGGAAAATAATGGCGGCCACACAAAATATTGACACTTTGGGCCCAATTTGGACATTTTCACTAAGGGGTGTACCCACTTTTGTTGCTAGCTTAAACAAGCTGTAAACTCACTACATTACATTGTAGCAAAGTGTAATTTCTTCAGTGTTGGCACATGAAAAGATATAATAAAATATTTACAAAAATGTGAGGGGTGTACTCACCTTGGTGAGATACTGTATGTATTCTGCTAATCACTTTCTTAGTAAACTTCTAGCTAACTTTACTGTAAAATATTTGCTAGATCCTGTTCAGCTGCTGGAATGTACTTTGGGTCCTGCAGCAGTCTGTAGTTGCACCCTGGTATGACCACACAGCAATGTAAAAATACATGACCCCTTTGAATGTTCTGAAGAAACATTTCAATATACTATCTGGGGACTCACTTATTGTTTGTGAAAGAATATTCATAAAGTACCATATTTTCTCCAATTTATAACTGACCATATTATGAGCTTACCCATAATAAAGGGATAATTAATAAAGTATTATTTATTTTAAAATGTATTACCTTCCTTTGACTTTTTCCAGGTAAAGCTGACAAAAGAGGAACCAAGCCAAACTTCAGAAGCCACACTCTGGTTCCAGCTGTCTACGGGAAGTGAAATGTAATTCAAAAAGGTCCAGGTTCCATCAAGCTCATTGATAGAGCCCATCCTGCCCATATAGTATGCACCAGAAATGTTCCATCTTATGTAAATGCTATGATTAGCCTTTTTCACCAAACAAGCCAGCTGGATGGTAGTAACATGATCATGCGGTATCTGAGCAGGAGCCAGGAGATGGACTGAGACAGAGGACTTGGAGTTGCCTAAAATAACAGAGATATACTTCTATGAATATACATTTTTTCCTCACATGAATAAAGTTTTGAGAACAGTAAAGCATTGTGTTTACAGCAAGAAAGGTAAGTGAGGCATGCATATGTCCAATTTTTGTTTACAGCACAAACATATGCATGATGTCTGTTTTCTTCCTGAGGTTACCCCAAACACGTCAGAAATATTTACTGCAAAGACCAGACCACTAATTAAATTTTTTTGCTATAAACCCTTTACTTTTTTCTTTGTGCGTCTTGGATTGTTTAATGGGTTGTATTTTTTTTTAGGATTCAGAATCACTGGGTTTCATTTACTGAAGGCAAATATACTGTTCAGTTTGCAAGGGAAGTTACACTTTGGAAAATCATTTCCCCCAGAGCTTAGTAAATGAGGTGAAGCTACATAAACCATAGCTTCCAACTGTCCCTGATTTCTAAGACTAATAGGGGTTGATTTACTTACCCCCTGCTGACTCCCGAATTCCCATTTCCAAATCCCCTGCCAACAACTTCCTTGCAGCGCCCTCCCACCTCACATTATATCACAGTGCTCAGGGCAGTGGCCCCTCCTGCCCACCCATTGTCCTGGCCCTGTAGCTGTGCATGGCAGCCAATGAGCTTTTAACGTCAGCTTGTTCAATTCAACTTTGACAAAAGAACCTGGAAGCTGATTTGTTTCTATGCAAGAGCTGCACCAGATTTTGCACTCTCCAGTTTTAGGAAAACAACCCCATAATGTTTCACAATGCTAAACCTTTCATCCAGACTCTAAATTGCTGCATTTGGAAATTTTCAAAAGTCAGTAGGAATAGCAGTGGAAAAAAATAGCTTTTGAGGGTTTTATTATTTTTTTGTATCATCCTCCTTTAAGGAGGTATGGCAGGGGATGTATCCTATGCCTACATACTTTTGCTAATAGGCGTCCTTCTTTCCTATCTCAAAAAGTTGGAAGGCATGCATAAACTATAAAAGAATAATTATTTTAGTGGAACTTAACTCTTTTAAGAGTTTTAAATTAACATTGACTATTTTTAATTCTCATGCTGATAGAATTAGTAAATAGATAGGAAAGAAAATCATATTTATTTGTTTTAATTTTTTTACATTTCTTCAGTTACTTTCTGGTTTCCAGGCCTAGGCAAATGATGTCATACATCCCAGAAGAGTTCTGGAGGGGAGGAGGAGTTTGTCTGGATTTACCCAGATGCCTGACCCGCAGCTGGCTCAGCCACTCAGTGAGCTGCTAAGATTCTGAGCCATCCTTTCCCACATCTTCTACAGCCCAGCGCTGCAGGGGCAAAGCAGAGAGCTGGTGACTGACAGTCACTGCTCTGTGCTCAGAGGGGACCTCATAACTGAGCGATCATCGGTCTGTGATCGCCAGTGGTGGCTGGTGAAATTTTGGGATGGAGGGGCGCCAGAGCCCGCCCTTCCTTTTTTGACCCATCGCATTTCTCATAAGCCCCACCCCTTATAGATTCCACCCATTGTGTCAGGAATACACACCAGGTAGGGTATACAGCATCACAGAGAGGGTATACACAGCACCATATATGGTATTCAGCATCACAGAGAGGGTATGCACAGCACCAGATAAGGTATACAGCATCACAGAGAGGGTATACACAGCACCAGATAGGGTATACAGCATCACAAATAGAGTATAAACAGCAGCAGATAGGGTGTACACAGCAGCAGATAGGGTATACACATCACCAGATAGGGTATATACAGCACCAGATAGGGTATACAGCATCACAGAGAGGGTATACACAGCACCAGATAGGATATACAGCATCACAGATAGGGTATACACAGCGCCAGATAGGGTATACACATCACCAGATATGGTATACAGCATCACAGAGAGGGTATACACATCACCAGATAGGGTATACAGCATCACAAATAGGGTATACACAGCACCAGATAGGGTATACAACATCACAGATAGGGTATACACAGCACCAGAAAGGGTATACAGCATCACAGAGAGGGTATACACAGCACCAGATAGGATATACAGCATCACAGATAGGGTATACAGCATCACAGGTAGGGTATACACAGCACCAGATAGGATATACACATCACCAGATAGGGTATACAGCATCACAAATAGGGTATACACAGCACCA
The DNA here is from genome assembly GCA_018402905.1 of Glandirana rugosa. Lineage (NCBI taxonomy): Eukaryota > Metazoa > Chordata > Amphibia > Anura > Ranidae > Glandirana > Glandirana rugosa. The sequence goes on from BLSH010205261.1 coordinate 826,398, forward strand.
GATAGGGTATACACATCACAGATAGGGTATACAATGCACCAGATAGGGTATACCAGTGTTGCCAACCATCCATAAATTTATGGACAGACCGTAAAAACAGGGCAGTTTCTTGGGTGTCCGTAAAAGTCCGCAGCAGCCGAAAAGTGCCAGTAAAAACAACAGCCATCGGCTCCGGTCAGAGCTGTGCATGTGCAATTACGGAAATCTCCGAGCGGCGAGTGAGAAGATCCGATCCTGACCCTGGGACGAGTTGGATGACCACTCCTCCTGCTGCCAGCTAGTGCCTCTGCCCAGCCCATCTGCCCTCAAATGAGGTTAGTGCATTTTCCCGCCACACCACCGCCAGCCAGCACCTGACCGGAGCAGACGCTCTGGATGGATCCTCCTGATTCCTGCCTGCCTCCCTGCTCTGGCTGACCCTGCAGCCCTCCTGGTGACAGTGGTGAGTGCAGTACGCTTCTAGCCCAAAAGAGTCGGGACAGTGAGTGTGTGACTGCTTGACACAGACACTGTCTCTGCTCACTCTGATAGATAGCTGCGAGCCAGGATGCAGGAGTCTCTCTCTCTTAGTGTGAGTGTGCACTGTATGAGTGCAGTGTGCACTGGATAAGTGGCAGGAGGTAATGGAATGATGGTGTAATCAGGAAACAGGAGGTGATGGGGATGGTGTGATGGAGATGGAGGGATGGTGACAGGAAGTGATGGGGGGATTGTGTGATGGAGACAAGAGGTGATGGTGTGATGGAGATGAGGGGTGATGGAGGGATGGAGACTGGAGGGATAAAAACAGGAAGACTGAAGACTGAAACTTGCACTGAAAACTGTAATTTTGTAGCTTTTGTAAAATGCCAATAAAAATGGGCTGTGGCAGTAAATTTTGGGTGTTGTGCCAGTAAATTTTAATCTGGTAGGTTGGCAACACTGGGGTATACACTGCACAAGATAGGGTATACAGCATCACAGAGATGGTATGCACTGCACCAGATAGGGTATACAGCAGGGAGAGAGAGGGAGAGATCATCTGTAGCCAGTCGGATGTTCAGTGAAAAGGGTTAACATTACTGTCAGCTCCAGGGAAGCCTCCATCCCCCAGCTGGACAGGCAGCACTCAGATTCCTGCACTCACCTTCAGGCTACACGGCACTCCGTCCCGCATCAGTGTGATTGTCATCAGTGATCTGCTCCTCTCCTCAGATGGTGGTGGGTCAGACATCTTGCAGCGGGAAACAAGTCTCACTGACCTGCCTCCTGATTGGCGGGGTGAAAGTTAGTATGAAAATAGCGAAAATTCATTCGCTATGGTCACACAATTGGGCGGGAGAGTGCACCCCGAGCCCACCCTTTTTTTTTTAATCCTATTAGAGCCTCTACCTCTAATCAGGTGCTTAAATAAAACACCCCCGCCATAAGAATCCATGCCATACCTCCCAACTTTTTGAGATGGGAGCGAGGGACATCTATTAGCAAATGTATGTAGGCATAGGACACATCCCCTGCCACGCCCCCTTAAAGGAAAATTATACAAAAAAATATTAGTTAAACCCACAAGTGCTTAATTTTTACCACTACTATTCCTTTATATTGGCTTTTGAAGTTTACAAATGCAGCAATTTAGTAATTGGGTGGAAGATTTAGCACTGGGAAACACTTTTTGAAGGATAAATAGTGCATTTTATATACAACTATATAGATCAGATCAAAATGAGGAGGAATGAGGGACAGAGGGACATTTTTCCAAATGAGGGACAGTCCCTCCAAATCAGGGACAGTTGTGAGGTATGTCCATGCGACCGGCATCCTAAAAGGGGCCGGGCGCATGGATAGGGGGAAGTGGCAGGGATAGAGGGGGGCGGCACCCATGTGCCCTCAATGCACGGGCCACCACTGGTGATTGCTCAGTTCTCAATGTAGAGGTGACAGGGGACAGCTGCAACATTGGATCAATGCTGCAGCCATCTAGGTGAGTATGCATGTTTGTTATTTTAGATTCATGCACTTTTCTTTTAAATAGCGTTTTTGGTTTGTGGGGTTTAGATACAGTTTAATTTTGCTTTAAATATTTTCTAGTTTGGTATTTACATTTATTGCATTAACCACTTCAATACCGGACGTTTATACCCCCTTTCTGCCAAGTCCAATTTTCAGCTTTCAGCACTCTCACATTTTGAATGACGATTACTCTCTCATGCTACACTGTACCCAAACAAAATTTTTATCATTTTTTTCACACAAATAGAGCTTTCTTTTGGTGGTATTTAGGAACCTCTGGGTTTTTTATTTTTGCGACATAATTGAAAAAGTGAGAAAATTTTGAAAAAAAAACACTTTTTTTTAGTTTCTGTGATAAAATTTTGCAAATAAGTAATTTTTGTTCATAAATTTGGGCCAAAACCTATACTGCTACCTATCTTTGGTAAAAATAACCCAAATAAGTGTATATTATTTGGTCTTTGTGAAAGTTATAGAGTCTACAAACTATGGTGCAAATCATTGAAAATTGATCACACCTGATGCACTGATGGCTTATCTCATTTCTTGAGGCCCTGAAATGTCAGGAAAGTACAAATACCCCCCAAATGACCCCATTTTGAAAAGTAGACATTGTAAGGTATTTAGTAAGAGGCATGGCGAGTTTTTTGAAGTTGTACCTTTTTCCCACAATTCTTGGGTAAATTAAGAAATTATTATTTTTTTTTGCACAAAATTGTCATAACAACAAGTTATTTCTCACACACAGCATATGCATACTTCCAATTACACCCCAAAATACATTCTGCTACTCTCCCCGAGTATGGCGATACCACATGTGTAGGACTTTTTCACAGCCTGGCCACATAGAGAGGTCCAACATGCAGGGAGCATCGTCATGCATTCTAGGAGCAGAATTTTCACATCTAATTTTCTAACGACCTATTACACTTCTGAAGGCACTGGAGCACCAGGACAATGGAATTACCCACAAAATGACCCCATTTTGGAAAGCAAACACCCCAACGTATAATCTATGAGGCATTATGAGTCTTTTGAATGGTTCATTTTTTTCCACAAGTCTTTGAAAAACATGGAAAGAAAATGAAAACGCTTTTATTTTTACACAAAGTGGTCAATTTATAAGATATTTCTAATACATAGCATGCACATAGCAAAGATTACCCCCCAAAATATATTCTGCTACTCATCCCGAGTATGACGATACCACATGTGTGAGACTTTTACACAGCCTGGCCACATAGAGGGGTCCACTAGTACTAGGGTACTCTAATGTGCTGCAGATAGGTACTCAGGTATCCTAATGGGCTGCAGATAGGTACTTGGGTACTTTGATGGGCTGGAGACAGGTGCTCGGGTAATCTGATGGATTGGTAAAAGGTACTTGGGTACTCTGATGGGCTGCAGATAGGTACTCGGTTACTCAGATGGGTTGGTGACAGGTACTCGGGTAATCGGAAGGGCAGGTGACAGGTACTCGGGTACTCTGATGGGCTGGTGACAGGTATTCGGTTACTCAGGTGGCAAGGTGACAGGTACTCGGGTATTCTGATGGGCTGGTGACAGGTACTCGGACACTTTGCTGGGCTGGTGACAGGTACTCAGGTTCTCTTATGTGCAGGTGACAGGTACTTGGGTACTCTGATGGGCTGGTTACAGGTACTTGGGTACTCAGATGGGCTGGTGACAGGTACTCTGGTACGCTGATTGGCTGGTGACAGGTACTCTGATGGGCAGGTGACAGGTACTTGGGTACGCTGATGGGCAGGTGACAGGTACTCGGGTACTCTGATGGGCAGGTGATGGGCTGTGATGTGCTGGCCCACCCCAGGATGTGACATCATGAGGGTGGGGCTCATGATGACATCATCGTGTGGCCCCGCCCCATGCCAATATAAGGCAACCGCGCAGCACGGACCCGGCATTCGAGTGGAAGAGAGCAACGAGTCAACATCTCCAGAAGAGGAGAAGATGAAGAAGCAGCAGCAGCAGCGGGAGAAGCTAGCCGGGGAGACAGCGGCAAAAGAGCAGAAGACCCCGCAGAAGACCCCTCAGAAGACCCCGCAAAAGAGCCGAAGAAAGAAGATGAGGGAGAAGAGAGGGGAGAAGATGCCGGAGCTGATTTAATAAAATACTTTAAAAAGCTGTGTAGTGTTTTTTTGTACACTTTTTTCCCCCAGGTAAATGGGTAGGGGTACGATGTACCCCATACTCATTTACATAGGGTGGGGGGCCGGGCATCTGGGGACCCCTTTATTAAAGGGGGCTTCCAGATTCCGATAAGCCTCTGCCCGCAGACCCCGACAACCAACGGCCAGGGTTGTAGGGAAGAGGCTCTTGCCCTGCCCCAAAGCACCCATACTCCCCATGTTGAGGGCATGCGGCCTGGTATGGTCCGGGGGGCGCTTGCTCGTCCTCACCCCCTTTCCTGGCCTGCCAGGCTGCGTGCTCGGATAAGGGTCTGGTATGGATTTTGGGGGGACCCTACGCTGTTTTTTCGGCGTGGGGGTTCCTCTTAAAATCCATGCCAGATAGAAGAGCCTGGTATGCTCTTGAGGGGGAACCCCACGCACATTTTTTGCGGGGGTTTCCCTTTAAGACCCCTAGCACACAAGTCACGCCGCAAGTCGGACCATCGTGATCCGACTTGTGGTGCGGCTTCTATTCAAATCAACGGGCTCCCATAGGGAACCATTGATTTTGAATAGAGGCAGAAAACGCCGCTGAAAGCTAGCGTGAAAAAACATGCATTGACGTCAAAGCAAAACGCCGAGAAAAACTGTGATTTTTTTTTCCCTGACGTCAGGCCCAGGGTTTTGCTTATTTTTATGCAAACGCCGGTGTGTATGAGGCCTTAATATTAAGGCACTTGCCTGTCCTGGAAATTAGTAATGTCGGCACCGCAGACGATGTTTCCATTGGCTTTCGGGTGCTGCCGCCAACATTGACTATAAGGGAAACCGGCAGTGAAGCCTAGAGGCTTCATAGCCGGTTCCCTACTGCGCATGCGTGAAGCGTGCTGAACTTTCTGAATGGCCCGATGGCAGGGGAAAGAGGAGGGGGGCTGAACTTCCGAGTGATCTCGCCGTGGCGAGATCTCTCAGACGTGGGGACGGGTATCTGTCAGGAACAGGTACCCACTCCCCCCTGAAACGTACCAAATGTGGCACCGGAGGGGGAAGGAGGCAGATAAGTGGAGCTTCCACTTTTGCGTGGAACTCTGCCTTGAGTTTTAACTACTTCTGTCTGCGCTATAGCCGAAAGGCTACAGTGCGGACCTGAAGTTCCAGGAGGGCCCCGGGGCTGAGGTGGGGTACCCAAACGGAAGGAGCCCAAAGGCAGGCTGGGTCGACATGACACATCTCATCGGCTTATTATCTTTCAATTTTATTGGCCTGTGTATATAATTTTATGTATTTGAATTTTATCAAGTCTAATGTTATGTATGTGTATGGTCAATATGTATATCCACATGGCAGCTTTTTTGCATATGGTATATTACTAGCTAATAATGCATTATGTGTCTCCAGACTATGGAATGTTCAAATGTACATGTATTTGTTCAATAAAATATACTTATATATTCCATGCAATACATGTCTGCACTGACATCCCTTATTCAAAGTTGCCTGTAAACAAAAGATCGGTAATCTGCTTTTTTTCCCCCTCACGCTAATAGCGTGAGGGAAAAAAAAGCCGATCACCGACATCAGTGCAGCCTACCAGTGCCCACCAGTGCCACCTATCAGTGCCCACCAGTGCCACCTATCAATGCCCACCAGTGCCACCTATCAATGCCCATTAGTGCTGCCAAATAGTGCCCATCAGTGCCTCAATATCAGTGGCACCTATCAGTGCTACAGATCAGTGTCACTACCAGTGCCACCCATCAGTGCCACCTATCAGTGCCGCTTATCAGTGCCACCCATCAGTGCCACCCATCAGTGCCCTTCAGTGCATCCACCTGTGCCACCCATCAGTGCCCCCTATATGAGTGCCCACCAATGCCACCTATAAGTGCCGCCTTATCAGTGCCACCTATCAGTACCCATCAGTGCAGCCTATCAGTGCCCAACAGTGCTGCCTCATCAGTGCACATCAATGAAGGAGAAAAATTACCTGCCTTCAAAATTTTATAACAAACTATGAAACTGTTTTTTTTTTTTCAAATTTTTCGGTCTCTTTATTGTTTTTTTTAGCAAAAAATAAAAAACCCAACATTGATTAAATACCACCAAAAAGAAAGCTCTGTTTGTGTGAAAAAAATTATAAAAATTCCATATAGGTTCAGTGCCGCGCAATTGACCATGCAATTGTCATTCAAAGAGTGACAGCGCTGAAAGCTGAAAATTGGTCTGTGCAAGAAGGGGGTTTAAGTGCCCAGTAAGCAAGTGGTTAGGAGCCCTAATATTTTACTCTATACATGTTTTACACTGGACTCTAAGCCAGAGTGATAAAATATGAAACAAATCCCTTACTAGGCAGAGTAAGACTGAAAAAGATTGTGTGACATTTCAAAGCACCCGGAACCCTCAGAAACCATATCTGTGAAAGGAACGGCCAAGTACAAACCACAGTCACTGAAAAGGAGGGCCTCAGAAGCATTACTTTCGTTTACTGTGAAGTAATACTATTTCACTGTTAATTCCACACCAGCAAGAAATCCCTACCTCCATCTATGAAGGCTGTTCTGAGATATAAAATATTGAGTTGAACTATAGAGGCCTTAAAGTTGGCCAAGTACCCTTCTATACTTACTGTCCCTGTAATGCCATAAGCAGGGAAAGAACTTAAAGGGGTTGTAAATCCTCGAGGTTTTGTACCTTAATTCATTCTATGCATTAAGGTGAAAAACCTTCTGTAGTAGTAGTGCAGCAGCCCCCCAAATCTCCCCTTTTACTTACCTGAAACCGATCGCTCCAGCGACGAGCACAAGCCCAGCGGCTCCAGCTGCTGTCTAGGGTCCTCATTGGATCGATTGATAGCAACAGGAGCCATTGGCTCCCACTGCTGTCAATCAAATCCAGTGACACAGGAGCCGGGGGCTGGAGCCGAGTCCTGCTGTCTGTGCCAGTTGATGCAGCAGCAGGACTCGGGAGTGCGCCCGCACGAGTGCCCTCAGGGAAAGCGTCTCTCCGTGGGGGCACTCAAGAAAAGGAGGAGCCAGGAGAGCCGTTAGGGGACCACAGAAGAAGAGGTATGGGACCACTCTGTGAAAACCCTTGCACAGAGGAGGTAAGTGTAGCCAATGTCCCCCTTAGTGTTGTGGTTCATACCGCTCCAGAGTCACAGAACAGGCTGGTACTTTGTTTTGTTTTGTTTTATTGGGGGAATTGAATTTGGATGGGGATTGGGATGTTGTGGGATGCCCCAAAGAATTGGTTAACAATTTACACGGGACCTCTATATACACCTTTGTATATACAGTATCTAACAAAAGTGAGTACACTCCTCACATTTTTGTAAATATTTTATTATATCTTTTCATGTGACAACACTGAAGAAATGACACTTTGCTACAATATAAAATAGTGAGTGTACAGCTTGTATAACAGTGTAAATTTGCCATCCCCTCAAAATAACTCAACACACAGCCATTAATGTCTAAACTGCTGGCAACAAAAGTGAGTACACCCCTAAGTGAAAATGTCCAAATTGGGCCCAATTAGCCATTTCCACTCCCAAGTGTCATGTGACTCGTTAGTGTTACAAAGTCTCAAGTGTGAATGGGAGCAGGGGTGTTAAATTTTAAATCTCATACTGGTCACTGGAAGTTTAACATGGCACCTCATGGCAAAGAACTCTCTGAGGAAATGAAAAAAAGAATTGTTGCTCTACATAAAGATGTTGCGCTAAAATATTAGTGCTATAGGCAAAATATCAATGTGCATAGCTCAAATAATTGACAAACAACATATTGTGTAAGTTGTAAGCATAAAATAAAGTCCAAAAGTGAATAAAAAAATCCCGTGATAAATGAATAATCAACCGTGATAAGAAGAGACTGTAATGGAAGTAGTAGAAAATTGTCCCATCCAGAACTTTCAATGCAGTCCCAAGATAAATAACTCCAACTTCCACCACCATGAACTGTGCAGACACCTCCAGTGATAAGGTAAGGGTGAGTGTAGACTCTTACCAGATGCTGAGACCCGCTATCGCTAGCTCAGGTCTGACAACACATGCAGATATAGCCCTCTGCAGGGACCAAGGGGGTAGCTGCTCAATCTCCTAGGAAGCCGGAATATTCCTCCCACCGCATA
>BLSH010205261.1:847477-863364 GCA_018402905.1 Glandirana rugosa
ACCTTTACGACCCTGACAATCAAGTGTATCTGACAAACGAGGACGCTCCATCTTTCGTGAGGAATGTCGAGAGGACTAGCTGTCTATACTGACAACGTCATTCTGCTCATCACCCACAGACACTGACTCGAGTATAAGCCGAGGGGGGTCTTTTTCAGCACAAAAAATGTGCTGAAAAACTCGGCTTATACTCGAGTATATACGGTAATATATGAATTTTTATATTTATGTATTATTTAATATTTCATATATATTTTATATATGTTGGCAGCACGTACCAGCAGCGCCCCCACAAATATCTTTCCAGCTAGCAGTTGCTCTCCAGCAATATAGTGAGTGAACAGCGGAGCCATCCAAATCTTATCGCTGTCTGGATAAAAGTCACATCAGCTACTGCAACAGTCATATCTGTCGATCAGGAGAGCTGTAAGGAGTGCTTTCTACCTCGCAGGAGCAAACAGTCTATGTGAACTAACAGTCCCAGCATTTCCAGCATCATCATCTGCTTGTTTGCATTCATACAGTCCCTTGGATTCGGTGAGCGGACTCAGGCCCTCACATAAGAGTAATCATACTGTCTTTGCAGCATATCTTTATTGTCTCTTGGATTACAGTTCGTTCATACTGGATTGCAGTTGTGATCAGTCTTATTCAAGAAGTCAGTGGAATTTAACCTATTTGTGCCTCATCTTAATGATTAGAAGCACACAGTATTCATAGGTACCTAATTCTTATGGTCAGCCGAAGATTGCTTGGACTTTGCAGGGCAGGAGTGCTGCAACCACATCTACTTATCTTCTCCCCCATCATATACTCAGGGCTATTTGCTTGGCATTACTTTACCTCCTAAGAACTCTTTAAGCTAGAAAAGGAGAAGTTATATAGAAGGCAATGTTGCCTGGTGTATTTGTTTAGCTGATAATAGATATAGTATATGTTGTGCGTTATAGAATATTGCTTACTCTTTGAAACAGTACCAATTTATCTTTTGCATCATCTATTTGAAATAGGGATTTACTGTACTATTTCTCTGCTCAGTTTTAGTATATACTACCAAATTACCTCTTTCCCAAAGACCCATTAGGTATTGTTTAAACTCAATTGGAGGAATTGTATTGTTTTCAACCATTGTTATTGTTTGAGAATACAGGGAGTGGTGAAAGTGTACAAATCATTTACTCCTTTTGTTCACCAGAATCCTCAGTTTTGACTACTTATGTGAAGGATTGTGACACTTGCTGTTTTAAGGTTGTTATTTCTTGCAGAAACAAGAGTTAAAGTAAACCTTGTGTTGTGGTCTCCATTACTAAAAGTTAATTATTTAGTTATTGACCATAAAACTTTGCAATATGAGTGAACCAAGAGTGTCAGGGGTGGTGGAGGACTCTCTGAATGAGGAGATCCAAGGGGGAATTGATTCTTTAAGCAACCCTCAAGGGGGCAGCGCTACACTTACACTGAGAGAGCTAAGACCTTGAGTTGTTGGTTGCTCTAAGGACTGCAAAAGGAAAAAGGTTTGCGTTTGTTTGTTTGAAGGTGTCAGGGACAAGCCCAACATCGTATAGAGAGGTATCCTGTCTGTATTGGTTTAGCGCCGGACGGCAAGGTTTTGTTTTTGCTATTTTTGTTTGTTTTATGACCTGCAACCTTAACCAAATAAAACTGGCAACCAGACAGATTTTAAGAAAATTTGCCCACGAACAGCCTTCTTCCCAGGAGAGGTGATCCAGTTTTGCTAATCTCCCACAATATATATAAATAAATGGGTGAATCTACCCAGCAGAGAGCAATTCTGTCTTCACTCTTAAGCTCGGTACACACACACACACACACACACACAGTTTTTTTTTTGTTCAACCAACAAACCTGACAGATCCCTGCATCAGATCTCTCCTGCTGTGCTATTGTATTCTGACAGAGGGAATACACCCTTGCCAGAATTAACTGATCAGCGCTTTGTCTGCAAGCAACAACCAAATGCTGGTTTTCCTCCTGAAATCCCCTTTGAATCTGCATGGTTGTTTTGAGGGTTACTAAACCCAGGACCCTGCATTTACTATATCTGTTCTCCCACAGTACACAGAACATGGAAATGCTATTATTTTAGTAAATGTAAACTGCTAAATACCTTTTCTCATCAGCAGTATATAGCAGTCTTGTGACTTCTATCAGTGTTTGGATGAGCACTGGTTAAAGCATGTAAGAGGAGTTTTCATTCTACTCTCACTGTCCTATGAGGCTGCAAGACTCCTTACCCTCTGTCTGGACAGTGCTTATTGGTCTTGTGCCGATCACATGCACCCTCCCAAGAAAAAACAAAACAAAACACTCTCTAGCAATACACACCAAACTGAGCATGTGCAGAGTGACTCCAATCGCTCTGTATTATAAGGAGATGATTAGGAGACAGTGGACGAAGGGAGAATCATAGAAGACAGGATCAAACAACATTTTTTTACACAAGGCAGAGTATTAACCCCTTAGGTTTCACAGTGGGTATAACTAGCATGCTTTACTGCATATACAGACTGATCTTACTGTGTTTGAAAGGCATCCAGTATTCGGTAACTTAATACAGGGGTCCCAAACCCCCCGGGCTGTGGATCGGTGTTGGTCCATGGCCTGTTTGCAGCCGGCATTGAAGGCGGCACTGTCAGGGGTGCGGCGGCAGAAGAGCAGAGAGATTACATCATCTCCACATCACCGCTGTTCTGTCCTCACTCTAGCCACTTTAGATCCGTGCTATAGCCGATTGACGGCTACAACACAGACTTACTTTGCTGGGACGCCGTCAATTGACGTCCGCCCCTTTGCGCGCTACCCACGCACCTTCACAGCTGCGTGAGCGTGCCCGCGGGTCGAACAGACTCGATGTCCGCCGGCGACCTACAATCGCCTAATAGAGAGGCAGAACAGGGAACCGCCAATATAAACACAGCGGATCACCATTCTGTCAGGGAACATAACAGAGATCCACTGATCCCTGTCATCAGGATCAGTTAGATCTGTTATGTTCCTTCCAGCCCAGCCCCCATACAGTTAGAACACACGTAGGGAACACAGTTAACACCTTGATTGCCCCTGCAGGTTAAACCCTTCCCTGCCAGTGACATTTATACAGTAATCAGTGGCTATTTTTAGCTCTGATTGCTGTATAAATGTCATTGGTCCCAAAAAAGTATCAAAAGTGTCCAACATGTCTGCCGCAATATCGCATTCCCGATAAAAATCGCAGATCGCCATCATTACCAGTAGAAAAAAAAATAATAAAAATGCCATAAATCCATTACCATAGTTTGTAGACACGATAACCTTTGCGCAACCCAATCAGTATACGCTTATTGGGATTTTTTTACCAAAAATATGTAGAAGAATATATATCGGTCTAAACTGTGGAATACATTTTTTTTGGGATATTTATTATAGCAAAAAGTAAAAAAAAATGTTTTTTTCAAAATTGTAGCTCTTTTTTTTGTTTATAAAAAAATATAAACCGCAGAGGTGATCAAATACTACCAAAAAAGAGCTCTATTTGTATGAAAAAAGGACAAAAAATCATATGGGTACAGTGTTGCATTACTGAGTAATTGTCATTCAAAGTGTGAGAGCACTGAAAGCTGCAAATTGGTCTGGGCAGGAGGGGGTTTAAGTGCCCAGTAAGCAAGTAGCTAGGATAGGACGGAAGCCACCCTGCCTCTGTGCTAAATGAACCAATGTGCACGTCAATGCTGCCACCAATGCAGTGACAATCTGCATCTGGTGGCAGTTGATGTGGCAAGTGACAATTCGCATCTGGTGGCAGGCGAAATTGTAAGTCACAAAATGCATCTGATGGCAGGCGATGTGGCAAGTGACACGCTGCATCTGGTAGCAGGCGCTGTAGCAAGTGATGTGCTGCATCTGGTGGCAGGCATAGTAGCAAGGGATAATCCACATCTGGTGGCAGGCGATGTGGGAAGTGACACACTACATCTGGTGGCAGATGACATTGCAAGTGACACGCTGCATCTGGTGGCAGGCGACGGTGGCAAGTGACAATCTGCATCTGGTGGCAGGCAACATGGCAAGTGACATGCTGCATCTGGTGGCAGATGACTTGGCAAGCTGCATCTGATGGCAGGTCACGTGGAAAGTGACAAGCTGCATCTGGTGACAGGCAACGTGGCAAGAGACAAGCTGCATCTGGAGACAGGCAACGTGGCAAGTGACAAGCTGCATCTACTGGCAGGTGACATAGCAAATGGCAAGCTGCATCTGATGGCAGGCAACGTGGCAAGTGACAAGCTACATCTGGTGGCAGGGGATGTAGCAAATGGCAAGCTTCATGTGATGGCAGGCAACGTGGCAAGTGACAAACTGTATCTGAAGGCAGGCAATGTGGCAAGTGACAAACTGTATCTGAAGGCAGGTGACAGTGGCAAGTGACATACTCGAGGCGCCCACTGATTCTGCATTATGGTGAGTTGAAATCGCCTATGAAAAACCCCATGTCACACTCCACCTCGACAACTCCAACCCCCCACTCCTTGGCACAATTTTCCTCCACAGAGCTGGTCCTCCGGTGCCAAAAAGGTTGGGAACCGCTGATTTAAGTTTTGTTTCAAGTAAAGTGAGATCACCATCATTTTAATTCCAGTCACTGCTTAAGTATAGCCTCACATATTTTAAATTGGTCTGACAGCTAGAAACATGATACTGACAGACATATGAAATAATGCGTAAATGATAGTAGGTTGCGACATGGCTGCATTTTCACCTGGGGTGCTGATAGGCACTAAGCAGAAGTTCTAACCACTTAGCCATTGTGCTGCCCTATTCTATTGAGATCAATCGTAACACACTAAAAATGCATGTAAAATGTAATGCGTCAAAAAACACTGTACAGATGTGAACCGACCCTAATGCCCCATACACACGATCTGAAAACCGGACGACAGATCGTCCTTTTTTTTTTTTTGCATGCTAATCTCATAATGAATCGGAAGAGTGTACTATAGTCACGAAAATTCTCGTACGACAGAATAAAAATCTGAAGTGATGTCATGTGTTGTAGTGTATTTGTATTGTATTTTCGGATGACAATTGTACTGATTAAACAAAAATTGTACGATGTGTTATGCAATCAAAATTTTCATGCATGTCCGATCTAATATTATCGGATGAACTGTCATGATCGGCTCTCGCAAGCTGTGTTCTAAAGATCCGATTATCCGATCACATTGTATGCGGTATTTTTCATCCAATTTTCAGGTCGTGTGTACAGGCCATTAGAGGGCGGCCAGGAGGAGGTAAAACAGCGCTCAACCACTGATTTTTATCACCCCTGTGACCACAACTGTAAACAAGTAATAATATTTACAGTGCAAATATTTACACGTGAAATCTGGCATTGTGAATAACAATTGTCAGCTGTAAATTAGAGCATCTATAATCCTAGCTGTTATGCTCCAGAAAAGTGCTGCAACAGTCACACTCATAGTAAATAGCAATATTGATCTTACTTTACCTTTGCAGAACAGCACCAGCAGCATTAAACATAACCAAATCATGTCCTCAGCACAGGAGAGATGCTCAACTTGTGTATCGGCGCAGCTGAATCTCCCTTTACAGGATATGGTCAACTGTTACATTTCTGACTGTCAGCCTGCACCTCAAGAGCAGAATACATAAACCAAAGAGTAGTAAACTTTCAGTATGATTAGCTGCAGGCATGTGGTGAGCCTGGTCAAGATTTGTTATTGAATATGTACCTCATGGAAATGTAGGAGAGCACTTGCTTATTCCTTCACACCCCTGATGGTGCTGGCACCAAATAGGCTACTTAGTAATTCTTTTCTACATTTAGGGTCACAGAACTTTTTCAAATTCATAACAATAGGGTTATGCTGACAACTTCAGGTGATTGGGCACTAGCAAAAAAAGTAAAAACAGGAAGCCCTCTCTCAGATGTAACCTCTCCTCATTAAGCCAGCCTCAAGTTTTTTTGCTAGTGTCTTAGGCAGTGGTGGCTAATGGTATATTTTTTTGGGGGAGGCAAATCCCCACCAGTCGGTCGGTCACCGGTCATTTACCCCATCTCGATCGCGGGCAGCTCTTCCTCCGGACGGCTGCTTCCCCTGCATCTCCTCCTCCACGGCATCACAGCGGCTTCTGCCGTGAGTCTCCTCCCTCCTCCTCCTAGGCGGCCATTAGGATTGCTTCTCCTCTTGGCCAATTGGGTGACGAGGTGGGGTCCTGGCACTCATAAAAGGGTCTCAGTCTACAATGGCACACAAATGGTTCTGGTAACATCACAACAACAAGTGGTTAAACTGCAACCAGTCATTGGCATGGTACCTGGTAAGGTGACAGGTTCTGCAGTAGTGAGGGGGCCTGGTGTTACCACTTTCTCCCTAGTGGACTCGACCCTGTTGGAGCGGATTAGCGTTAGGGAGATTTGTAGCCTGATCACTAGGTACGGAGGAAAAAGAGTTAAGTTGAGCATGTATGTGGTCCAAGCTTTGTGCTTGGCAGGACCCATTCTGTTACTGGGAGTGAGGTAGCAGTGGTACGCTGACTGGTGGAGTGGGCATAGGCTCTGCATGTCCCTCTGAATTCAACACAAGCATGTGTGTAGGACATGGGACACTATCTTTTGAGAAACTCTGCATATAACTCTACACACAAGTGACTCATCTGTGGGGGACTGCCTTAATGCTTGACTTTCACATGACCATGGCCCTTGCCTGGCCTAGCATTGATGAGCATGCCTCTGGGAAAGGTGTAACCCTTATGCTATAATGAATGACCCTGTTCATCACCTGGCATAGCCCAGAAGAACCCACCCTGGGGTAGGCCTCCTATGTGACCCAAACATGGCTCCCAACAAGTTAATAGGTAACATATGGAGGAGGTGTCATCTGCCATTTACAGGCATTATCCAGATCCATGGCTTTTTAATGTTCAAAGGACAGGTACCTGGACCCAACACTTGACACACAGGGATGGTCTGTAACTTTTCCATTCGGCAGTGGACCCTGTGTAACTGAGCATTGTGCAATGTTATACGTAATGTATAAAATAAATGGGAAGCGGAATGTATTCACGGGAAGGACCACTCATGCATGAAATTTTACAGTAGATATATTGATGATCTCATCGTAATTTGGAGGGGGCCTGTTGAATCACTTAAAGAGTTCTTGGAGGAGATCAATCACAATAAATATGGCCTAACATTAACAGGAAACTGGGATAATCAGATGATTGACTATTTGTACCTTACTGCTGGCACTTTTTCACGCTTTTGCGTGCTTTTCCGTGTGCGCCAAACGGCCCTATGTAAGCTGAACGCACCCTGCAGCAAGTGCTGTCTAATCTACCGCATTTTTGTGTGTTCCTGAAGCGATCTGCTTATCAGTTGACCTGTTCCTGTGACCCGGTTTCTGTTGACCTTGCTCTGATCTCCGCCTGCACCGACCCCGGCTTCCACGACCACCCCTTTGCCTGCTCCCTTGTACCTTTGCTGCCAGCCTGTTAACAAACTCTGCCTGTACCGGACTACTCTTTTGCCTGCTCCCTTGTACTGCACCTCCAGTCAGTTGCCGACCCTGCCTTTACCACCATTCTTCAAAACCCGCACTTCAAAACCCAGTGACCAGCTCAACCCTCATGCCATCCTCACTCCTGGACCTCCTGTTTACTCTATCAGGGGTTCACAAATCAGGGTCGCAAGGGAGGTTACCCCTGCGTAAGTCAGACTCCACCACTAGGTACGTGACAGTATCAGACAGCCATGCCTGAGTCTGCACAGGGGACCTCTCCTACGGACAATTTGAACGTACACTTGGCTGGGCTGACCCAGGCCATCCAGACCCTGCAGGAAAGTTACACCCGACTGGAGGTACGGGTGCAGGAACTCGCTGCAACCAAGGCCCCTGGAACCATTCAGTCCACAGCTGATGCCTTGCCACTTGAACCCAAGGTTCCCCCGCCAGAGCGGTTTTCAGGTGACCGCACTACATTCCAGGCCTTTCGCAATGCCTGCAAACTTTATTTTTCCCTCCAACCCCATACCTTCTTCCAAGAAACCACGAAGGTGGGGTTGGTCATCTCCCTGCTGCGGGAAGCACCTCAGTCCTGGGCAAATCGCCTCCTGGAACAGAAGGCCCCTGAAGTCGGCAACATGACTCTGTTCTTTCGGGCAATGGCCGCCTTGTATGAAGACCCGCTTCAAGTCGCCATGGCCGAAGCGGCCCTCCACGCGCTGCAACAAGGCTGCCATACGGTGGTGGATTATGTTGCAGAGTTCAGGCGCTGGAGCGCCGATACCGCGTGGAATGACGCAGCTCTCAGTCATCAATTTCGCCTGGGTCTTTCGGACCCCCTAAAGGATGAGCTAGCCCGTGTGGGTGTGCCACACACGCTGGATGCCCTAGTCAACCTGACCATTCAGATTGACAGACGTCTTAGAGAGCGAAGAGCTGAAAGAGCGGCGGGATCCTTCCAATACCCCAGGCCTGCTCCAGCGACCTCTGCCAGCGCACAAGCAGCATCTGACCAGTCCCAGCCTAGACAAGTGGGTCTTATTCGATCGCCTTTGACGCCTGAAGAAAGACAACGTCTGGGCAACCGCCTATGCTTATTTGCGGGGAACCCGATCATGTTGTGAAGACTTGTCCTGCCAAGCTCACCAAGAGCTCACCTTCCTCCACCAAGGACCTACCGGCCCTCTCGCAGAATGCCACTCACCTCTCTCTCCCGCTCTCCCTGCAGCTTCCTGGAAGGAGTCTTCTAGTCACCGCTATCATCAATTCTGGTGCCTGCAGTGGATTTATCGACCAGGCCTTTGCTACCCAGCACCAGATCCCACTACAACCCAAATCCCACGGGATGGTCGTACGACTTGCTGACGCCACAACCATCAAGTCCGGTGTCGTCACGCATGAGACTCTCCTCATACCGGCTTCTACCCCGGACGGCCACCAGGAACTCCTGCGATTG
This sequence comes from Glandirana rugosa, assembly GCA_018402905.1. Lineage (NCBI taxonomy): Eukaryota > Metazoa > Chordata > Amphibia > Anura > Ranidae > Glandirana > Glandirana rugosa. Next base: position 856,457 of record BLSH010205261.1, read on the forward strand.
GATGTCATCGCGTCCCCTCTGTTCCTGATTATCCTTGGGTTACCATGGCTACAGGCTCATAGCCCCTCTATCAACTGGGCTACCGGGGAGACCAAATTCCTATCATCGTACTGCCTCCAGCACTGCTTCCCAGGAACCAACAGACCTGACCCCATCTTGCTCAGTCTGGATACAGACGTGGACCCGGAGACCTGTCAGGCAGTCCTGTCGGTCTATCACCAGTTCCTTGATGTGATTAGCAAGAAGGGAGCAGAACAGCTACCCCCTCATAGGCCATATGACTGTCCTATTGAGCTCCTGCCCAGAGCTGAGGTTCCATTTGGGAGGATCTTTCCTCTGACGGAGTTGGAGTTAACGGCCCTCAAGGCCTACTTGGACGAGAACCTGAAAAAGGGGTTCATCCATCCTTCTACATCACCAGCCGGAGCTGGCATCTTTTTTGTTGAAAGAAGGACCACACCCTGAGACCCTGTATAGACTACAGGGAATTAAATAAAATTACTGTCAAAAACTGGTACCCCTGCCTTTAGTCCCGGAACTTTTCCAGAGACTTGGAACGGCAAAGGTGTTCACGAAATTGGAGCTCTTTGGAGCTTATAACCTGGTTCGTATCCGGGAAGGCGACGAGTGGAAGACCGCCTTCCGTACCCGGTTCGGGCACTTTGAGTACCTAGTGATGCCCTTTGGACTCTGTAATGCCCCGGCTACATTCCAACACTCTGTGAACGATGTGTTCAGAGATTATCTGGATCTTTTTGTTATTTGTTTTATATGTTTTTGATATTCTCCTCTACCCTGGAAGAACACCGGAGACATGTTGCCTGCGTCCTGAGTCGCCTTCGGCAATACGGACTGTATGCCAAAGCCGAAAAGTGCGAATTTGAACATCCCAGTACGTCCTTCCTAGGATTAATCATCTCGGTCACAGGTATCACCATGGATCCCCAGAAGGTCTCTGCTATCCTTGACTGGCCGGCTCCCACGGACAAAAAAGGAGACCAACGTTTCGTTGGATTCACCAACTTCTATAGGAAGTTCATCCAGGGATTCTCCGACATTATTGCACAAGTTACACAGCTCACCAAGGCCAACACACGGTTTATGTGGACCAAGGAGGCTCAAGAAGCATTTGAAACTCTGAAAGGCCTATTTACTTCTGCACTTATTCTGAGGCATCCTGATCCTGCTCTACCCCTTGTCCTGGAGGTAGACGCCTCTGAGATTGCTGTGGGGGCTGTGCTGTCACAGAGACAGGGGGCCAAGGCTGCTCTTCACCCAGTGGCGTTCTTCTCCCGCAAGCTAACTCCATCAGAGAGGAACTATGACATGGGAGATTGTGAGCTGCTGGCGATCAAGGCCGCACTGGAAGAGTGGCGCTATTTGCTAGAAGGAGCCAGGCACCCTATTCTGATCCTGACCGATCACAAAAACTTGGAGTATCTCAGATCGGCCAGAAGACTGAGACCTTGTCAAGCCCGGTGGGCCCTTTCTTTGCTCGCTTCCTCTTCCATGTTACGTACAGGCCAGGGTCGAAGAATACAAAACCAGATGCCTTGTCTAGGATGTTCTGCAAACCAGGAGACACCCTGCTCCCTGACACGGTTCTGCAGCCCAGGAGCTTCCTACTAACACAGGGAGACTTGCTGTCCCAAATTAGGCAATCACTAGCCAAAACGCCCAAACCGGCCGTCCCCAGTCTGATTATCAAGGATGGCCTATTGTGGCACAAGAATCGGCTCTTTGTACCAGAAGAACAGCGCCTGTCCATCTTGGCATCTTGTCACGACCATAAACTGGCTGGTCATTTCTGAGCCCGTGAGACCGCTGAACTGGTATCACGGCTGTTTTGGTGGCCTCAGGCAGAGGAGGACTGTCGAAAATATGTTGGCTCCTGCCCCACCTGTGCCCAGAACAAGAACTGTAAAGCCAAGGCCTGGAGGCTACTAAAACCACTTCCGGTACCCGAACGAGCATGGTCAATGATTTCTATGGACTTCATTGTGGAGCTTCCACCATCTAAGGGGTACTCTACTATCTTTGTGGTCGTGGACCGGCTGACCAAGATGGCACACTTTTTGTCCATGAAGGGCACACCATCAGCTGCCGAAATGGCCAAGATCTTTATCCGGGAGATAGTTAGGCTCCATGGAGTGCCCTCTAGCATCGTCTCCAATCGCGGAGTCCAATTTACATTCAGGTTCTGGAAGGCCTTATGCTCCGCTCTGGACATTGAACTTGCTCTCTCGTCGGCCTACCACCCGCAGACTAACGGCCAGACCGAGAGAACCAACCAAACTTTAGAGCAATACCTGCGCTGCTTCTCTGCATATTCACAGGATGACTGGGCCTCTTTGCTACCATTGGCCGAACTTGCTTTTAGCAATACAGTCCACTCAGCCACCAAGCAATCCCCATTCCTAGCCAATTACGGCTTTCATCCGACCTTCATGCCCACGTGCAATCCGGAAGGTAAAGTACCCACAGCGCAGTAAGTGACCAAATTCTTGGAAGAGAATAATAAATTGTTGCAGGAAACCTTGGCCCAGACTCAGCAACACAATAAGGAGACTTTCGACAGAGGGAGACGGGGAGAGTTGGATTTACAACCCGGAGAGCAAGTCTGGCTCGCCACCAAAAACCTTAAACTTGCCTGCCCGTCTAAGAAATTGGGACCCGGTTCATTGGGCCCTTCCAAGTAAAGAGGAAGATCAACAGGGTGGCATATGAGCTGGAGCTCCCACCACCTCTACGGATCCATCCAGTTTTTCATGTGGCCCTGTTGAAACCCGTGACCCCAGATCCTTTCCTCGGGGCGAAAGACAGGTTCGTTAGGGCCAATCCTGGTAGATGGTGAAGAAGAATTTGAAATTGAAGCCATCCTGGACTGTAGGAAGAGGAGTGGGTGTATCCAATACTTGGTAAAGTGGAAGGGCTACGGCCCTGAGGAAAGCTCCTAGGAACCTGAAAGGCACATTCATCCGGAGGCTGCCCCTTGGGGGAGGGGGGGCAATGTTAGGAGAAGACCTGTGCCCAAGGATCTGCTGGCACTTTTTCATGCTTTTGCGTGCGCCAGAAGCGGCGCCAAACGGCCCTATGCAAGCTGAACGCACCCTGCAGCAAGTGCTGTCTGATCTACAGCGTTTGTGTGTGTTCCTGAAGTGACCTGCTTATCTGTTGACCTGTTCCTGTGACCCGGCTTCTGTTGACCTTGCTCTGATCTCCGCCTGCACCGACCCCGGCTTCCACGACCACCCCTTTGTCTGCTCCCTTGTACCTTTGCTGCCAGCCTGTTAACGAACTCTGCCTGTACCCGACTACTCTTTCACCTGCTCCCTTGTACTGCACCGCCAGCCAGTTGCCGACCCTGCCTGTACCACCATTCTTCAAAACCCGCACGAGAACGGAAGAGCTTCTACAACTGTTACCGGTGACCAACCCAACCCTCGTGCCATCCTCACTCCTGGACCTCCTGTTTACTCTATCAGGGGTTCACAAATCAGGGTCACAAGGGAGGTTACCCCTGCGTAAGTCAGACTCCACCACCAGGTACGTGACACTTACTGTTAGAGGACCTGGAAGGGACTCTTGCTGTTCCGTGGTGGTGCGCGTGCCTGTGCGTGTTCGCGCGCGTTGGTGCGGGTTCACGCGCCGGAAGCGGCGCCAAGCGGCTTATTTAGGCCTGAGAAACCCTGCAGTCGATGCTGTCCGTTCTACAGCGTTGGAGTGTATCCGGAGAGCTACCTATCCTTTGAATCTGTATCCTGACCTGTTCCTGTGACCCGGCTTGTTTGACCTTTGATTGACTTCCGCCTGCACCGACCCCCAGCTTGCCCACGACCATTCTTCTGCCTGATCCCTTTGTACCTCGCTGCCTGCTCGTTAACAACCCTGCTTGCACCTTACGACCCTTTTGCCTGATCCTTCTGTACTGATTGCCAGCCAGTTGCCGACTTCAGCCTGCCTCACTACTCTACACGTGCACAAGCCTCTGACGGACCTATCTTGCCACCAGTGTTCCAGTCCAGCCCTCGTGCCCCTCTGTGCTCTGGAACCCTCTGGCTGCTCTATCAGGGGTTCCCAAACCAGGGTCGTAAGAGTGGTTACTTCCTGCACAAGACAGACTCCACCATCAGGTGTGTGACACTTATTATATTCAAAGGAGGGGGAGAAATACAGATGAAAACATTTTTAAAAAAAAAACGATTGCAATGGGTATATCGCCACCAATAGTTGTCATCATCCGAAATGGATTGAAAATATACCCAAGGGCCAGTATATGCGAATTCGAAGGAATTGTAGTAAATTGGAACATTATGAGGAGCAATCCAAAATCTTAACAGAGCGATTTGAAGAGAAGGGATATAATAAGAACACATTAGAAAAAGTAAAAAAACAACTCAAAGGCCTAGATAGAGAACAAATGTTGAACACAAAGAACAAACATGAGAATCGGGACAATGAAGTATTTTTCCTCACAGGTTTTAATCATCAGTACAAAAAAGTGGAATATATAATTAAAAACACTGGCTTATACTACAATCAGACAGAACTTTAAAATCCATTTTACCAGCCAAACCAAAATGTATATATCGTAAGGCCCCCACTATGGGAAGTAAGCTAGTTCATAATGTACTAGACCCTCCAAAACATATCAAAATGAATTCCAATTTGAAAGGCTTCTTCAAGTGCAACAAGTGTCTCCCATGCAGACTTAGTAAAAAGGGTCCCAAGAAAACGGTCTCCTGTACGTCTTTCTCCACCGGACAAGAATACAAAATAAACGATTTGATTACTTGCAAAAGCACGCATGTAGTGTATGTGCTAGAGTGCCCATGCCAGAAACAATACATTGGGAGGACCACTCATCCACTGTACAAGAGAATTTGAGAACATATCAAGAACATTAAAAAAGGCTTTTTGAATCATAGTGTGTCCCGGCATTTTAAAGAATTTCATCATAAATACCCTTACAAAATTACGTTTTATGGGATAGAAAAAGCTACAAGACATTGGAGAGGAGAAGACAAAACAAAGAAAGTCTCTCAGATGGAAACCAGATGGATCTATATTTTAAATACTTTATATCCAGATGGGATGAATGTTGAAATATATGTTAATTGCTTTATCACAGACTTTTAAGGAACTTTTTCTACTCTATTCAATCTATCCAGATTCCCTCTTCCCCCTCCCCAGGGTGTATGGGTCTCTTTACAGGTACATGCCCTTGGGGGGCTTATTCCTTTCAACGCTCAGTTTATCTGAATTTAACCACTTCACCTCCGGAAGAATTTCCCAGTTTAGGACCAGAGCACTTTTTGCGATTCGGTGCTGCGTCGCTTTAACTGACAATTGCGAGGTCGTGCGACATTGTACCCAAACCAAATTTGCGTCCTTTTTTTCCCCAAATAGAGCTTTCTTTTGGTGGTATTTGATCCCCTCTGCGTCATTTCTGATCACCGCTATAAACAAAAGAAGAGTGACCATTTTGCAAAAAAACCCAAATTTCTTACTTTTTGCTAAAATTCAAATCCAAAAAAAAATATAAAAAGACATTTTTTTTTTCACCAGTTTTGGCCGATTTATATTCTTCCTCATATTTTAAAAAAAATCGCAATCGGTGTTTATTGATTGGTTTGCGCAAAAATGGCAGCGTTTACGGATGGTGAGAATTAATTTCTGGGGGTTTTATTTTTTTTAATATTTTTTACTAGTAATGGCGGCGATCTGCGATTTTTAGCGGTACTGCAATATTGCAGCGGACATGTCGGACATTTTTGACACTTTTTTGAGACCAATGACATATATTCAGTGATCAGAAATTTAAATGACCACTGATTACTGTATAAATGTCATTGGCAGTGAAGGGGTTAACCTGGGGGGGGGAGAGCTAGGGGTTAACTGTGTTCCCTGGGTGTGTTCTTACTGTGGGGGGGTTGGGCCACCATGGGCATGAGAGATCTAACTGATCCCTGTGACAGGGATCAGTAGATCTCCCATGCCTGCACTGTCAAAATGGGGAACCGCCGTGTTTAAATCGGCGGTTCCCCGTTCTTTGCCTGAGGGCGCTCATCGTGGCTCGCCGGCGGACATCGGGTCCGCCCGAGCCGCGGGCACACTCCTCGGGCCATAAATATGCGGTAGGCAGTGTGGAACTGGTTAACATTCAACCCCATACACATTTTAACATTTTCTAAATTCTTATATTTTAATACATAATGTAATATCATTTCAAATATAATTTTAACATTTTCGAACATTTCAACACAGGCACGATCCTACATATTTAAGATAATAAACTGGTTTATTAAAAAAAATAACATATTGATTTATCCAGTAACAAGTAGGGTCATTCCAAATACACCATGTAAGGTATTTATACGATGTAATTATTGCATTATAATATATATCTGTAACTCTTATTAATATTTATGAACGTAACAGCTCTGTGTTCATTTATGTCCTATAAATTAAGATATATGGATATTGAGGTTTAATATAATTGTTTTTTTTTTTTTTTTGTAATTCCTTTATTTATCACAAAAGGTAACATGGTACAGGCAACTGCACAAGCAAGAGTTATTTTTGATGCGAAAACAGATCTTGCATTAGCTGGGTTGTTGATAGCTAAGACTGGAACGGTGTTCCAGAGACAGAATCTAAGCATCCTGTCATTTAGAGCTTTTGCCTAAACCCATAGCAAGAAGCACAATTACATTTCTCAGTATTATATAAAAAAAAGAAAAAATTAGAAAAAGGTAGAAAAAGCACTTATAAAGTTAAGAGTAAGGAGTCGTATGTCTGGCTGGTCATTTTAAGGAGAAAGCATCCACGTCTATCCACGTCGAGCTGACATTCTTATAATTAAAAACTAGGTGGACATGAAGCTTGATAACAGGGCAGAGTCGTGG
>BLSH010205261.1:867743-886884 GCA_018402905.1 Glandirana rugosa
GTGTTTTAAGAAGGACATATCTTAGTTGTTGTCCAAGTACTCTTTCTTTTTCTGTTATATAGCTGTCCTTTTCAAAGCGGTCAGCACATCTGATACAATTCTTTGACAAAACAATAATAAACAAAAGAAAAAATTATATTATTGAAGAAATGAATACAATAAATAAATAAATGTTCATGTTTATTTCATTCTTTATATATTTTTTTCATAAAAACTCTCTCACATGTTAGGAGTTCACCCTCCTTTTTCTTTAAATGCTATCTGAGCCATATCCTCCACTATAGTGACAAGATTTGTCCCTATATTAGCTTGGATAAATAAAATTAATAGAAAAAAACAAAAGGTTTCTTGTAATTTATTTTTGGCCCAGTAGATGGGGATAGGGAGACATTGTGTTTTAATACATTAGTATGTTAACATATATACTGTTTGAATATATTGTCTTTTTCTTTCTCATGAACCTGTTGTTGATTCTATACAGGAAGAATTTTGTGAATGGTGCTATTAATATGTACTTAGGATGATTGAGTTGGGCTTTGCATTTTCGCATATATTGAGCATATCATCTGCGGCCCATTCGTACTGTATTCGCACAAGTACTGTCAGCAACAAAACACCATGAGAAATGACCGCTGCTGCCCATAGCCTGTCACACTAACAAAAACAGCTAGCGAGGGCTCACAGGTGCCTGTGCGGTAAACAAGAATCTTTTCAAATTAAAAACCAGCTAGCCAAAAAAGCTTTTATAGTTTAATATATTTTTATTGAATAATACAACAAAAAAGAAAAAGGAATACAAATATCCACAGCATAACATTGTATAACAAGTTATAGAGTAATCATACAGCCAGGGCAAATTTCAGATGTCTCATATTCAAGGTAAAATTAACTGACATACGTTCATCAGCATTTGTATCTCCGCCATCAGAGTTATTGACTCATAAACTCTTCTCTACAACTTTACCCATTAACAGTGCAAGGAGACATCAAAAACATTGTAAAATGTGAACAGAGAAAGAACATTATAGAAGAAACCGAGAGTAGAGGGAGGAAGACAGGGTGAAAGAAGGAGGGAAGGGGGGGGAGTGGTAATGCATGACGAGGACAGTGGGACTTCCGTGTGACACATGTCTATCCATAAGCAGATGAACCGTAAGAAACCTCGTTAGGACTTCAAAGTAGAGTATTCAGGAGAAAATTTAAAGGCGAACCAGCCGGCCCATATTTTGTTAGCTAGTGGGACCTTATCCCTGATGGAATAAGTGAGGTCTTCCATTTGATAAATGAAATCAACTGCATCCAGCCATTATTGAATGGTGGGAATAACGTCTGTTTTCCAATGGCGTGGGATGAGTGCCTTAGCGGCATTAAGGAGGTGGGGAGTCATCAGCTTCTTATAACGGCCGACTGGTTCGTCTGTACAATGGAATAAAATGACCCAGGGATCATGTTTGATGGGGAAACCTTGGATTTTCTCTATCCAATATATAACCAGGTTCCAATAAGGTTGAATCTTTGGGCAGGACCACCAGATGTGGCCGTGCGTGGCAATCTCGCCACAACCCCTCCAACACAGGGCTGAAGATTCCGGGAAAATTCTGTGAAGGATGGAGGGGGTTAAATGCCACCTGGCTAGCAATTTGAAGTTGACCTCGGCTACCTTGGATGCCATGGATGAGACATGCGTAAGTTGTAAGATCGTAGATCGTTGGTGATCCGAAAGAGGCTGCTGCAGGTCCATTTCCCACGCTTTCAAGAAGTAGGGTGGTTTGTGACCACCTAGTTCCTGCAGGGCTTTGTAGAAAAGGGAAATGGTGTTATTTGGTGGTTGGTCTAGTGCCAATATTTCCTCTATCTGGTTTAGTTCAGACAAAGAGCGCAAAGGTTTCTGTAGTGACTTAACAAATCTTGACAATTGAAGACATTTCCACCGATCCATAAAAGTTGGTGTGGGGGATCGTGAGAGAGATTCTAAAGGAGCAATATCACCCCGAACAATCACATGATGCAGTAGAGCTTTAGGTTCAGGTAGCCAAGAGCGAAACTGTGGGTCTATTTGGCCCGGAGCAAAGAATGTGTGGCCCGTCAACGGTAGTAGCGGTGAATTTTAATGGCACCCATTCACTTTGTGAAGAGAGTCCCATGCATCTAGTGTGGAACGGGTCAGGGGGGACACTTGTGGGGACAGTGCCCTATGTGCTTTTGGTATCCAGATTTGTGAGAAGAGATCAGCCTGTCCTAGATCACATTCCAGTTGGACCCATAATTTGGACTCTGCGTGATGTTTCCAGTCAGATATTGTCTGTAATAGTATCACCTGGTGATATTTTTTGAGATCTGGAAGGGCGAGACCCCCTGAGTGTTTGCCTCTATAGAGGATTTTTTTGGCTATGCGTGGACGTTTCCCTCCCCAGATGAAGCGTAGGATAACCGAGGTCAATAACGAAAAGAAACCTGGGGGGACTTTAAATGGTATCATCTGCAACATGAAGAGCACCCTGGGAAGCACATTCATCTTCACCACATTGATCCTACCCAACCAGGAGCAGGCCAAATGATTCCATCTGCTTAGGTCCTGTTTAATTGAATTTAAGAGGGGGATGAAATTCGCCAAGAATATATCCGCTATAGAAGGAGTTAGATGTATCCCAAGGTATTTCAAAGATCTTGATTGCCAAGTAAAGGGGAGGGAGGGCTTCAAGGTGTCAGCTATTTTTCTTGGGACCGATATGTTAAGTATTTCCGATTTGGATAAGTTGATTCGAAAATTAGAGATGGATCCAAAGGATTGCAGGGACCGGAGTAAATTGGGAAGGGAAACCATGGGTTGTTGGATGTAAAATAGTATATCATCTGCGTAGGCAGCGTATTTGTGTTCAAATTTGTTGATGAGTATACCGTGGATGTTGGGGTTAAGCCGTATGGTTGCCAATAGGGGTTCAAGGGATAGGGCGAATAGAATGGGGGATAGGGGGCACCCCTGTCTAGTGCCGTTAAATAGACTAAAGGGTTCATTAAGATTGCCATTGACGCGTATTTGTGCGGTGGGGGAGCTGTAAAGGGCTTTAATCATATTTAACATTTTTGACTGTATCCCTAGATGTGCTAGAGTGGCTATTAGGTACTCCCAGTCCACCCTGTCGAACGCTTTTTCGGCGTCAGTGGAGAGTAACAGGGTGGGCTGGGAGACCGCCCGTGCGTGGGCCATCAGGGAGAGGGTGCGGAGGGCGTTATCTCGCGCTTCCCTCCCGGGTATGAACCCGGTTTGTTCACTGGATACCCATTTGGGAACGAGGGGGAGGAGACGGTTAGCTAAAGCTTTGGCATAGATTTTAGCATCAATGTTTAACAATGATATTGGCCTATAACTGCCGCATAGGCTAGGGTCTTTCCCCTGTTTGGGTAAGACCGTGATATGGGCATGTAGAGTCTCAGCCCTCGGGACGCCTCCTTCGGCGAAGGATCTAGTGTAAGTAGCTAGGTGAGGGAGCAAGCTGTCTTGGAAAGTGCGATAGTAAGTAACAGTAAAACCGTCCGGCCCTGGCGCCTTACCCTTCACCATGGTCTTCAACGCTCCCTTCAGCTCGTTTACAGTGATATCAGCCTCAAGAGAAGCCAAAAGGGCGTCAGATAATCTGGGGAGATTAGCATGAGCAAGATATGCCTGTATTTGAGTGCCCCGGCTCGGTTCGTTTTCCGCATCACGTACATGATACAGCTTTTGATAAAAAGTGCGAAATTCCCTGGCAATCTCTGATGTCTCATATACTAGCCGATCCGCTGGGGTTTTAATTTGAGATATGAAAGTCGCCGATTTCCTCTTCTGTAGATATCTGGCCAACTGTCTACTAGGCTTGTCCCCCCATTCGTAATGTTGTTGTGCGTGGAATTTTTGTGTGCGTTTGTGGTCTAGGTGGTAAAGGGTTTTAAGCTCCTCACGTTTCAGAGTGAGTTCCTGTAAGACTTCAGAGGAATGGAGTAGCTTGTGTGTGCATTCTAAACGGGCTATGTCGTTTACGAGTGCCTGTTGTTGTTGGATTTTTTCTTTCTTTTTCCTAGCCCCTAAAGCTATAAGCTTACCCCTGACAAATGCCTTATGGGCTTCCCAATTGGTGCCTGGGGATATCTCGGAGGACAAATTATCAGTAAAGTATGAGTGTAGGTCAGACTCAACCGCCTTAATGTCAACGTCCTCGCTCAGCAAATGGTCATTAAGTTTCCAGCTATTGCATTTGCGGGGTATGGAGGGAACTACTAGCTGGGAACAAATAGGTGCGTGGTCCGAAAGCGTTGTGACCTCAATACGAGAAGAACGTAGCCAATCAAGGTGGTGGTGATCAATCATAATATAATCAATTCTCGAATGGGATCTATGGACCGAGGAGTAGTAGGAGAAGTCCCTACCATTCGGGTTAAGGATTCTCCAAGTGTCCATTAATTGGCAATCATGTAGTTTTTTGCGAATGAAATTTAATTTCTTATGAGGGACAGCCGACCTCTTTGATGAGGTATCAATAGCTGGTTCTAAGGGGACATTGAGGTCCCCGGCTAGTATAAGACAGCCCTGTGCAAAATCAGAGAGTTTGCGGAGTGCAGATGATATAAACGAGGCCTGGTCCTGGTTGGGTGCATAAATGTTAGCCAAAGTGCATTTAGTGCCCCCCAGAGTACCCTTCACGAACAAATATCTCCCCTCCAAATCTGCTAGCTGTGATTCACACTTAAAGGGGGTCCCCCTGTGCACACCAATGGCAACGCCCTTCGCCTTCCGAACATCAGAAAGGGCATAGTACCAGTTAGGGAACTCTGTGGAGTATAATTTGGTTGTGGTAGTGTGCGTCAGATGGGTCTCTTGGATGAATGCAATGTCACAATGCATTCGTTTTAGTTCTCTAAATAAATTGTGCCTCTTACCTGCTGCATGCAGACCCCTAGTGTTAAGTGAGATGAGGTTAACTGTCGCCATAGTTGTCACAGGAAGACCCTCCATACCTATCAATTCCACGTAAGGCCCAGCCTCGGTCATGCAGAAGGAGAGGGAAGAGAGGGGAGGAAAAGGAAAGGAAGTGATTGTGAGAAGGGGGGAGAGAAAACAAAGAAAGAATCATTAATACTGTAAAAAGGATAAAAAAAGGAGCATAGATGAAGACAATTCTTAGCACGCACCTAACCGCCGTGCACAGCGTGGAGGCGCAGCCCCCGCGCGGCCAAGCAGCGAGTAACCCCAGCAAGGGTGGCACCCGCCAGCCCGCCACGCGGCCGCAGCGTCCCCTCCGCCCGTGAGGCGACCGGTCCCTCGAAAGGTGAGGGGCTCCTGTCCCGGGCGCCTCTGTCATAGGGGGGTAGAGAACGGGAGTGAGCTCCCCCGAGATCTGTGCCATTGCACCTTGACTTTATGACATTTGGCACGTAAGGTTAAGCTAGTGTACAAGATCGGCTCTAGGGGGCGCGTGTGTCCCGGGCAGAGCAGCGGACCCATAGGCCGTACTGTCGCTATGCGCCCCGTTGGCACCATCTCTATCGCCGTGGGCCACCGGCCCGACGAGACCCACGGGCCCCCCATCACCGTCACAAACAGGTACAGCTCACCACTGGTCGCCCCCCCGCGGACAAGATACCCCGAGCCGCCCGAGAGGCCAAAGCACAGACAAGCCGGGCGCGCCGATCCACCAGCGCTCCAGAGCCCCAGCCACCAGCGCGAGCGCAGCGGCCACCCGCGGAGAGGCCCCGAAGCACGCACGAGGCCGACGGCAGGCATGTCCTCTTGCCAGCCAGGGAGCTCCGGGGGTGTGATGTTGAGATCCATGCAAAACTTTTCCAGGTCTTCTGGGAAACGAAGGGTCGCGGTGCGGCCTTCCCTGGAGGCGATGAGACAGGCTGGAAATCCCCAGCGGTATTGGATCGAGTTGCCACGCAGTTTCTCAAGTAGAGGCCGCAGGGCCCTGCGACGGTCTAGCGTTTCTTTGGCCAACTCCGGATAAAAAGAGAGCACAGCTCCATCAAAATCCAGGGACGAGTCTTCCCTCACCTTCCGCATGATGAGCTCTTTTTCTTCGTAATAATGGACACGGCAGATTACATCCCTGGCTACTGCCGATGGGGCCGCATTGCGAGAACGGAGGGCCCTGTGTACTCTGTCAATTTTGAGTGGATGGTCTGCCGCGTTGCCCAGGAGTTGATTAAAGATGCCTCGAACCGATGGTAACAGGTCTCCATCTCCGGTGGCTTCCGGGAGGCCACGGATCCTTATGTTGTTCCTACGGCATCTGTTCTCCTGGTCCTCCAACTTATACAGAGCCATCCTGTGAGCGAGGGCCAGGCGTCTAGTGTTAGCCTGTAATTCTCGTATCGCGGCGGCGTGGGAGTCTAGGCGTTGTTCGGATTCCTCTACCCTGCCAAGCACTTGAGTCAGGTCAGAGCGGACAGCGGATACCTCCTTCTTAATGGCCCGCTCCAGACTATGCAGCATGGAGGCCAATTCTAGTTTGGTAGGAAGTCCGCTCACCAGTGCTGCGACCTCGGAGTGACTTTGAGAACCCTCAGCTCTACACGAGCCGCACGAGGAGGCCGGGGAGCTGTGTCTCGATGAATGCTTTTGGCGGGGGGCGGAGCCCGCGCCCTGCTGCGAGCGGCCTAGTTCTCCCGCGTCCAGCGGATCCTCGAGGTCGGAAGCTAGAAATCGCTTAATGGAGCCCGCGGCAGAGCTCTTGAGTGATTGTGATCGTCCCGTCCTCTTCCCCATCATTCCCGTAGTCAGAGATTCGGTGAAAAGCGGTGTTAATGGAGTTAATATAGCGATCTTCGGAGGAGCTCAAAAGAAAGACGTCCTCACAGTTCCATGTCGTGGCCACGCCCCCCCAAAAAAGCTTTTATAAATAAAAGGTTAAATTACTCAACCCATGGAAGGATAATATATATATTTTTGAAATACATAGACTCTCACCCATAGCCGATGCCGTTCACAAGATGCATAAAACAGTTTAAAACAAATACATCTATTGGATATAAAACAGTTTAAATCAAATTCTACGTTCAAGCCTTTCAGCACTAAACCTTTGTTTCACAAATCCAATGAGATTCTCAACGGCTGAATTAGCGGATGAAATTGCCAGAATTTTAGTCCCCTAGGATCTCTATTGTGGACCATTCTGAAGTGTTTCAAGACATTGTGTGTAATAAGCCCCTTTTTTATATTGTTTACATGTTCACTGAGGCGAGCATGCAGTGGTCTAGATGTCCTGCCAATATACTGCAGCCCGCAATCACATTCCAACATGTAAACCACACCAATCATATTACATGTAATTAGTTGGGATATTTTGTATTGTTTGGCAGTTGCTATAAACTCTTTGCGTTTCTTCATATTGTTCCTTGAATGTCTGCAAGCAACACGTCGGCAGGTATAAAAGCCAGTCAAAAAGGAAAAAAGTTTACTCTCCCTCTGGGATGGGGGGTCAACAACCCCAGGCGCAATTCGGTCCCGCAGAGATGGTGCTTTTTTGTAAACAAAATGGGGCCGGTCAGGTAAAATAGGCCCCAATATCTTGTCCATCTTCAAGATGGCCCAATTATTTTGAACAATCCTTTCAAATTGCTTGTGCTGGATATTATAGCCCAACACTAATTTGAACTGATGTTCATTTGTGGGCTCCTTCCTTTCTACATCCTTTGTTAATTGCCGTCTGTCCATCTTTTCAACCCTCTCTCTCTCCTGATTTAATATCTCCTTCTTATAACCTTTTTGTAGGAAATGCTCGGGAAGAATCTGAGACTGATGCATATAGTCCTCAGTATGCGTACAATTTCGTCTGAGCCTAATAAACTGTCCCCTGGGGATATTGCCCAGCCACATATGGTGATGGCAACTCCCCAGGGGAATATAGGCATTAGGGTCAGTAGGCTTGAAATAATTTATTAACTTAAAGCCACTACCGTCCACAGATATTTCAAGGTCTAGAAATACTATTTTCTCTATACTAACGTTCCAAGAGAGAACAATATTTTGATCTTTATTATTAAGTTTCTGTGTCTATCACCTTCCCATATGATGATTAAATCATCAATAAACCTCTTATAGCATTGCAATTCTGGGGGGTGGTCCCCAAAGACCACATCTTCCTCCCAGTAGGCCATAAATAAATTGGCCACACTGGGAGCAAAACGAGCCCCCATTGCAACTCCTCTTGTCTGAAGGTAATATTGTCCCTGATGCCAAAAATAATTTCTAGACAGACAAAAATACAGACCATCCAATAAGAACCTCTTATGCTCAACATGTAAATCAGAGGACTCTATTGCCCATTCTACTGACATAAGAGCTTCTCTATGCCCTATTATCGTATACAATGAGCCCACATCACTGTCACCAAAATGGTGGAAGCTGAGCAATTGCGGTTCTCCAATATCTGTATGACATGTTTCATATCCTTTGCATTGTCCCAACCTGGCAGACACGGAATCAATCCCGTTTACTATAGGTCTGCCAGAGGGATTGGTACTGTCTTTATGAATTTTTGGAAGAATATAGATAATGGGTGTCCTACAAAAAAGGGTGTCCAAATAAAGAGCCTCCTTCTTCGTTAGAACCCCACATGTTCTTCCATCCTCAACTAGGGCATGTAGATCATTTTTCAAAGTTGTTAAAGGGTCTTTATTTAATATTTGATACGTATCCCGATCACTCAGTAGATTATTCATTTCTGAGAGGTAGTAATTTTTACTGAGTAATACTAGACCCCCACCCTTATCAGCTGGGCGAATAATGATACAAGGACTCTTTGTCTCAGGATACCAACACACTGAGATCTTTTTGACACAGTGCTTCTCAGCTGATGCAGAGTGCTATTTTTTAGCTAGGGTTCTTGTATTTGACGGCAGTCCATGTCTCATAAACATTAGAGAGGAGGGGATGCATGAAGTACAGGTCCCCAACTATGGTAGGTTGGGAGGAACATGTGCATAGTTCACCGTGCAACATATTCTTGGAGGTCAGTTTGTTATTTTGTATACAAACTGAGCTCATCCTGATAAGGTGTTCATTCCGCAAAAGAGGTTTGCTCAGCAATACCCCATGGAGAGTAAGAAAAAGAATATGCCTTTGATTCGGCAATTTCCTACCTCAAAAAGAACCTTACCTGGATGAGGTCCTGATTTTAAAATATTCCTTTGAGCAAACATCTGGTGGCACGGTTTAAAGTCTAGATTCGCCCTTTACATAAAATAGCCCGTGCAGTCAAGGGGCCCCAGTAGATATTAAAAATCTATGCAGCGTTGTAATATGATCATTAATTTTATTGCTTTACCTGTAGGCCATTTTGGTCCCCTCTGAAGCTGTTTTGCTTGTGTTTATCTAGCAAGGTTACTTGCGGTAAAACCAAGGAAGCTCAGACCTGTGCAGTGTATAAATGAGCTTTTACTGAACAAAAATGCTGTACATACAACTATAGGATACACAATATAACACAACTCATAGCTTACAAAATATGTCTACAACATGCACAATGCCAATCATCCTTTCTAGCAAAAATATAAGCATGTACAATATGTACGCATTAGGTAAACTAAATAAGATATTCAACTTAGGGGTCAAGATGTAATGTCCTTCTCTGCTCAGTCCAACTCAAGACGTCTCCATAGTTCTCCAGCTTCCAACACACGTCTTGACTCATCGTCCTTCCAAACACACCTCCTTTGTCTGAACACATGTGCCTTTCAAAAGACCCCAAGCCCCTCCTACCAACTTCCTGTATACACAAACTTCCTTCAGAGAAATTAATCTCTAGCCGTCTAACTGGTCTATTTACATATCAATGGAGGGGGAAGCCTGAAAACACATGGTCTAAAAATCTAACTCTATATTATTTTTTAAAGTCATTAATAGCCGTAGCAACACATACCGCCTCTTGACTTTATAGCATAATATAGGAAACTTCGACATCTCTTAAAGCCTTTTGTCCAGGAAAGTGTGAAATAAACCCCCCAATTTGTAAATGGGAGGAAAAAATTCCCTTTCGACTCTCGTATCTTCTAGGCAGTCAGACTTTAAGTCCCTGGAAGGCTGAAACATTACTTTTGAGCAAGGTCAGCAATGTCCTTGACAGACTGTGGAATGAAAGTTCCAGATGAAAGTCCCTTGTCCTCCTCCTGGTCATAAGGAAATACTCAGATGAAAAGTCCACTCCAATTCAGAAATCAACCGCATCTTCCTCAGACTCTCTTCTTGTCTGCCTCTTCCCATCTGGCCTGTTCATCTGCTCTGCCTGCTCTGAAAAAAGTAAGAGACAAAGCAGATTATTTGTTCATTTCAAATGTGCCAAAAAACATAGCTCACTGCTCACATTTCTCTATCTGCCCATTTCTAACTGCAAAACGAGTGTAGGATGCCCACTGTTGACTTGAAACACTTTCAGGGAAAGGCATTGACTTCCAACACAGTGAATAAACTTGCATATCTCTCCTTGCTGTCCTGGGACAAACACTGGCCTGCTGCTGTTCAGTCTTCACAGCATGGCACATTTTATCAAAATGGCCCATTTTATGGCAAGAGAAACACTTAATGCGACTGAATCTACTTTTCCCAACCACTTGCTTCCACTTCTTAAACAATTCTGGTGTAGGAATCCCATCTATTTCCTCTCTAGGAACACCCACTGTAAGTAAATCAGTCCACATATGTCTCCTGGAGACCATAGGCCTTGCCTTCCTTGTATGTGACTCAGCTCGGCCATCATTTAAGCTGATCAAATACCCAGCTTCCCGCTTATGGGAAGTACCAGTGGCACACGTCCTACTTTTGCTTACAGGCTTAGGGACTTTGTGCTTTGTTAGGGCATCATTAAATTTGTTTATGAGGGCTGCACACCGCTCATGCAAATCTTCAGCTCTGCCTACAGGCGTTTGAACACACTTTGAAGCCACTGCAGTTTCAACTTTGATTACCCTACTTTCTAAATCTTTTGCCTTGCTTGCAGTGTCTTTCAAAAACTCAGATGCCACTGCAAGCTGCTCCTTCAGTAAATCTCTTTCTAATTCTACCTTTTTCCTCTTTTCAGATTCAATATGTAGAGCATGCAGGAAGTGAAAACCAAATGCAGCAGCAACTGCCCGCATCTCTCCCAAAACTTTTGAGACTAAAATCTGAGGAAAGATCAGAGACATAATTCCCCCAACTCTGTTCAAAGGAGAAGCATATCTATCCAGCTCCTCTGCAACAGACATCCACTGATTGTCTCTGGTCCAGGTAGAAAGGGTGCACCCCTTCAAGTCCTCCTGGACACCAGAAACCTTTGCAGACTTACTCTTTATAAACAATGTACACAGCATTTTCTTCAGCACAAGCTACAAAACATAAATTAGCTTTTACTGAACAAAAATGCTGTACATACAAACTATAGGATACACAAGATAACACAACTCTGTTAGGAACGGTTTCACCTGTTGGTAGCACTGTAGCCCCCAGACCTATGGGCCGCAGTTCCGGTGTCCACTAGCGGGTGTCCCTTAGCAGTCGGAGGCTGAGAAGTTCCAGTGTACACCAGCAGGTGTCTCTTGGCAGTCTCTCGGCATCCTGAAACCTAAAGCCTGAACCCTGAATCCTGTCTTGTCCTACTCCCGGTTCCCTCTGACTGATCTCCCGTGTATGGCCCTGGCCTGGCTTAAAGTTTATGGTTTGGACATTCCCTTTTACACAGATATGTTGTTCATGAGCTCTGTGCCTTTTGGTTGGCTATACCGTTTGCTGTTTGTGAGTTTTAGTTCACTGTTACTTGTCTTATAATAAATCCTCTTATTTCATTTACTCTTGTGTTTGGTATATTCTGTGCAGTCCACGCATTTCTGGTCACACCAGTTTCTGACATAATACCATGGCCAATCCTGACCAGAAGTGGCTGCACAGAAAAGCAATCTTGTTTTTTTTTGCTGGTTGTGATAACATGCGTTCAGAAGAGGTTATTTATTTTTCTATGCTGCTGACAGAGGATCGTGACTATTGCCGCCAGACATTAAAGGAGTGGACCAGTAACCATCTATTAGAATGTATACGTCTTGCTCATTCCCTAGTTGGTTAGGGAAGTATGACATTTGGAGAGGTTCAGCCGTTGATTCAGGTTTGTGCAGGGTTTGCTTTGTCAAGTACTCCTACTGGCTGTGATGATTATAAACCGCCTTTCGATGTCTGTCAGGTGGTGTCGCTTGTCTGGCTCTTAGAAGATGATAAAAGTTATTTTTTGGAACATTACTCTACGTTTTCACAAAAGGCTCTGTTAGATTGTATCAACGCAGTACACTCTTTAGTCAGACGAGGAGAGTGTAAATTGACATGCGTTCAGCTTTTACTCCAAGCTTAGTCGGATCTGTCCTCCTCAGTATCTGTTGACATGCATCCATCCACTAGCCACCAGTTTGTTCAGAGGTCTTTCTCTCCTTCAGCAACCACAGTCACAGCCAATATACTCTGCTACCAACCAAATATCAGTACCCCGCTTCCACCTGCTGCACCTACCCTGCCTTTAACCCGTCTACCTTTTCTTTACTGCTTACAAGTCCCCAAAGATCCCCCTTAGCGACCGTTCCCTCTATTTTACCATACTCCAGCCATACTCTTCCATCAGCTGCGCCCCCTACTTACAGCCCAGCAGCCACGGACAGAACATCAGCGGTTAAACCTAAAAAGAAACTGAAGTTTTTTCCAACCCGCACAATTCAGCCAATTTTCAGTCTTGCCTCTACACCAGGCAATCTGTTCCAATCTGCCTCTACAACAGTCGATCTGGTCTAGTCTGCTTCTACACCAGCTGATCTGTTCCTGTCTGCCTCCACACCAGCCGATCCATCCCAGTCTGCCTCCACTCCAGCCAGCTTGCTCAAGCCCGTATCTACAGCAGCCAATCTGTTCCAATCTGCCTCCACAACAGTCGATCTGTTCCAGTCTGCTTCAACACCAGCCGATCTGTTCCAGTCTGCTTCTACACCAGCTCATCTGTTCTAGTCTGCCTCCACACCAGCCGATCCATTCCAGTCTGCCCCCACACCCACCAACCTGCTCAAGCCCATCTCTACACCAGCCAATCTGTTCCAATCTGCCTCCACAACAGTTGATCTGTTCCAGTCTGCTTCAACACCAGCCGATCTGTTCCAGTCTGCTTCCACACCAGCCGATCTGTTCCAGTCTGCTTCTACACCAGCTGATCTGTTCCAATCTGCCTCCACACCAGCCGATCCATCCCAGTCTGCCTCTACACCAGCCAACCTGCTCAAGCCCATCTCTACACCAGCCAATCTCTTCCAATCTGCCTCCACACCTGCCGATCTGTTCCAGTCTGCTTCTACACCAGCTCATCTGTTCCAGTCTGCCTCCACACCAGCCGATACATCCCAGTCTGCTTCCACACCAGCCAACCTGCTCACGCCCGTCTTTACACCAGCCAATCTGTTCCAATCTGCCTCCAAAACAGTTGATCTGTTCCAGTCTGCTTCCACACCAGCCAATCTGTTCCAGTCTGCTTCCACACCAGCCGATCTGTTCCAGTCTACTTCTACACCAGCTAATCTGTTCCAGTCTTCCTCCACACCCGCCGATCCATCCCAGTCTGCCTCCACACCAGCCAACCTGCTCACGCCCGTCTTTACACCAGCCAATCTGTTCCAATCTTCCTCCACAACAGTCGATCTGTTCCAGTCTGCTTCCACACCAGCTGATCTGTTCCAGTCTGCCTCCACACCAGCCGATCCATCCCAGTCTGCCTCCACAGCAGTCAACCTGCTCAAGCCCATCTCTACACCAGCCAATCTGTTCCAATCTGTCTCCACAACAGTTGATCTGTTCCAGTCTGCTTCCACACCAGCTGATCTTTTCCAGTCTGCTGCCACAACAGCTGATCTGTTCCAGTCTGCTTCTACACCAGCTGATCTGTTCCAGTCTGCCTCCACACCAGCTGATCCATCCCAGTCTGCCTCCACACCAGCCAACCTGCTCAAGCCCATCTCTACACCAGCCAATCTGTTCCAATCTGCCTCCACAACAGCCGATCTGTTCCAGTCTGCTTCCATACCAGCCGATCCATCCCAGTCTGCCTCCACAGCAGTCAACCTGCTCAAGCCCATCTCTACACCAGCCAATCTGTTCCAATCTGTCTCCACAACAGTTGATCTGTTCCAGTCTGCTTCCACACCAGCCGATCTGTTCCAGTCTGCTTCCACGCCAGCCGATCTGTTCCAGTCTGCTTCTACACCAGCTGATCTGTTTCAGTCTGCCTCCACACCAGCGGATCCATCCCAGTCTGCCTCCACACCAGTCAACCTGCTCAAGTCCGTCTCTACACCAGCCAATCTGTTCCAATCTGCCTCCACAATAGCCAATCTCTTCCAGTCTGCTTCTACATCAGCCGATCTGTTCCAGTCTGCTCCTACACCTGCCGATCTGTTCCAGTCAGCTTCTACACCAGCCAATCTAATCCAGTTAGCTCCTACGCCAGCCGATCTGTTCCAGTCTGCTCCTACACAAGCCGATCTGTTCCAGTCTGATGATCCAGTGCCCACTGTCCAGTCTGACGATCCAGTGCCCACTGTCCAGTCTGACGATCCAGTGCCCACTGTCCAGTCTGACGATCCAGTACCCGCTGTCCAGTCTGATGATCCAGTGCCTGCTGACCAGTTTGATGATCCAGTGCCCACTGTCCAGTCTGACAATCCAGTGCCGTTGTCCAGTCTGACGATCCAGTGCCCACTGTCCAGTCTGACGATCCAGTGCCCGCTGTCCAGTCTGATGACTCGGTGCCTGCTGATCCAGTGCCTGATGACCCGGTGCCTGCTGATCCTGTGCCTGATGACCCGGTGCCCGCTGATCCTGTGCCTGATGACCCAGTGCCCGCTGATCCTGTGCCTGATGACCCGGTGCCCGCTGATCCTGTGCCTGATGACCCAGTGCTCGCTGATCCTGTACCTGATGGCCCGTGATTGCTGATCCTGTGCCTGATGACCCGGTGCCCACTGATCCTGTGCCTGATGACCCGGTGCCCACTAATCCTGTGCCTGATGACCCATGCCCGCTGATCCTGTGCCTGATGACCCGGTGCCCGCTGATCCTGTGCCTGATGACCCAGTGCCTGCTGATTCCGTGCCTGATGTTCCGGTGCCTGCTGATCCGGTGCCTGATGACCCAGTTCCTGCTGATCCTCTGCCCGCTGATCCTGTGCCTGATGACCCGGTGCCAGCTGATCCTGTGCCTGATGACCCCGGTGCCTGCTGATCCTGTGCCTGGTGACCTGGTGCCCGCTGATCCCGTGCCTGATGACCTGGTGCACACTGATCCTGTGTCCGCTGTCTAGCCTGCTGTTTTGGTGCCCGCTGTCTAGCCTGGTGTTCCAATGCCCGCTGTCCCACCTGATGTTCCGGTGCCCGCTGTCCCGCCTGATGTACCGGTGCCCGCTGTCCAGTTTGATGATCTGGTTCCTGATTCCCAGCCTGTTGTTCTGATACCTGCTGTTCTGGTGCCCGCTGTCGAGCCTGCTGTTCTGGTGCTTGCTGTCCAGCCTGTTGATCCTGTGCCCACTGGCCAGTCAGATGTGCCTAAGTTTGTGAATGACCCATGGTACCCCAGCGTTGGGTTAACCTGTTACCAGACCCAGGCGGTGGAATACCTGGCTTCTTTCTGGATCACGGCAGCAGGACCTCTGATCTGGAACCCGGCATTCCTTGGACTCACTCATGAGACACTGTAGTTCGGAACTCTTTCTGCTATGGCTGGTTGGAGCGTCTGGAGGTCGGTCCTTCTAAGGGGGGGTACTGTTAGGAATGGTTTCAACTGTTGGTGGCACTGTAGCCCCCAGACCTATGGGCCGCAGTTCCGGTGTCCACCAGCGGGTGCCCCTTAGCAGTCGGAGGCTGAGCAGTTCCAGTGTCCACCAGCAAGTGTCTCTCGGCAGTCAGGACCTGACATCATCTCCTGAAATCTGGCATCACCTGAGACTGCTTGCAGGAAGTGTATTTAAACCTGGGAGTGCTGTGTTAGCTTGCCTTGGTATTGCTTCCTTGTGCCTCCGAAACCTGCATCCTGAAACCTAAAGCCTGAACCCTGAATCCTGTCTTGTCCTACTCCCAGTTCCCTCTGACTGATCTCCCATGTATGACCCTGGCCTGGCTTAAAGTTTACGGTTTGGACATTCCCTTTTACACAGTTATGTAGTTCACAAGCTCTGTGCCTTTTGGTTGGTTATACCATTTGCTGTTTGGTTGTGCATTTTAGTTCACTGTCACTTGTCTTATTTCATTAACGCTTGTGTTTGGTATTTTCTGTGCAGTCCACGCATTTCTGGTCACACCAGTTTCTGATAAACTCATAGCTCACAAAATATGTCTACAACATGCACAATGCCAATCATCCTTTCTAGCAAAATTATAAGCATGTACAATATGTACGCATTAGTTAAACTAAATAAGATACTTAACTTAGGGGTCAAGATGTAATGTCCTTCTCTGCCCAGTCCAACTCAACACGTCTCCATAGTTCTCCAGCTTCCAACACACGTCTTGACTCATTGTCCTTCCAAACACACCTCTTTTGTCTGAACACAAGTGCCTTTCAAAAGACCCCAAGCCCCTCCTACCAACTTCCTGTATACACAAACTTCCTGCAGAGAACTTAATCTCTAGCCGTCTAACTGGTCTATTTACATATCAATGGAGGGGGAAGGGGGAAGCGGGAAGACTGAAAACACATTGTCTAAAATTCGAACTTATATTATTTTTTAAAGTCATTGATAGCCATAGCAACACAGAAGCCTGTCTAAAAATCCTCTAGTTAGCAACTACCATATCCTGAATTGTTGAAGCAGTGAAAACCAATTGTTTGCAGGGGAATATTCTTAGTCATCAATCGTCGTCTCCAGGGGAGTGGGCTCTTCACCGAGAGGTGTTCAAGGAGCTCTGCCATTGTTGGCGAACCCTAGATGTGGATATTATGGCTTCCAAGTTCAATGTGAAGCTGAACAAGTTTGTATCAGGCACCAGGGATCCTCTGGCACATAATGGATTCTCTAGTGACACCATGGGATCAGTTCTCTCTAATATATGCCTTCCCACTGTTGCAGCTTATGACTCATTTGCTTGGCAGGATTTGAATAGAAGGAATTCCAGTGATTCTAATCTCCCCCAGCTTAGCCCAGGAGAACTTGGTACCCTAACTTCGTAAACATGCTGTCAGAAAAACATTGGACTCTTCCAGACTGACCTTACCTGCTGTCGCAAGGTCCAGTCTTTCATCCTGTTTTAGGCTCCATGCACACTGCCTTAAGAATCACCACAGGTGTTTTGTGTTTTGCCTGTAGAATCAGCACAATGCTATCCTATATGTCCATGTACATTAGGACGAGTAGAGGCATAATTTGAGCTCAGCGTTAGGCAGAAAAAAACCCCCTTCTGTTTTGCGTTTCTGATTGGAGGTTTCTGGCAGAGAAAAAAAGCACAAAAACTCTCTTAAACTCGCTTAAACTGTGTACAAAAATGCTTTATGAGTGTGTTTTTTTCTGCCAAGGGAACTGTCATTTTTTTAAGCCCATAGTGCATCAAAGCCAAGCTACTGGCTTCAATGGTGTGACTGTTGAAACCAGGCTCCTAAGGCTGTGTTTCTAATTGGTCATCCCTATCCTGCTTAAAGTGAAACTACATTCATCTGAGCACCACAAACCCCCAATCCATCCATGTCTTAATGCTTTATTTTGTTGAGAAATCAGTTTGAAAAACACCTCCTAGCATTTCTGGCCGTGGCCATCTTGAGTAAGGGCAGATAAAATACTTAATGTAGCATTAAATACTCTGGGTCAGCCCAGATGCAGCAGTGCAGTTCGGGTAGAAGCTGGAGATGGAGTGTTAGGCTGTCGGTGGCCCTTGAGGGTGGCCCCCTAGTCTGGGGGGTGACCTCGGGCCTGGGCTCCGGAGTGGAAGGGACTCTCTTCATGACACACAAAGGTGTCCTGACTGGAGGCACGGGAGCAGGAGAAGGACAGCAGGAGGACCCTGCCGGGAAAATCTCCAGGGAGGAAGATAGCCAGGTGAGCTGGTGAGTGTTACAGTCAGAGAGGACTGAGAGGCATGCCTGTGAGGTCTGGGAGAAAGCAGTCTGGGATGGATGCAGAGTCAGTTTAGGAGGAGTCTGGAGTCTTAGCCAGGAAGACTAGAGAAAAGGGCAGCTGCAGCCAGGTGGGCTTGCAGTGCATGAAGAGGTGGTGCTGGGATTAGTAGCAACAGGAGATGGACATCTGGGCACTAGGACTTTGCTACACAAACAAGGGGCCCGCGGTCCCTGCCTGTAATGGGCTTTTGTTACCTGTTTGACTGAGCCTTTTGTCATATCATCCAACAGTGTGCCAGCTGGTCCTGTGAGTTTTAATTCTGCAATCAAGCTGTGTGCAGGAGGCAGAGGAGAAGTGTACAGTGGATATAAAAAGTCTACACATCCCTGTTAAAATGTCAGGTTTCTGTGATTTAAAAAAATGAGACAAAGATAACTCATTTCAGAACTTTTTCCACCTTTAATGTGACCTATAAACTGTACAACTCAGTTGAACAACAAACTGAAATCTTTTAGGTGGAGGGAAGTAAACATAAAAAAAATAAAATAATATGGTTGCATAAATGTGCATACTCTTAAACGAATACTTTGTTTAACCGCCTCAGGACCGCCCACCGTCAAATGACGGCGGAGCGGTCCTGCTCTCACAGCGGGTGGACGTCATATGACGTCCTCCCTTTAAGCCGGGATTGCGCGCGATCGGGCGCGCGCATCCCGGCTCTGTCGGTGTCGGAGTGTCCCCAGGACACGCCGCTTCACCGACAGGGGTGAACAGCCATTGGTTATGGCTGTTCACCACGTGATCGGCTGTGACAAAGTCACAGCTGATCACGAATGGCACGCCCGCCGTTCGCACGGCGCATGCGCGCGATCGGGAGCGCGCTGCGCGTGCGTGTTGGTGGCGGCGTGTTCCTGGGGAACACTGCCTGTCACCGACACAGGTATCAGCCGCCGGCCGGCGGCTGATACCTTGTGATCGGCTGTGATCTACTTCATAAGCCGATCACATCCAGTGTAAACAGAGCGGTAACTCACTGTTACCAGCTCTTCTCTCCTCACACAGTGTCCAGTGTG
>BLSH010205261.1:920862-944878 GCA_018402905.1 Glandirana rugosa
CCGTCACATCCACCTTCACCGCCACCAGCTCCTCCTCCTACTCCTCCTACATCGGTTGTGACCAAAAAAAAAACAAACAAATATTAACCCCATCGGGGGTTTTATAACTCTGGATAAGTTTTTTTGTTCATATGCTTACCGACACACTCAGGCCAGATTTACAAATAAGATATGTTCCATGTCTGTTCAGAACACCCTAGGTACGGACCAAGTAAAATTATTTCCAATCGAACAGGTGCAACCGACACCTGTCCGCCGACGCGAACAGACACTATTGCGGGGGACGGTACGATTTGGGGGCGTTATCACAGACAAGCGCAGCCGCCTGTCCACAGCCAACGTGGACAAGCTAACCTTTATTAAAATGAACCAGGCATGGATCCCACAAGACTTGTCTGTACCTTGTATAGAATAAACATTTAGACCGGACTCACACAGCCATTCGTATACTTGTTTTTTTGAATAGGTCTCAATATTTTGGGGGCTACCCCAATTATAAACAAACAAAAAAAAAACCAGTGTTGGCTACATCCTCCTCATCCTCCTCCTCGACCACCGCCACTTCCACCTACACTGCCACGGTCACGGCCTAGTCAACCTCTAGGCTCCTACTCCACATTCACCCCCCTTCCCATTTTTTTTTTATTTGATTTTAATTTATTTTCCCTATCCCCATTTTTATGTAGGGCACTTGCCCTACTCTTACCCCATTTTACTTGCCAGGACTTTGTTACAGCCATGTTTGTGCCTAAAAGTTCGGGTCCCCATTGACTTCAGTGGATAACGATCAGGCAAACGTTCGGTGCCGAACCCGGACTTTTTCCCAAAGTTCGTTCGGACCCGCAGAACCCGAACGTCCAGGTGTTCGCTCAACTCTAGTTGTATTCTACCAATTTGTGAAAAATTTTAGTAAGGATTGAATTGTGTTCTTCCAGAGAGAGTGTATGGATAACAATATCATTCAAGTTAATAGTTACACTGTGTATTTCCGCAAAAACAATGACAATTATGTTCTGGAAACAGTTTGGAGCTGAGCACAGCCCACAAGGCATGTATTTAAGGCTGCTTTCACACAGCTGCATTTTACCTTGCTAAAAACACAAGAAAAATGCAATAAACATTTTTCCCTGTAAATCCTATGAGACTTTTCACACAACTGCCCTACGGGTGCGGTGCGTTTTGAAGCCTTGAGCGGGAGTGGTGTCATTGTGGCTCCGGCTACTTATAGCATCGGAGCCCACAAACCAGTAAGAAACATCATGGAAGATGTCAGCCGTCTCAGTGGTGTGCTGGTACTGCTGGAGGGCTTCGTCCTAAGGTAAGTATTTCATAATGAGCTAGTATGCGATTCATACTAGCTCATTATGCCTTTGTCTTACAGGTTTTTTTTTCATACAGGTATTAGAACCTCTTTAAGTCATAAACAGATTTACTTGAGGTGGAACAACAACATTTATCAAAGAGGTCATTTTGTTACAGCATCTGAAAAACTTACCTTGTGCAGGGCACAGCTTCTTGCCTGTCTTATGGTGGTTACCTCTACAGTGAAAACAATGTGCGTTTGGTGTGCTGTTACTCAGTTTTTGTACTTGAACAGGAGCTTCATTACCATCTTTTTTTTTTAAAAAAAAGAGGTTTTTATTAAACAAAAGGAAAATATGGCATAAAATAGTGTAGCGCTACCCCAGCAGGAGCCGCTTAAAGCGGAGGTCCGAGGGCTAAAAAAAAAATTAAAAGTCAGCAGCTACACAGTAGCTGCTGACTTTTAATATTAGGACACTTACCTGTCCTGGAGTCCAGCGATGTCGGCACCCGCCGCCGATCTTCGAATCGGGGGACGGGTGCAGCGGCCTCCATCGCGGGTAAGGGAACCCGGACGTGTAAGCAGTACAGCTTCACGCCGGGCACCTTACTGCACATGCGCGAGCTCTGCCGCGCTCTGCTACTGGCCAGGCGGCCAAAAGCAGAGCGAGCAGGGAGGAGGGAGCCGGGCTGCTGATGTCAGCGGCCGCGTCCGCCGGCCAGAGCTCCCGGATGTGTGGAAAAGGACACCTGTCTAAAGACAGGTGTCCTCTTCCCCCTCCCCCCGAAAGGTGCCAAATGTGACACCTGAGGGGGGGAGGAATCCAACCAGCGGAAGTTCCACTTTAGGGTGGAACTCCGCTTTAAGTATGTTTAGTCCGTTACTCTGCCTCTCAACACCGATAACCGACTCAGTCTCCTCTGGCACACCTGGCAATAGTGTGAGTACAAGGATCAATGAGAAACACACACATTATTATAAAACACAGAAATTGTCTTTACTGTAGTATTTCTGTGGAATAAACATTGGCAACATGTTCAAGGAATACAATAGAAGAACATTAACTGAAGCTATGAGCAATATAGCTCAATAGTACATTTATGCTGCTTTCAGGGGATTCAGAGCCTTAGAATAACCTCAAGAGCAGAGCAAACCCTTAATAACAATTAAGTCACAAAATGGCAATCTGTACCAGATTAGGTACCCTTACTCAAGTTTGACTAATGAGTTCAGGCAGGAAAAGTGTAGAAGACTGGCCCTCTTTATGTCAGATCCCTCTCTTCTGTCTCCTGGCACCACAGGCCTAATAACAAATACTATATCCATATCAACAGTCAATATCTTAGCTTCCCAGACAGGCTGTCCCACACACCCATTGCATATACAGAGCCCTGGATATGTGTGTGTGAGGCCGTATGGCAATAGTAACTTCTGTCAATTTGAAGTAAAATAACGTCTTGGCATCTTCAGCTAGCTACTCTGGTTGGTGCACTTAAATTCCTAAATAGTAGGCCCAAATAACATAGCTAGCCCAGATCCATAAGAGAAGAATGCAAGATTTTCCTCACCAGGGTGAAAGGACAATGACCTCTGTATACAGTGCCTTTCTACTTAAATGGCCTTATATCCTGAGACACTACGAGTGTCAGCAAAATGACTACTAGCAATGATGTCGGTATACAGGGTTCAATATAACTCTGTCTGTGCAGTGTCCTTGTTTCCTACAAATGGACAAAACCTTCTTACCCAATCCTGTGATCGATCAAGGCCCAAACAAACTTCCTAGGACAGGCACGCTTTCCCGGTGGTGACTGGTCACCACATACTGGAACTTTTCTCTGTCTGTGCGCCTGGATGTGCACCTGGGATCCTCTCTCTCTCAAGCTGGATGTCCCGACCGGTCCCACTGGAAAAACCCAAGAGGCAGCACCCCTCTCTTAGGTCTTTTCTCTTCATCTCCCACAATTTCACTGAATTTTCCTCAATCAAGAGGGAGTCTTTCCCCTCCTCTCTCCCAGAGCATGCATGGGATTGTAGTTCCATACTCTATACAAGGCTATGGGGCCGTCTGGTAAAGGGACTTCATATTCCAGAATGCTTTGCAGCTACTTCTAGCAGCTTGTTAAAGTCCCGTTGATTGGCTCCTGTAACTGCTTCTTTTATTGGCTGTTTCTCTCTATGCTCCTAGAAGCACACCAGAGGCAGTGTAATGTGATCATTCTGTGTATCTCTCTACACAGATTACGTTAAGCTCAGTCTGTGAAACAAAAAGAAGGGGGAGAAATCCCCCTGCAGGGGCTGACAGGTGCATTGACCCTTCTATAAGCGCCTGTGTATCTACAGCAGCCACTTCGAAAAAGCTGCAGAAATAGTGGGGCACCCGCTACAGTAGTATACATACTGACTGGTCAGACAGACATAGCAACAGTGAACACAGGCTTACATAATCACATAATAAAGAAAAGCCATCCAGTCTGTTTTGAAAGTCCATCTCAGCCCTGGTTCACACTAACAGCGGGAATGAAATTGTGCGCGTTGAGCTGAACTTGCACCATTTCATTCCCGATTTGGACGGTGCCATTGCCCGCAATTGGCGCTGATTTGGCATGCAAATTGACATGTCAAAACGCATGCCAAATCGCATCAATTTGAACCTGGCAAAAGTACCAATGCCATGTAGCCAGGAATTCAGAAATATTCCACTAGCATACAGACAATTGTATCCATTGCTTGACATGGGGAACTCCCTCTAGTGTGGATGTGGATAAAACTGATTGCAGCAAGGATGAAGAATTGTGGGGACTGTAGTACGGAAAGAGGAAAGAATCAGCAGACTCTAGTGTGAAGGACTCTGTCTCCCAGCGGGCTGTGCTTTGCAGGAGACTTCTGGGAGGTGTAATGCATTGCAGGAGAAACTTATTTAAAGGGGAGGAGGAGCTAACAATGGCCTCTTGGGACAGCGCGATCGATCCGTGAGAAACCCTGTGTGCTGCTACAGACAGATATAGGCCTGCGGCCTATGTACAGCGTTTCAGCCGACTTAAATCATCTGCAGGTGACCCAGCTAGCAGCCACTCTCCAGCAA
This sequence comes from Glandirana rugosa, assembly GCA_018402905.1. NCBI lineage: Eukaryota > Metazoa > Chordata > Amphibia > Anura > Ranidae > Glandirana > Glandirana rugosa. Next base: position 925,251 of record BLSH010205261.1, read on the forward strand.
TACAGTGGGTGAACAGTGGAGCCAGCCGAATCTCAGCTTTGTCTGGATTGAAGTCGCATCAGCTACTGCAACAGTCGTATCTGTCGATCAGGAGAGCTGCAAGGAGTACAGCTGATGCTTCCTACCTCCCAGGAGCAAACAGTCTATGTGAACTAATGGTCAAAGTGTTTCCAGCATCATCATCTGAGCGCCGGATCGTTTGCCTTCATACAGTCCCTTGGATTCGGTGAGCGGGCTCAAGCCCTCACATAAGAGTAATCATACTGTCTTTGCAGCATATCTTTATTGTCTCTTGGATTACAGTTTGTTCATACTGCATTGCAGTTGTGATCAGTCTTATTCAAGAAGTCAATGGAATTTAACCTATTTGTGCCTCATCTTAATGATTAGAAGGACACAGTATTCATAGGTACCTAATTTTTATTGCTGGCTGAAGATTGCTTGGACTTGGCAAAACAGGAGTACTGCAACCACATCTACTTATCTTCTCCCCAATCATATACTCAGGGCCATTTGCTTGGCATTTCTTTATCCCCTAAGAATCCTTTAAGCTAGAACAGGAGAAGTTATATAAAAGCCAACGTTGCCTGGTGTATTTGTTTAGCTATAGTTTAAAATTAAAGGAGCTAGACAAACACCACTTGGTGGGGAGGTGGTGAAAACATTATATCATAGTATGCCAAGTAAAGTCCACTTATTTCTTCCAAATCCAATATGTCTGATTAGCTATAGTTTAACTGCTAATTGATATAGTGTATCTGTGCATTATAGAATATTGTTAACCCTTTGAAACAGAATCCATTGAATGTTACCAATTTATCCTTTGGGTCATCTATTTGAAATAGGGATTTACTGTACTATTTCTGTGGTCAGTTTCAGTAGATACTACCAAATTACCTCTTTCCTAAAGACCCATTAGGTGTTGTTTAAATTCAATTGGAGGAATTGTATTTTTCTCAACTATTCTTATTGTTGGAGAATACAGGGAGTGGTGAAAGTGTACAAATCATTTACTCCCTTTGTTCACCAGAATCCTCCGTTTTGACCACCTATGTGAAGGATTGTGATATTTGCTGTTTTAAGGTTGTTATTTCTTGCAAAAACAAGAGTTAAAAGTAAACCGTTCTAACGCTACCTGTGTCGTGTTCTTAATTACTAAAATAGAGTTATTGTCCATAAAACTTTGCAATATGAGTGAACCAAAAGTGTGAGGGGTGGTGGAGGACTCTCTGAATGAGGAGATCCAAGGGGGGATTGATTCTTTAAGCAACCCTCAAGGGGGCAGCGCTACCTTTGGGGGCTCATCTGGGATTCCCCCTATGGTGAACCTTGAAAGGTCTGAAGAACCCCCCAAGAACCAGATGGACTTAGCTGCCGCCACTAAGTGGGCTCAAGAGGAAGGGAGTTGATTAGAGTTGATCAAAGTACTAGAGTTGTCTGGAGTGGGGTGGTCCAAAAAAGATGTGCGACTGGTGTTGAGAGGGTCCTATCCAAACCAGTGGTCCTATGTTGTGGATCTGAGAACAGGCTATGAGGAAGATGACACCTATGCTCTAGTGGAATGGAGAGAGAGTGTCCCCTTACATCTCCAGGAGGGAATGGTGACTCTGACAGTGACAGATGTATTGGAAGCCTATTGCATACCCTTAAAGGTAGAAGAAGGATGCATACAAGAAGAATCTTCATGTGTTGCTGACAAGTCAGACATGGAAGAAAAGGAAGCTGAGATCACCCTTAAAGGGATGCCACCTGCCTCCTTTTACCTGGATATGGGTTGACTGGTGGAAAGTTTCATAAAGAGGCATGATCTCACAGCCCATCAGGATTATTGCAAGCTGCAATAGTTTTCTGGCCATACACCTACTTCTGCAGGAGAGGAAGATTTTGATAGTTGGATGGATCAGGCCATACAAGCAGTGGAAGATTGGAATGTGCCGGAAGCGGTGAAAAGGCAGCGGCTAAGCAAAAGCCTAAGGAGCCCTGCTGTGGATGTGATCTGAAGGGTGGAGAAGATCCCAGATCTATTGTATAAGTTTGAACATACTCACCAGCAAAGAGAGGAAAAGTTGTCTGCTTACGTTGTCAGAGTGAATCGGGTCTTACATCAAATCATACTGAAAAAAGGGATTGCCCTAAACTAAGCTGACCGGTCAAGATGGGAGAGAATTTTGCAAGAGGCAAGGCCAAACCATCCTATCGTGCTGCGGTTAAAAGGAATCCAGATTGCACTCACGTATCTGGAATTGATGAAGAAGGTCAGAGAAGAGGAGGCCCTGCTTGATGACAAAGAACAGAGGTTTATGGCAGAAGTGAGTGTTACCCCAAAAGCTGGAAAAGCGTCTGCCCAACAAGTTCAAGTTGAGTCAGAACTATATGAGGCTGATAGTGAAGAGGGTTCTGAGTGGGGGGAAAGCACTAGACTTGTTACCTACTCACCCATCCTTGAAGAATCTCCAGTCAAACTTCTAGCTCAGGTGGCACAAGCGCAGGGCCAATTACAACAAACCCTGATGAGAGTTATGGAAGTCCATGGAACTGCTCAGACAGATGGGAGTGATCCCAGGAAGTGTTTTAAGTGTGGGGAGTCTGGTCATTTCAAGCGACAGTGCCCGAAGAAGGAAGAATTTCATTTTATGGCTGAGTTATTGAAGGCATTACAGAAGATATTAGCTGTTCAGCCAGTGGGAAACTTCAGAGGGTCCCAGTGAAGGAGCCAACTGGGAACCCGATGAATCTGAGCTCCAGAAAGCTGAGAAGTCCAAAGAAAAGGAGTCCACGAAAGAGAAGTCCAAGGGATATGAAAACCTTTAACCCGTCACCAGGGTCTGAGGGTCAGGCACAGGGAGTCAATATTGTGTCAGTTGCTAGGGCCGGAGTCAGATCCTCCCAGAGTGATCAGGTGAGGAGTCCTAGTGAGATCAAGAAAGCTACTCTACCAAGTTAGTGGGGCCATCCCCTATTGTATCAGTGCAAGTGTAAGGCATCTACTAGCTCTGCTAGATACTGGGGCTCAAGTCACTCTTCTGTATGGAGATTTTTATGATCAATACCTGCACCATATCCCTTTGAAATAGCTGGAAGAATTAGAGATTTGGGGTCTTGGAACTAACCGCTTCCCTTACGATGGTTACATTCCGATCAGGATCGCCTTTGGGCCAGCTGCCACTGGAAGGGTCGAAACTTTGGATACCCTGGCTGTAGTATGTCCAAGGCCAGTGGGGGCAGACCGTAACTCCATGATAATTGGGACTAATACTGACTTGGCACGAAGACTGCTGGAAAAAGTGATAGGAAAAGATGGGGCTATACCTAAGAAGATCCATTCCACATTGCATCAAGCCTGTCTGATTCAGGAAAAGAGGGCTCTGGTTCATGGAGTGGGTCATTTGTGGAAATTAGACACAAGAAAGAAGGTGCTTCAGCCTGGGGAAGTTACTTGCCTGAAGGCTACCCTGAAGCTCATGTGGGATCATCCTGGACCCTTTGTAGTGTTGGAGATGCACAGACTGAAGCTGAAGGGTTAGTCATGGTCCCTGAAATCGTACCCACCAAAGCTTTACTGAGGAATAAGAAGAGAGTGTTGATAAACCTGCAAAATTTTTCCAATCACCCTGTGACATTGAAGGCCAGGATGTCTGTGGGCAGAGTGAGTGCTGCCACCCCAGTGACACCTGCAGACGAACAGAAAGGAAAAAGCCTGCAAGGTCTAAAGAAGGAGGCTGGTTTACTTCCTGCATGGAGGGAAAGGATGAAGTCCCAACTACGGTGGTGGGAGAAAATTTTTGCTAATGATGACTTTGATGTAGGATGCGCTAAGAGTGCACATCATCGAATACATTTACAAGAAGAGAAGCCATTCAGAGAAAGGGCCCGGAGGATTCCTCTCAGTGATCTGGAAGATTTGAGGAAGCAGCTGGCTGAATTGAAAAGGTCTGGAAATTTTGGAGTCCAGAAGTCCTTATGCTACCCCAATAGTAGTGGTGCGAAAGAAGAACGGGACTTTAAGAATGTGTATTGACTACAGAACTCTCAACTGAAGAACCATTCCTGATCAGTATACCACTCCAAAGATTGAGGATGCTTTGCAGTGTCTGGTGGGAGCCAAATGGTTCAGTGTGCCGGACATGAAGAGTGGGTACTATCAGATAACCATGGTTGCAGAAGATAAGGAGAAGACAGCCTTCATATGTCCATTGGGGTTCTATGAGTTTAATAGAATGGCACAAGGATTGACAAGATTTCCAGCTACTTTTCAGATATTGATGGAGAGCACTTTGGGAGACATGAATTTGGTGGAAGTTTTGGTGTACCTAGTTGACATCATTGTGTTTGGAAGAACCCTGGAAGAACACGAAGCACGGTTGGAGAAGGCGTTTGAGAGGCTCCATTAAGAAGGGTTGAAGTTGTCCTTAGAGAAGTGCCAGTTCTACCGTACTTCATTTACCTACTTGGGCCATGTTGTGTCAGCTGATGGAGTGGCCACTGATCTGAAGAAACTGTAAGCAGTGAATGCATGGCCACAGCCGGAGGCTGTTACAGAGCTGCGATCCTTTTTAGGGTTCTGTTCGTACTATCAGAGATTTGTGGCTAATTTTGCCAAAATAGTCAAATCACCCAATGAACTGTTGCAAGTAGCCTCTGGGGAACTGGGGATGACAAGAAATTGAAAGAGAAGAAGACAGGTTGAAGAGGAAAGAAGGTGTTAGAAAAGCACAGTTTTTGGCCGTTTGCGCGCCCGTGCGCACCAATGGCGCCAAACGGTCTTTTTAAGCAGACAGCACCCTGTAGCAGATTCTGTCCATTCTACAGTGTTCCTGTGACCCCGTGATTACTCTGAGAGACTCTTCCTGTACCCAGGGCTAGACTGGGACCACAATTTGGCCCTGGACTTCATCCAGACCGGCCCACTTTAATTTTGCAAACACGCACAAAAACAGTATAAAAACTATATGCAATTGCGCAACAAAACATAAGTAAAAAAAATGCACTATTGGGCATAGGACAGGGCATAGCCTCACCAGTGCCCATCAATGCAGCCACACCAGTGCCCATTAATGCAGCCTGATCAGTCCCCATTAATGCAGCCTCACCAGTGCCCAATAGTGCAGCCACACCAGTGCCCATTAATGCAGCCTCACCAGTGCCCATTAATGCAGCCACACCAGTGCCCATTAACGTAGCCTGATCAGTCCCCATTAATGCAGCCTCACCAGTGCCCATTAATGCAGCCACACCAGTGCCCATTAATGCAGCCACACCGGTGCCCATTAATGCAGCCACACCAGTGTCCATTAATGCAGCCTGATCAGTCCCCATTAATGCAGCCTCACCAGTGCCTATTAATGCAGCCACACCAGTGCCCATTAATGCAGCCACACCAGTGCCCATTAATGCAGCCACGCCAGTGCCCATTAATGTAGCCTGATCAGTCCCCATTAATGCAGCCTCACCAGTGCCCATTAATGCAGCCACACCAGTGCCCATTAATGCAGCCTGATCAGTCCCCATTAATGCAGCCTCACCAGTGCCCATTAATGCAGCCACACCAGTGCCCATTAAAGCAGCCTGATCAATCCCCATTAATGCAGCCTCACCATTGCCCATTAATGCAGCCACACCAGTGCCCATTAACGCAGCCTGATCAGTGCCCATTAATGCAGCTACACCAGTGCCCATTAATGTTAGTTACCCCCCCACAGACCCCAGTACCTGGTCTGGGCAGTTCTTCTACCTAGGCCTTGGCTGCAGGTGGTTCCTCTGGAGATCGGTAGCCTGGGGGCGAGGTGAGCGGCGGGGACTCCCATACCCGTATCCAGCAATAAACGAATCCCCCACTGCATAGCTGTTTAAAAAGGAAACTTCTCCTGGTCTCCTGTGTTCAGCTGGGGCCGGGGACAGAGCACGGACTATTTCATGAGTTTCGGTTTAAGGCGGACTAATCTGCCGCATCTCTCTTGGCCGGCTCCAGTGTAACTATATAGTACCGGCCTCCACATGTATAGTGTGCTGCGGCGGTTTAATCCGCCAAAAGCCGAAATTGAAAAAATAGTCCGCTCTCTGTCCCCAGCCCCCCTGCTGAACACGGGGCGCCTGGAGACATTTTCTTTTTAAACAGGCTACACAGCGGTCAGCGGGGAGATAGGTTTATTGCTGGAAAGGGTATGGGAGTGCCTGCCTGCTCTACCTCCATTGTCACTCTGTGTCACCGCTGTGACCGGCCCACTGTGCCATCGGCCGACCGGGAAACTCCTGGTAATCCAGATGGCCAGTACAGGCCTGCCTGCACCTGTGACCCTGGCTTTACTTGGACCTTGCTGTTTTCTGCCTGCCCTGACCCCCGGCCTGTCTACGACTACTCCTTTGCCTGACCCTTCTGTACCTTGCTGCCCGCACGTTGCCGACCCCGCCTGCACCCGACCACCCGCCTGCCTGCTCCATTTGTACTGCATAAGCCAGCCCGTTGCTGACCCGGACTGCACCACTACTCTCCTGCCTAGCACGAGCTGCAGCGGACTTTCACGCACCACCAAGTGACCCAGTCCAACCCTCATGCCCCCTTGTGCTCTTGAACTTCCTGTCTGCACTACCAGGGGTTCTCGAACCAGGGCCGCAAGTGAGGTGATCCCCTGCATAAGTCAGACTCATCCACCAGGTACGTGACAGCAATGGACAGCCTTGACCGAGTCTGCGCAGGGGACCTCTCCCATGGATGAGCTGTGCGTGCAACTCACAGGACTCACTCAAGCTGTCAAGAACCTCAAGGATGGCTATACCCGCCTGGAAGAGAGAGTGCAGGAACTTTCTACACCAGCACCAGCCGGGCTTGGCCAGCCGGCTGCCCGCACCGTGGTTGCACTACTGAATGAACCCCAGGTGCTCATGCCTAAATGTTTTTCAGGAGACCACCGGAAGTTCCGGGCCTTCCGCAACTCTTGTGACCTGTACTTTGCGCTCCTGCCCCGGACCTTCTCGCTGGAAGACACCAGAGTGGGGTTTGTGATCTCTCTCCTCCTAGAAGAACCCCAAGCCTGGCCCATCGCCTCCTGGAGCGGAAAGCCCTGGAGACCACCAGTTTGGACCGGTTCTTCCAGGCAATAGCCCAACTGTATGAAGATCCCCACCAGGTGGCCACAGTGGAGGCAGCCCTCCATGCCCTGCAGCAGGGCCGCCGCCCAGAGGAGGAGTATGTGTCGGAGTTATGGCGGTGGAGTGCGGACACTGCCTGGAACGATGCGGCCCTCAGTTACCAATTCCGGCTGGGTCTCTCAGAGCCGCTCAAGGATGAGCTGACTCGCGTGTCGGGGTCCCGCACACCCTAGATGCCCTGATCAATCTGGCCATCCAGATTGATTGCCGTCTGCGGGAACGCAGGGTCAAGAGATCCGCCGGGCCGGCGCGCCTGACCTGGATGCTACCTAAGGTTCCCAGCTACCTGATCCCAAACCCAGCTGCCTCCTCCTCCCTTCCACCTGACCACCAGGAACCTATGCAAATCGGGCTCCTAACCACCAAAGAACGCCAGAGACGCATGTCCCAGAACCTGTGCCTATACTGTGTGGGTCCCGGGCACCTGGTAAGGAACTGTCCCGCCAAGGCTGGAAAGTGCACTACCAATCACTCGGATGGACTGATGTATGCCCAGTGATAAGGCTCACCTTGTGCTTTCTGTCTCTCTACAGCTTCCCAGCGGGACCATCCCAGTGCAGGCTATCCTTGATTCTGGTGCATGCAGCTGCTTCATTGACATCTCCTTTGCAGCACATCACCAGATCCCCCTCCGACCCAAGGAGCATCCTATGGTCATCCGGCTAGCAGATGGATCAAACATCAAATCAGGCACGGTCATCCAGGAAACCATCCCCGTGCTCTCCACGACCAAGGGAGGACATGCCGAGTTTCTGCTGCTGGATGCCATTGTGTCCCCACTGTTCCCAGTTATTCTGAGCCTCCCATGGCTCCGGACCCATAACCCCCAGATTGACTGGGCAACGGGTCAAGTGGCATTTTCTTTCCTCTATTGCTCCCATCACTGTCTGCCTCAGCGTCCGGTGAACCCCTCAGCCATGCTCAGTCTGGACACAGACGTTGATCAGGAGTCCCCCTTGGCTGTCCACGCACCATACCATGAGTTCCTGGACGTCTTTAGTAAGAAGGGGGCTGATGTTCTTAATCCGCACTGATCCTATGATTGCCCGATCGACCTCCCGGGAGCAGAGGTCCCGTTCGGTCGGATATTTCCCCTGTCTGAGGTGGAATTAGCCTCCCTCAAGGCTTACTTTAATGAAAACCTGGAGAAGGGCTTTATCAGGCAATCCACCTCATCGGCCGGATCCGGCATCTTCTTTGTAGAGAAGAAGGACCATTCACTCCGGCCCTGTATTGATTATCGAGAGCTCAACCAGATCACTATCAAGAACCGGTAACCGCTGCCCTTGGTTCCAGAGCTCTTCCAGAGGTTAGGTACTTTATAATGTAGTTAAAGAGAGCTACGTACTGCTTAAAAGTGCTAGTGGTGTCTTTTGTGAAAGTAAAATGTGCTAGAATAATCGCTTGGTGCCCTTAATTTAGACAATTTTCTAAATATTACATAAATATGGAGCTACTAGTGCTTCTAATAAACAAGTAATAAATGAGAAAAACTTACAAAATCATATCTGTGTCCCTAAGCCAAGCTATTGGCTCACCAGCTTGTGAATTTACAATATATAGTGGTCACGAATATATAATTACAGCATCTCAATTTGAAATATATACACAATATGGGTAGCGAATAGTGAGATGCTGTAATTATATATTCGTGACCACTATATATTGTAAATTCACAAACCACTGAATGTCACTGGTAAGCCAATAGCTTGGCTTAGGGACACAGACATGATTTTGTAAGATTTTCTCGTTTAATACTAATTTAGAAAATTGTCTAAATTAAGGGTACCAAGCGATTATTCTAGCACATTTTACTTGGACAAAAGACACCACTAGCACTTTTAAGCAGTACATAGCGCTCTTTGACTACATTATAATATACCTTAAAGGCACATGGCACCTTATTAGAGCAGCAACGTATATAAGTCGTTTATTATTAAACACAGATCTCTAATAGACCATATATGAGTAAAAGACCACACCCAGGAGAAACAACAACAGAAGCACAGGGAGAGAAGCCAAACATAGCATACACACAGAGGTTAGGTACTGCAACTGCCTTCACTAAGCTGGACTTACGCGGGGCATACAACCTTATCCACGAAGGGGATGAGTGGAAGACCTCCTTCTGGACACGGTTCGGACACTATGAATACCTTGTAATGCCCTTCGGGCTGTGCAATGCCCCTGCGATCTTTCAGCACTTAGTGAACGACATCTTCCGGGACTTTTTGGAACAGTTTCTAGTCGTGTACCAAGATGATATCCTGATCTTTTCCCCCTCTCTGGAAGAGCATCGCAGGCATGTTAAGAGTGTACTTACCCGTACTTTGAATGTGCCAGCATCTCATTTCTGGGTTTCCACATTTCTACTGCCGGAATTACCATGGACCCCCAAAAGGTCTCGGCCATCCTGGACTGGCCTGCTCCAGTTGATAAGAAGGGAGTCCAGCAATTTGTTGGGTTTGCAAACTTTTACCGGAAGTTTATCAAGGGGTTCTCAGCAGTCATCGCCCCAATAACCCAACTCACTAAGAAGGACTCACGTTTCTGCTGGACTCCCGAGGCCCAAGACGCCTTCTCCCGGCTACCTCCTGGAAGGGGTGGCTCATCCTGTATTGGTTTTTACTGATCACAAAAACCTTGAGTACCTGCGGACCGCCAAGAGACTGAAACCCCCACAGGCGAGGTGGGCACTGTTTTTTTGTCGCTTCCAACTTTACATCACTTACAGGCCCGGGGCTAAAAACGTAAAGTGTCGAGGATGTTCCATGTCCCAGAGGACACTTCCCCGCCAGACAATATCCTTCCAGCCCACAGTTTCCTTAGCCAGGAGGACCTTTTGACCTGAATCAGGAAATCCTGCACCGGCCTTAGTGAACTGCCGGACCCCCGACTTACTCTAAAAAACGGGCTGTGGTGGTTTGAGAACAGGCTGTATATCCCCCAGGAACTCCGCACAGCAGCCTTTGGACTCTGCCATGACACCAAGATGGCACTTTGGTGGTCGCAAGACAACCAAGCTACTCTCCCGCTCATTCTGGTGGCCTCGGCTGAAGGAAGATTGCCAGAATTACGTAACTGCCTGTCCTGTCTGCAACAGAAATAAAACAGAAAAATCTAAGGCCTGGGGACTACGTAATCCGTTACCCATCCCGGAATGACTATGGTCCCAGATTGCTATAGACTTCATAGTCGAATTACCACCGTCCGCAGGATGTAACACAATTATGGTGGTTGAAGACCGGCTTACAAAAATGGCCCATTTTGTCCCAATGGAAGGCACCCCCTCAGCTGCTGAAACCGCAGAAACCTTCATAAAGGAGGTGGTCCGCTTACACGGGATTCCTACCAACATCGTGTCAGACTGGGGAGTGCAGTTCACCTCCCGCTTCTGGAGGTCCCTGTGTGCCACTTTGGGCATCGAGTTGGCCTTCTTCTTGGCCTACCATCCCCTGTCCAATGGGCAGACGGAGAAGACCAACCAGACCCTGGAACAATACTTGCGATGTTACTCCTCCTACGCTCAGGATGACTGGGTCTCCCTCCTACCCGTAGCCGAGTTGGCCTACAATAACTCTGTCCATTCTGCTACCAAGCAGTCCCCTTTCTGGGCGGATCTCGGCTACCACCCTACCTTTCTGCCCAACTTGGCCTCGGAGAGCCTCTTACCTGCTGTTCAGGACATGGCTCAATTTTTAGAGAGGAACAAAAACTCCTTCAGGAGACCCTCGCCCAAACCCAGGCCACCAGCAAAAAGAACTTTGATAAGGGGAGACGGGGAAAACTGGACTTACAAGTTGGTCAGCGGGTCTGGTTGTCCACAAAGAACCTAAGACTCTCCTGTCCCTCTAAAAAACTGGGATCCAGATATATAGGACCATTTCCTATCAAAAGGAAAATCAACCGAGTAGCCTACGAGCTAGACCTCCCTGCATCTCTGCATATCCACCCGGTCTTTCATGTCAATCTACTCAAACCAGCAGTTAAGGATGTCTTTCCAGGGCATAGCACAGCACCCCTAGAACCGGTCTTGGTGGACGGAGAGGAGGAATTTGAGGTGGAGACTATCCTCGATTGTAGGAAAAGAGGAGACAGCACCCAGTTCCTGGTCAAATGGAAGGGCTATGGACCCGAAGAGAGTTCCTGGGAGCCAGAGGAAAACCTTCATGCAAATGAATTGATCAGAGCCTTCTGGAGGAGACACCCTACTAAGAGAGCCCGTTTGGGCATCCGGAGGCTGCCCCTTGGGGGGCAATGTTAGAAAAGCACAGTTTTTGGCCGTTCTGGCCGCCTGTGCGTGTTCGCATGCACCTGCCTGCGCGCCAATGGCGCCAAACGGCCTATTTAAGCAGACAGCACCCTGTAGCAGATTCTGTCCATTCTAAAGCGTTCCTGTGAACCCGTGATTACTCTGAGAGACTCTTCCTGTACCTTTGATCCCAGCTTTACTTGGACTTTGCTGTTTTCTGCCTGCCCTGACCCCACGGCCTGTCTACGACTACTCCTTTGCCTGTCCCTTCTGTACCTTGCTGCCCGCCGTTTCCGACCCAGCCTGCATTCAACCACCCGCCTGCCTGCTCCATTTGTACTGCATAAGCCAGCCCATTGCTGACCCGGACCACACCACTACTCTTCTGCCTAGCATGAGCTCCTGCGGACTTTCACGCACCACCAAGTAACCCAGTCCAACCCTCGTGCCCCCTTGTGCGCTTGAACTCCCTGTCTGCACTACCAGGGGTTCTCGAACCAGGGCCACAAGAGAGGTGATCCCCTGCATAAGTCAGACTCGTCCACCAGGTACGTGACAGAAGCAATCCATATGTGAACAGTGGACCCCCTTGTGTGAGGAAGCATTTCAACAATTGAAGATCAGTCTAACTGAGGCTCCAGTTCTAGCTTATGCTGCCCCTTGTAAACCCTATGAGCTTCATGTAGATGCCAGTCGAGATGGATTGGGAGGAACTTTATCAAGAGCATGGTGGTCATCTGCGGCCTGTAGCTTATGGGAGTTGAAGCCTCATACCCTCTGAAAGAAGTTATCCAGCTCATAAGCTGGAGTTCCTGGCTTTGAAGTGGGCAGTTGTGGACAAATTAATACACTATCTGTATGTTGTCAGTTTGTTGTCAAAACTGACAATAATCCACTAACTTACTTGCTGACAACTGCGAAATTGGATGCCACAGGGCATAGATGGTTGGCTGCTCTGGCTGGGTTCCAATTTAGCCTCAAGTATCGTCCTGGTGCTGGAAACAGGGATGTAGATGCTTTGTCCCATCGACCTTATCGGCAGAGTCAAGAAACTCGAGAGTGGACCTTCCTGCCAGCAGATGGAGTACAGGCCTTGTGCAAAGGATTAGTTCATCGATTGAAAGGAGGCGTTGCCGCTGAAGCCATAGGGGTATCACTGGCAGGAGTGCCATTATCTTACTGTGGAGTGACCCAAGTGAGGAGCGAAGGGCTTCCTAGGCTAATGAAGAAAGAGATCAAAACTGATCAGGAACAAGATCCCCTTGGATGAGTGACCTTGCAGGCTATGGCTCAACAAGACCCGCAATTGCTTTTGAAGAGTACTCTGACTCAGGCCTTAGTGAAGGGACAGAAGAAACCTGGCAGTTGTATCTACCTGAAAAACATTGCAGTTCAGTTTTATTGTCATTACATGATGAACATGGACATCTGGGTATAGAAAGAACCTTTCAATGAATCAAAACTATTGGCCAAATATGAGAAGGGAAGTAGAAGATTATTGCAAATCTTGTATGTCTTGTATCCAGAGAAAGACTCTCCCAACCCGTGCTGCTATTATGGAGCACTTGCATAGTCAGGGCCCATTAGACCTGGTATGTATCGACTTCCAGTGCCTGGAACCAGATACAGGTGGAAGAAGTAACATATTGGTGGTAACTGATCATTTCACCAGATACGCACAAGCTTAGCCTACCAATGATCAGCAAGCCACTACTGTAGCCAAAGTATTAGTGGAGAAATTCTTTGTCCACTATGGAATGCCGGTCCGAATTCATTCAGATCAAGAAAGAGACTTTGAAAGTAAGCTCCTCCGCCAATTATGCAAATTATTGGGCATTAAGAAATCTCGTACTACTCCTTATCCTCAGCCTGAACTATTCAATAGAACCTTATTGAATATGCTAGGTACCCTGCCATCTGAGGAGAAACCGAATTGAGGAAACCATCTAGCCACTTTGGTGCATGCATACAACAGCACTGTGAGTGATGTCACGGGATATTCACCATATCGTCTCATGTTTGGGCGGGAGGCCAGGTTGCCAATTGACTTGGTCTTTGGAACATCTACTGATGACATTGTTTACCCTTTGAAACAGAATCCATTGAGTAGTACCACTTTATCCTTTGGGTCATCTATAGGGATATAGTATAGTACAGTAATAGGGATTTACTGTACTATTTCTGTGGTCAGTTTTAGTAGATACTACCAAATTACCTCTTTCCTAAAGACCCATTTGGTATTGTTTAAGAAACAAAACAATATCTAATGGGTCCACAGAAATAGTACAGTAATAGGGATTTACTGTACTATTTATGTGGTCAGTTTTAGTAGATACTACCAAATTACCTCTTTCCTAAAGACCCATTAGGTATTGTTTAAACTCAATTGGAAGAATTGTATTTTCTCAACTATTGTTGTTATTGGAGAATACAGGGAGTGGTGAAAGTGTACAAACCATTTACTCCCTTTGTTCACCAGAATCCTCATTTTTGACCACCTATGTAAAGGTCGTGATACTTTCTGTTTTAAGGTTTCTTGCAAAAACAAGACTTAAAGTAAACCTTTCTAACACTACCTGTGCCGTGGCCTCCATTACTAAAATAGAGTTATTGTCCATAAAACCTTGCAATATGAGTGAACTAAGAGTGTCAGGGGTGGTGGAGGACTCTCTGAATGAGGAGATCCAAGGGAGTATTGATTCTTTAAGCAACCCTCAAGGGGGCAGCACTGGCGAAAAAAAAAAAAAAACCAAAACGATAGCTGATGAATATACACTTCATATTGGGAACAAATGTCATTCAGCAGTGCAACCTAAGAGCACCTACATAACGACTCTGCATAAGAACCAAATTAGTAGTGTGATGGAGGATTTCCATAAAGAAATATGAATTATTATTAAACTTCTACAGCCTCATTACTAGCTATGGGCCACAGCATATTTCTTGCTTCCTACGCAGCCATTTCCACCTGGCAACCCAAATCCACAGCTCTTAGCAAAGTAAGTGTATCTGGCTCCATAAGCAGCCTCTCCCTCAGTTTTGGGTTTGTAGAATTTTCAATTGCTAGTATTTCATAATTTCATCATACAGGGTGGAAATCTGCAGGGCGCTGCTAACTGTCTCAGCTCAGCAACATCCTGACAACATCTGTGAAAACAAACTCTGACCACTAAAGCATTTGTGGCTGATTTAAAATACTGTTCCAGGGCCTGTACTGTAGCTGTGTATGAAGAATCTGCTCCAACAGTTGATAAAATCCCATGGCCTTCTGAACCTAATGAGTTACGCAGCAAGGCACTTTGTCCCAAATGAGCACAGGTATATCTTGTTTCTGTCACAATTGAGGCCCCGTCCAGGCCAGAGTCTAGTAAGTAGATGGAAGATTGTTCATACCAAGGCACTGCAGGATCACCATGATGCTGTTGAAACTTCTCTGGAGGCTGCACACAAGGTTAAAAAAGAAGTTCGGGAATATGAAAACCAAAGATAAATCATACTCACATACAGTAGATGGCTGCAGCACTGATCCCAGCTGCAGCTGTCCCCTGCCATCTCTAAGATTGAGAACATTGCAGTCAAACAGCACCGATCACTCAGCTCAGCGCTGGGCTGTGGAGGGGACAGAAGCGACTGGCTCAGGCTCTCAGTTGCTCGCTGAGAGGCTGAGGCAGCTGTCAGTCCAGACTTTTGGGCGGATCCTGACCATATTTGATGTCAGCCAACAGTGGGCTTTAGCCTGGGTCATAGTATACATTGCATACTAGCACATTATATAAGACTTACCTTAAAACAAAGCCCTCCATCGGCACAATGTCGCCACTGACAGGGCTTCCATCTTCACCTGTCATCCTTCTGGGTTTGTGGTCTTTGGTTGGAGTCTCAGTCACATACAGCACAAGTATGCCATTCCTTCAGAGCACATGCATTGGTGACATCACTAGCTGCAGAGACACTGAATATATCTTAAACAGTGCAAGTTTAGGAGATATTCCTTGTACCTACAGATAAACCTTATTATAAGCTTACCTGTAGGTATGAGTGTCCAGCAGAAGTTTACTACCACTTTAACCACTTAAAGACTGCCCACCGCATATATACTGTGGCAGGGCAGCACTATTGTGCAAAACAACATACCTGTACATTATTTTGTGCAATAAATACTGTGGGTGTGCGTGCCCGCAGCACGGAGGGGGAGCCAGTCAGCGGGTCTGCCAGCCAGCCACGATCGCTCCACAGAGAGGGGGGATGGGGATCTGCCTATGTAAACAAGGCAGATCCCCATTCTGACAGGGTAGTACACATAGATCTTCTGTTCTTTGTAAGCAGGAACAGTGATCTCTGTGTTCTTCCTGTCAGTCCATTCCCCACACAGTTGAAAACATTCCCAGGCAACACAGTTAACCCTCTGATCAGCCCTGTTGTTAACCCCTTCCCTGCCAGTGTCATTTATACAGTGTCAGAGCATTTTTTTAGCACTGATCACTGTATTGGTCACTAACAAAAGTAAGGATACACACCAAACAGGTGTGCGACACAGCGCTATAGCCTGACAGTCTAAGTAATGACATGCAGTGCCCTATGAGCAATAAAAGTCCATTTAGGATAAAGATAACATATGGGGATAAAAATGATGATAAAAATGAATAAGGCCTCATACACACGGACGTTTTTTGACGCCAGCGTTTTCTGGCGTTTTTTGCAGCTCTCCATGTTAGTCAATGGCCCCATAAAAACGTCTGCATTTTTGAGCTGTAGGTGGCGTCGGCGTTAGTGAGCAGAAAGTAGAACCCATGGCCATCGCGTTCTGAGGCTGTAACATTTTGGCATTTTTTGACGCCGACGCCACAATATGCCAACAAACGCCAACAAATGCCAACAAACGCCACCTATTATTATACCGGCGTTTTCCGGCGTTTTTTGACGCCGACGTTTCTAGGTTGAAAAATAGCAGAGGGATGATTTTTTTAAAAAAACGCCTACTGACGCCGACGCTCACTAACGCTCAAAAACGCCAATGCATAACGCCGAAAAACGTCGCCTTTTTTTCCTTGACGTCGGACCCGACGTTTTGTTTATTTTTTTAGATACGCCCGTGTGTATGAGGCCTAAAAGTTAATAAAAAATGGCATGCAATTAGATTGCAAGGACAGAGTTACTGTGGTGAATCTTGTGTGGGCAATAGCCCATTGGAGAAAGTCTCTGATGGATGTATGGATGGTGAGGGTGAGGCTGCTTCTGGCAAGGGCTGGGGACCCGGGTGCTGTGACAACAAGAAAGCTGGGGAAGAGAGCAACAGAAGCACCAGACCGATCTCAGTGTAGCATAATTTATTTCATAATGTAAAAAGTAAACATAATAAAATGAACTCACACAGTGCTGATGGATTGCAGGTGCGTCAGATGCAGCGCTCAGCTGAGCCGCCGGAAGATCCTCCGTGTTAGATTTCAAAGTCCATGCCTTTGTCCTCTTAGAAGCCAAAGCCTTGAGGGGGATCAGGAGGGAGCCGGCAGAATCTTCCAAGACAAGGCAGTATCCGAGCTGTCAGGTTGAGAAACGCGCACCAAGGGATTTGGCCAATAGAACGCGTTTCAGAGGCTTAGGCCACGCCTCCTTCTTCAGCCAACCTGACAGCTCGGATACTGCCTTATCTCGGAAGATTCTGCCGGCTCCCTCATGATCCCCCTTGAGGCTGCGGCTTCAAACAGAACAAAGGCACAGACTTTGAGACCTCACACAGAGGCTCAGAGGCTCTTCCGGCGGCCCAAACGAGCGCTGCACCTGACACGCCTGCAATCCATCAGCACTGTGTGATTGCATTTTATTATGGTTACTTTTTACATTATGAAATAAATGATGCTACACTGAGATTGGTCTGGTGCTTCTGTTCTTTTCTTCCCCAGCTTTCTTATTGTCACATCACTGTATTGGTGTCACTGGTCCCCAAAAAGCTTGATTGAACAAGCTGAAGTTAGAAGCTGATTGGCTACCATGTGCAGCTGCACCAGATTTTGCACTCTCCAGTGTTAGTAAATCAACCCCTTAGTGTCAGATTTGTCTGCGGCAATGTTGCAGTCCCACTGATCACCTCTATTAATAGTAAAAACAATAAAAAACAATAAAAATGCCATAAATCTATCCCCTAGTTTGTAGACGCTATAACTTTTGCAAAAACCAATGTACACTTAATGGGATTTTTTTTACCAAAAATATGTATCAGAATACATATTGGCCAAATTTTATGAAGAAATTCGATTTTTTTCATTTTTTTTGGATATGTATCATAGCAGAAAGTAAAAAAAGGGATTTTATTAAAACTTACCGTAAAATCCTTTTCACTGAGTTCACTGACAGACGCAGCTCTCCATTGACATGTGGGTTATACGCAGATCCTATTAGCAGTTAACTAGGCAAAGAAGAAAGCAAGCTGGCCCCTCCCAGGGGGCTGTCCTCTCTCCCCATATAATCCCCCTACTCTGCTCAGTACATCAGTTTGTACCAAGCCGTACCGAAAAAAAACGCAGAGGGGTGGGTGCTGCGTCTGTCAGTGAACTCAGAGAAAAGGATTTTACGGTAAGTTTTAATAAAATCCCTTTTTCTCCTTCATTCACTGACAGACACAACTCTCCATTGACATGTGGGGATGTTCCAAAGCTGTGTCATTAAGAGGGGTGGGCAAACGACAACAACTGTACCCGACAGAACCTCTGAGAAGACGTCAGACGCGTCTACACTGCTTTACGGCCAAAAACAGCATCCGAGCACATCAACTTTATAAAACTTAGTAAACCTGTGCACCGAGGCCCAAGTCGCCGCCTTGCAGACCTGTGACACCGAGGCCTGGTGTCGAAAAGCCCAGGAAGTGCTAAGAGCCCTGGTAGAATGAGCCGTGACTGGAAAAGGAGGCACTTTACCCCAAACAGAATACGCACGAGGCCGCCATTTCTTTGCTCGGACCATCCGTCAAAACAAACAACGCGTCAGCCTTTCGAAAAGAGTCTGTAGCCGCCTAATACACCCGCAAGGCCCGTACGACATCCAAGGAATGTAACGCAATCTCCTTAGGATGTGAAGGGCGTGGACACAACGAGGGAAGAACAATATCTTTGTCAATATGGAAAGAAGAAACCATCTTCGGTAAAAAAAGAAGGGGACGGGCGCAAGACCGCCTTGTCCCTGTGCAGGACCAAATAAGGAGACCTGCAGGACAACGCAGCCAACTCGGACACTCGTCTAGTGGATGTAATGGCTGCCAAGAAAGCCACTTTCTGTGAAAACAATTGTAAGGGAATATCCCTGATATTCTCATATGGTGGCTTTTGAGTACTGAAAGCACCAAATTCAAATCCCATGGTGCCATAGGTGACCGCACCTGAGGAGCCACATGGCGTACACCCTGTACAAAAGTACGAATCAAGGAATGCGACGCCAGAGGACGTTGGAAAATATGGCCAAGGCCGATATCTGGCCCTTGAGAATACTCAAGGCCAATTGTTTATTCAGGTAGTGACCTGCAAAAAAATCAATCCTTATTGAAAAGTCCCAAGTGTCCTTTAAATGAATAAATAAAATCCAACTTAAAATCCCAAAAGTCCCATATAAGTGAATCAAGTGAAAATCTTCAAGATGTGTTGGAGTAGCATTCAAGCTCAATAATCCGTCACCAAGGTAAATACACCCAATGTGCTCAAAGATGATTTGGGTACTCTTACCAGAGATCCAGGACTCACTATCGCTAGTGGGTCAAACTCGCAGGCAGAAATGACCTTCTGCTGGTATGTGTCTTTAGATATCTGGTATGGGTATGCTCCCTCCTTTCCTCCTTTTATCTCCAGCAGTACACCAAGGCTGTCTCCCAGCGGGATGCCCACACGTGTTTTCAGCGTCCCCCAAAATGAGGAAAGAGGGACCAATAGTGTAATACCGTTTGTATAACAAATTTATTAAAAAAGAGCAATAATACTCACAAACATAAAGCAAATCATCAACGTTTTCATAAAAATAGCCGGCTCCGGTAACTCAGTTTGCATCGCCCGCACTTCCCAGTGTAGCAGCGTGGTGACGTCAGCGCGTTGCTCCGCCCTACATGTTTCGTTATAAGTAACGTCTTCAATGGGGCACGGGCGACGCACTGACGCGCCACCTTTTATCTCTACTGAAAATGACCAAGCCTCGTTTTCAGAGCTCGGCGCCATTTTCCTGTAGCCCATTTCAATAGCCTCAGTGTCTTGCC
>BLSH010205261.1:944894-957851 GCA_018402905.1 Glandirana rugosa
TCTACTCTCTTTAGGTTCTAAACTCGAGGGAAAACATTGATCTAAAAGGTGAGTCGTAATACCCCACTTCTTTTACTAAGTCTTTGTGACCGTATAAGACTTCTTACTAGGGTATAACCCTAGTCAAGATGGTCTTTTTCGGGTCCAGTAGAAATCCTTTCGTGGTTGAGAATCTCTACCGGACCGAGGTTCACAAACATTGGGGGGTGTCCTTTTTGAATACAAAAAGGTCACATACTTTCCCAAAGTATTTACATCCGCCACACGTCACACACTTTATTTGGTATAAGTCCTATCTTTCTGGTGAGTTATACATAGGTTATCCACACGGACATGTGATAGCATAGACCACATTCGATGTGTTGCAGGATATGAAAGATCTAATCGGAAAGACTTGTGCAGTACTATTGGATACATATTGAGTGGTCTTTCTATCCTGAATATGGTTTATTTCACACACTGCACACCGCCTACATTTATGAAACCCTTTCATACACTGGAAAAACATAAGTTTTTCCTGTGGGGGGTTACAAACACTTGGAGCCAGGCCATCTCTAAGAGTTGGTGCTTTCCTAAAGATGACCTGGGCTTTTTCTGGTAGAACTGATCCCAATATGGGATCATTCTTCAGAATATGCCAGTGTTTCTGAATCATTTTCTTCACCCCATAATGCTGAGTGGAAAATCTAGTTACAAAAGGGAGCTCAAATCTTGGATTTCTCTCATCTCCAGGCTTCTTCTCCCTCAATAAATCCTCTCTGTTCTTTGATTCTACATATACCAGAGCTTGATTTAGGTCATCCATGTTATAACCCTTATCAATAAATTTAGCAGTTAGAGAGCTCGCCTCTTTTTTAAAATCCTCGATTTTCGAGCAGTTACGCCTAAGGCGTGTATACTGGCTTTTAGGGATCGAATTCAGCCACATCTGATGGTGACAACTATCCCTCGGTATAAATGAATTCTGATCCGTGGGTTTGAAAAAAGTGGAGGTCTGAAGCTGACCCTCCTCCACTTGAATTTTCAAATCCAAAAATTCGATAGAAGTCGGGCTTGCTGAATATTTCAATTCGATCCCTCTATTGTTATTATTGAGTTCAGCCATAAATACCTGCAAAGATTCAGGGGAACCATCCCATAGGAGGAGGACATCGTCTATGTATCTTGCCCACAAGGCCAATTGAGGTCTATTGTGGGCATAGACGACATCCTCCTCCCATTTCCCCATAAAGAGGTTGGCCAAACTGGGGGCAAATTTTGCCCCCATAGCCACCCCCCTGTGTTGCAAATAGAAATTCCCCTCAAACCAAAAAAAGTTATGCAAGGTCGCATAAATTAATAGCTCCATAACATATTTCCTCTGGCTAGTTGAAATCGACCGATCTTTATCCAGGAAATATTTCACAGAGGATAAGCCCCAGTCATGGGGGATATTAGAATATAAGGATGTGACATCAGCTGTTACCAGCAGAGACCCTTCCTTAAACTGACAATCCCTCAGGATATTGATCACATGACGTGTATCTTTAATATAGGCGGGGAGTGTCTTCACCAGGGGTTGAAGGAATTCATCAATATATTTTCCGACTCGAGATGTAATCGAGTCGATGCCGCTGATGATCGGGCGGCCAGGAGGGTTAGAGAGGCTTTTGTGAATCTTTGGTAAGTAGTATATGATTGGAATACGGGAGGCTTTGGGTACCAAAAAAGATTTCTCCTTTTTGTTTAGGATACCCATATCATACCCTTTCTTTACCAAAGATTCCAATTCCTTTCTGTATCCTATTCTCGGGTCAGATGGTAGGGGTGCATAGGTATCTTTATCCATCACAATCCTACTCAGTTCATTAAGGTAGTCCGTTTTATTCAGAATAACTATGCCCCCTCCCTTATCCGCAGGGCGTACCACTAAACTCTTTTCCTGACATAATTGTTCATATCCTTTTTGTAAAGTTTTATCCATATTCTCTTTCTTTATTTTAATCTTCTCTAAATCTCTTAATACCACATCTCTAAAGACCCTAATTGAAGGGGCCATCCCCCCAGGGGGATTATAGAGCGAGGCGTTGGCCAATCCGGAGTGTTTAATTTCGCTACTGCATGTTGTAATGTTTTGGATAGGGTTGGACATAATATATCTCTTTATGTTCAGTTTTCTAGTAAATTTATGTATATCCATATAGGTGCTGAATTTGTTCAACCTACATGGGGGGGCAAATTTAAGGCCTTTGTCAAGTATGGACATTTCCTCAGGTGTAAGTGAACGACTACTGAGGTTATATATCCCTTCTCCACTCATTCTCTTTTTCTTTTGCCTCTTGGCGTGCCTCCCCCCTCTAGTTCCTCTTTTCTTTCTGGTGGTCTCTGGTTGTCTCTCTGGGGTCTCTGAAAACCCGAATAGTAGGGTGTTTCTGGATAATTTTCTCTATGTGGCCTTTGAGGTCTTGGCTGATAACTATCCTCATGGTGATTATCCCACCCGTTTTGTTCCCAATATCCATCCTCCCTTCTGTTCCTTCCAGGGGACTGCCAGCCTGCTCTTCCCCTCCTCGGGGTTCTTCCCGGTGTGTCATAACCCTGATAGTACTTGCCATTTTCGTAGGGTCTATCTTCCCTATAATATCCATAGTCATCCCTCAATGGTTGAAACCTATTATTCACTGGAATGTTGTAGGTGGGGTTCCCATTAGGACCCCTATATTCCGGGTGGTTGGATTGGAATGTTTTATCGGTATTCCTCCACTGTCCATTATGATAATTTTTATTACCAGTATTTTTCTTAGTAAACTGACCTTTTTTCTTTCCATAATTTTTTCTAATTGGAGGTGAGACTCCCCTTATGGGGGAACCATAAGAAACCCTCCTTCCTCTTGGAGGTATATTCTGTGACCCTTGTGATGGGGTACTAGGTTTCTTTTTAGGGTTAAAGGATGTAGTCTCCCTTTGAGTTGGGGCCTGTCCTTGAGATGTTTCCATCTTATTTTCTTCCTCAGCTAATTTCTTCTGCCATTCAAATACCAATTTAGACTTATAGTCACCTACATCTCTATTATACTTTTTTCTTTTTTTCTTTTTTTGTTCCACTTCCTCTTTTTCTAACAACGTTTTCAAGTGATTTGATCTTTCCTTGTACTCTTCTTTATCTAAAACTGGTATCAATTGCTCTTTGACACCCTTAATCTCCTCATCCAGCCTTGCCAATTTCCTATTTTTCCTTTCAATTAGGAATCTTAGGAAACTGAGTCCTGCTTCGTTAAAATATTTAAACCATTCTTCCAGTTCGAGGTCGCCTCTTTGTGGGTTGACATCCCATCTAAGACTCCTCGGTACCATAGATTCTTTTACGTACTGCTCAAGGAAGGCTATATCCCAAATAGTGTGTGTCTCAGAAATCATTAAGTTTTTCAACCTCATAAAGAGTCCTCCGAGGTCTCCCTCAGAGTCTTGATAAGTCTGAAACACATCCTTCGCCTGTACAGTGCGTCTAGATCTATATTCAAACACATCCATTTTAAGTGAAAAAAATGATGATGTGAAGGAAAATGTTCAAACTAAAGCTGCAAATAACCAATTATCATTACCTCAAATCTTAATCATATAAATAAATATTTGCGCTAAAGTGTACTTAGAAAGCAGCAACTATCATGTGATAATAAACCATGTGACAAACATATATAGATTAGAGTTGCGCTAAAAAACTTGAGTAGAGAATACATGCATAAACCATATGTGCATATTCCAATATAATGAAACAACTAAAAATCCCAGGTAGTGACCTGCAAAAAAATCAATCCTTATTGAAAAGTCCCAAGTGTCCTTTAAATGAATAAATAAAATCCAACTTAAAATCCCAAAAGTCCCATATAAGTGAATCAAGTGAAAATCTTCAAGATGTGTTGGAGTAGCATTCAAGCTCAATAATCCGTCACCAAGGTAAATACACCCAATACTTGGCTTTCTATTGTATGCAAGTCTAGATGTGGTCTTTTGACCCCTTTCTGAACACCCAGTTACAATGAGGGAGAGTTATATTTACCTGCATAGCGGGGTGAGTCCAGCCACTGAAGAATATGCATTGTAACATAGGATAGCTATGCAGCATTTAAATATATGGGTGTATGTTATTTAGAACAACATAAACAATATAGGATGCCTAGTTGTGATGTCTTTCCTGGTTTAGGATAAGGTCGATCATGTTTGTTCCCATAAAAGTTCAATATGATCTTGGTAAGACACTGAGGCTATTGAAATGGGCTACAGGAAAATGGCGCCGAGCTCTGAAAACGAGGCTTGGTCATTTTCAGTAGAGATAAAAGGTGGCGCGTCAGTGCGTCGCCCGTGCCCCATTGAAGACGTTACTTATAACGAAACATGTAGGGCGGAGCAACGCGCTGACGTCACCACGCTGCTACACTGGGAAGTGCGGGCGATGCAAACTGAGTTACCGGAGCCGGCTATTTTTATAAAAACGTTGATGATTTGCTTTATGTTTGTGAGTATTATTGCTCTTTTTTAATAAATTTGTTATACAAACGGTATTACACTATTGGTCCCTCTTTCCTCATTTTGGGGGACGCTGAAAACACGTGTGGGCATCCCGCTGGGAGACAGCCTTGGTGTACTGCTGGAGATAAAAGGAGGAAAGGAGGGAGCATACCCATACCAGATATCTAAAGACACATACCAGCAGAAGGTCATTTCTGCCTGCGAGTTTGACCCACTAGCGATAGTGAGTTCTGGATCTCTGGTAAGAGTACCCAAATCATCTTTGAGCACATTGGGTGTATTTACCTTGGTGACGGATTATTGAGCTTGAATGCTACTCCAACACATCTTGAAGATTTTCACTTGATTCACCTATATGGGACTTTTGGGATTTTAAGTTGGATTTTATTTATTCATTTAAAGGACACTTGGGACTTTTCAATAAGGATTGATTTTTTTGCAGGTCACTACCTGGGATTTTTAGCTGTTTCATTATATTGGAATATGCACATATGGTTTATGCATGTATTCTCTACTCAAGTTTTTTAGCGCAACTCTAATCTATATATGTTTGTCACATGGTTTATTATCACATGATAGTTGCTGCTTTCTAAGTACACTTTAGCGCAAATATTTATTTATATGATTAAAATTGTTTATTCAGGCCCTGTTGCAAAAAGGTCAGGACCCTGGCCACCACATAGGAGCGAGGGTTCCAACCCTCCGCCTCACACAATGCAATATAGGCCTTCCAGGTGTGATGATAAATTTTTCGCGAAGTACACTTGTGCGCCTTCAGCATGGTAGGGACCACGGAGTCATCGACATCCTGTCCCTCAGCATCTGGGATTCAATAGCCAGGCAGTCAAAGCCAGCAAGTGTAAAGCAGGGTGAAATATGGGTCCTTGAGACAGCAGATTGTCTCGCAGCGGGAGACGCCAGGGGGCCTCTGCCACCATTCTTACTACATCGGCGTACCACGGACGCCGAGGCCAGTCCGGAGCCACCAGTATCATCAGAATTCCCTCCGCTTCCACCCTGCGCAGTAGGCGTGGGAAAAGTTTGATGGGAAGATAGGCATACAGAAGACGATACCGACCTCAAGGTGCCACTAGTTCTTCTGTGGCCACTGCCAACGGGTCTCTTGTCCTGCACACAAAGTACTTCACTTTGTGGTTGAGCCGCGACGCCATGAGGTCCACGTCTGGCGTGCCCCACTTGTGGCAAATATGACTGAACACTTCTGGATGGAAGGACCATTCCCCCTTATCCAGCGTCTGGCGACTGAGGAAATCCGCCTGCCAATTCTCTACGCCTGGAATGTAGATGGCGGAGATTGTCAGAACGTGCAGTTCTGCCCAACGCAGAATGAGAGCTGCCTCCGCAGCCGCTGCCGCACTTCTTGCTCCGCCCTGATGGATCACATACGCCACCGCTGTGGTATTGTCCGACTGAACCCGAATCGGCAGCCCTTGTAGCCTCGCCGTCCAGCGGGATATACAGAGTCTGATCGCTCTTAGCTCCAGCACATTGATCGGAAGGCGAGACTCCTGCGCCGACCAAGGACCCTGGGTCGAGAGAGATCCCAGGACGCCCCCCCAGCCCGACAGGCTGGCGTCCGTCGTGACTATTGTCCATGTCAGGGGAAGAAACAATTTTCCCCTCGTCAAAGCTGGTGCCCGAAGCCACCAGGTCAAGGAAACCCTGGTCTGACGATTCAAGGTGACCAACTGGTCCAGAGACAGTGGGGATCTGTCCCACCGACACAGAATCGCTCGCTGAAGTAGTCGAGTGTGGCTCTGAGCGTAAGGTACCGCCTTGAAAGCCGACACCATGAGCCCCAGCACCCGCATACAGAACCGTAATGATGACTGCCGGTGAGACAGTAAGGTTTGCACTGCTGATTGCAGGGAATGCAGCTTGGCTGTGGGTAAGAACACCTTCGCCTGCCCCGTGTCCAGAATCAGACCCAGATATTCCAGGTGACAGGACGGGATCAATGACGACTTCTGCAGGTTGATCAGCCAACCGAAGTCCTTTAACAAGGCCATGGTGATGGACACACTCTCCTCCAGGGCAGAGGCAGACTCCACTCTCAGAAGCAAGTCGTCTAAGTAAGCTACCACCGCGATGCCCCTCTGCCGCAGCAGGGCCAGCATGGGGGCCACCAACTTGGTGAAGACCCGAGGAGCCGAGGCCAGACTGAAGGGCAGTGCCACAAATTGGTAATGGAGAAAGCGCTGGTGTCGGAGACAAATGGGAACATGGAGATACGCGTCCCTGATGTCCAGGGACGCCAAGAAGTCCCCCTGATGCAGGGCGGCCACAACCGAGCGGACTGATTCCATCCGGAATTTCCGCGCTTTCACATAGAAGTTTAGCGCCTTCAGGTCCAATACTGGCCTTACCCCCCCTCCTTTTTTGGGGGCCACAAATAGATTTGAGTAGAAACCGTGAAACCTCTCTGGCTGAGGTACCGGCACGATCACCCCCTGGTCTGATAGTGCCTGAACCTCCCCTAAAAGGGCCTCCCGACGTTGATGCGGGAGTCTTAAGTTCGATGGTGAAAAACCTGTCTGGGGGTAGAGTGCTGAACTCTATCCTGTACCCGGAGGACACCTCTTCCTGCACCCACCGGTCAGAAATGCGGGCAGTCCACCTGTCTGCGAACCCCAGAAGACATCCCCCCACCCGAGCGTCGGGTGGGGGCAACCCACCATGCAGAGGAGAGCTTATCCTCTGCCTTTTCGTTCTTGCATTGCCAGGGTCTTTTACCGGCCCCTGCAGCAGCCTTGCTGGCTCGCGGGCCCTTGCCCATTGCGCCAGGGGCACGAAAAAACCTCTTCTGACCCGAAGATACAGTCCCTGCTTGCGGCGAAATTCTCGCCGCCTGGGCTCTGGAAGAAAGGTACTCTTCCCGCCCGTGAAATCCTTAATGATCTCGTCCAACTGGGACCCAAATAGACGGCCATCCTGAAAGGGGAGGTCCGCTAAACATTTTTTGGAAGCGTAGTCACCTGACCACGAATGCAACCAGAGGACCCGTCTGATAATGACTGTAAAATCAGACATTTTGGATAACATAGGGAGCAGGTCCAGGGCTGCATCACACAGGTATTTGATACCATGAAACACATGATCCGCTATTCAGATAGATATTGCGCCGCCATGGCAGACGCCAGGGCCGGTCACAAGACCGAACCAGCCAAAATGAAAAGTGCCTTAGACATTGCCTCCGTCCTCCTATTGGCAGGATCCTTAAAAGACGACGACCCCTCCGGGGGAATAGTTGTCACCTTGTTCAGGTGCGCCAACGGTGGGTCCACCGAAGGGGACACCCACTTCTTTATAAAACTATCCTCAAAGGGATACCGGATAGCGAAACGCTTCGGCATGGTGAAGGAATGCTGCGGGCACTGCCATTCTTGATAGATCAAATGATCAAAAAATGTATCATAAGGGTAAGCTTTCAGTGACCTAGGGGGCTTGACAGACCCGCAGACATAAGTAGACGTCTGCGACTCACCATCTTGGTTCAGTCGCAAAGAGGCACGGACGCCAACAATTATTGCAGACACCAGTGCCTTTTCGTGCGCTGCCTTCGCCCCCTGGTCTTCCTCCCCATCTGAGGGATAAAGTTCACCCTCAGAAAGCTCCACGGGAGTCCCCGTGACCCCCGATGCTACTTCCGGTTCGGAATCCTCCCCTGAAGAACAAGGGGGACGCTTTTCAGGGGCCCCCGGGAAAAAATTCCCCAAATACCGCCCGCAGCTGTTCTAGGGACACCAGGGATCCCAACGCAGGCTGCGCTGCATCTATTTCCTCTTCAGAGGGCCCTGCAGGGTCATCTGTCATCGCACCCACAGATTGAGCACACACACAGTAAAAAACAGCCACTAGCGGCACCCCCACACTGCAAATACACCACCGCCCCTCAGAAAGCCAGGGAGACCCAGGAGGACTGCACCCACCGCTACCAGCACCCCCAGTAAACCAGCTATACTTGCTGTCTTTTGCCCAAGCAACATCCTGTGGACCGCCAGAGAGCTTGTGCCGTCAGCAGCCAGCGACACTGTCCTCAGCAAAGTGAAAGGAAAGAAAAACGGCAGTAGCACGTTTTTCACAGCATGCAGGGGCTCCAATATGGCCGCCGAGGGAATCCACTAGAGGCCAAAGGGCTGCTGACACCGAGGCTCCGGCAAAATGGCTGCCACAGCATGGTATTTAAAATCCCAGGGAAAATGGCAGTGGCTACAGCAAAATGGCGGTGATCCGCCGCATGGCGGCCTAGGCGGTCTGCGCGTAGTGCTAGCAGGGTGCGGAGCAGGGGGGAGGGGGGGATGGGGGGGAGGAAGGGACAAAAGGACCCAGGAGAGCCCCAGTGACCCGCCTCTACCCGTGGCTAATGCATGGTAGTATGCCAAAATTGCCCTGCAGCCCCCCCCCAGCGCCCCTAGGGGGGCAGAGGGGGGCTCACTCACCACTCCTGACGGGCGCAGCGGGTAGCCACCCGGTCGCAGACTTTTCTCCCCAGCTGGGGAGGGATGC
The DNA here is from genome assembly GCA_018402905.1 of Glandirana rugosa. Taxonomy (NCBI): domain Eukaryota; kingdom Metazoa; phylum Chordata; class Amphibia; order Anura; family Ranidae; genus Glandirana; species Glandirana rugosa. The sequence goes on from BLSH010205261.1 coordinate 953,928, forward strand.
TGCTGGCCACAAGCCCCTGGATAGGATCACATCCGGACACTGGGCACAAGTGGGGGATCACCCACTGGCCGCCCGCACGGAATGAGCACGATGCGGCGGGACCCACTAATCTGAGACTGGCTCGCATCGGTTGTGCCATGCTGGAGAAAGTACAGGGTTTTTTGAGGAACCCTCAAAGCCCCAGCTGGCTTCTTGATAGTAGTATTCATTAGCTGAGAAAAAAAAAAAAAGCGGTAGCAAAAATTTCTAACCGCAGGTCCCATAAGGGAGCCAGGTCAACTCCTTGCACTAGGCATGTTAAAACTGATGTACTGAGCAGAGTAGGGGGATTATATGGGAAGAGAGGACAGCCCCCTGGGAGGGGCCAGCTTGTTTTCTTCTTTGCCTAGTTAACTCCTAATAGGATCTGCATATAACCCACATGTCAATGGAGAGCTGCGTCTCTCAGTGAACGAAGGTGAAAAATTGTTTTTTTCTTCTCACAATTGTCACTCTTTTGCCGCAGAGCTGATCAAATACCACCAAAAGAGAGCTCTATTAGTGGGTTAAAAAGGACATCGATTTTATTTGGGTACAGCGTCTCACGCCAATTGTCAGTTTAAATAACGCAGTGCCGTATCGCAAAAAATGGCCACTTAGCAACCGAGCCATAGCCGAATGGCGGCTACAGCGCGGTGGCTTAATCGCAGGAGGGCATACAATAACGTCCTCCCAGAATTGCACGCCCTGCGAGCCCCCTGGGGCGCGCACATGGGCTGTCAGTGCCCGCCAGGTTCAAGGGACCCGGCGGGTCACGGATCACGGTAAAGCTGTATTGCGCGTTAATAGCTGTCCACAGTGTGCTTATCCCCCCCCCTGGGCCTTTGGTAACATTATATGGAAGTAAGCTTGGAAGTAAGCGTGTTTCGTCAAATCTAGTAATGTTATCAAAAGCTAGATTCGATGAAATGCGTCAAGCTTACTTCCGTATAACGTTACCAGAGGCCCGGGGGGAGATAAGCGCGCCGTGAACAGCTATTAACGTGCATCACCACCCATGGAAAAGGGCCGTACAGGATATTTCTGGAACATTGTTTTTTCCATTTAAAGTTTTTTATAACCTTTAACCATTTGTAAGTATGGAATAAAAAATCTTTTTAAATGTTATCACTCCATGAGGAGCTCTCTTTTCTGATTCCCTCCCTGCTAACATCATCAACAACAATCTCACTGGGACGGAAAGATCTGGCTTACCACGCTGCCAAGGGAAGGGTCCCCCCTAAGAGACCCACAAGCTGTTTTGATTTGTTTTTGCCATAAGGCTAACAGGTCCAACATCTTTAGTGAGTGTGTTATACCCCCGGTTTGCTGTGAATTGGAAACACTGGGTTCACCTCTCAAGAAGCACAAGAGCTCAGAGCACTTTATTTATAAAAGTCTTTTTGCACAATTTGTATTAGTTGATTGCACTCTATAGTAGCACTTTATTCACTGTAAGCACCTTAAAATGTGTTTTATATAAACTAAAGGCATATACAAAAGGGTAATAGAGGGTAGACCAGAGCTGTTTACTAATGTAAGCAAACCGGCGTCATGTCCGTTTCTCTCCACTGCTCACACCGATCGTGTGAGCAGTGGAGGGAGAAGATGCAGAGTGAGGCTGCTGCAGGTATTGTCACATAGTGCCAGCCCCAATCCGTGCCATAAAAGTGCCCCATCAGAGCCCCAATCTGTGCCCAGAAGTGCCCCAATCTGTGCCCAGCAGTGCCATATTAGTCCCTATCAGTGCCCAGCAGTACCCCAATCCATGCCCAGCTGTGTAATATCAGTGCCCAGCGGTGCCTTATCAGTGCCCAGCAGTGCCCCAATCTGTGCCATATCAATGCCCCAATCCATGCCATATAAGTGCCCCAATCCGTGCCATATCAACACCCAGCAGTGCCGTATCAGTGCCCAGCGGTGCAATATCAGTGCTCAGCAGTGCCATATGAGTGCCCAGCAATTGCCCCAATCTGTGCCATATCAGTGCCCAGCGATACCATATCAGTGCCCAGCAGTGCACCAATTCATGCCATATCAGTGCCCAGCAGTGCCATAACAGTGCCCAGCAGTGCCACATCTGTGCTCTACAGTGCCACGTCATTGTGTAATTGATGTCCCTAGAACACCTGGAGGTGCTACTTGGATGTTGGGCCTCTGTATGTGGCCAGGCTGTGTAAAAGTCACACACATGGGCTATCGCCATACTCAGGAGGAGTAGCAGAATTTGTTTTGGGGTGTAATTTGTGGTATGCGCATGTCATGTTAAAGAAATAACCTGTTAATATGACAATTTTGTGAAAAAAGAATATTCATTTTGCAAAGAATTGTGGGAAAAAATTACAACGTGAAAAAACTCGCTGTGCCTCTTACTAAATACTTTGGAATGTCTACTTTCCAAAAAGTGGTAATTTGGGGGGGGGGGGTATTTATACTTTACTGGCTTGCTGAAGTCGGTTCACACAGGGCGATCCGGCTTCAGGGGCGACTCTGAGCCCCCCCCCGCACAGTGCGACTTCAGTGTGGCTTGCAAACGACTTCTGTAATAGAAATCAATGCACTCTCCCCCAAGGAGCGACTTGCAATGCATGGAGTGCGACTTGTCAGGTGGTAAGTTGCTTGACAAGTCGACCCTGTGTGAACCAGCACTAATGGCCCGTACACACGATCCGAAAGTCGGACGAAAAATCCCGCTTTCAAAGTGATCGTACGATAATCGGATCGTTAGTACCGAGCTTTCGAGAGCCGATCATGACAGTTCATTTGATATTATTCGATCGGACATTCACAAAAAAATTTCTCGTATGATACCAGATCGGACGATTTTTGTTTAATCAGTACAGTTGTCGTACAAAAATACAATACAAATACACTACAACACGATATCACTTCCGATTTTTTTATTCTATTCGTAGGAGAATTTTTGTGACTTTAGTACACTCTTCCGATTCGATCTGAGATTAGCATGCACATAAAAAGGGACGATTTGTCGTCCGATTTTCGGACCATGTGTACGGGCCATTAGTGTCTCAAGAAATGAGATAGGCCATCAGTACATCAGGTGTGATCAATTTTCAGTGATTGGCACCATAGCTTGTAGACTCTATAACTTTCACAAAGATCAAATAATATACACTAATTTGGGTTATTTTAACAAAAGATATGTAGCAGTATAACGTTTGTCCAAAATGTATAAAGAAAAATGCCTAATTTGCAAAATTTTATAACAGAAACGAGAAAATTTTGTTTTTTTTACAAATTTTTTGGTCTTTTTTATTTATAAAAAACCCAGCGGTGATTAAATACCACCAAAAGAAAGTTCTATTTGTGGTGTGAGAAAAAGGACAAAAGTGTCATATGGGTGCCTGAGTAATTGCCATTCAAAATGTGAGAGCACTGAAAGCTGAAAATTGGTCTGGGCAGGATAGTAGTTTAAGTGCTCAGTGGCCAAGTGGTTAAAGTGGAGTTCCACCATATTAAAAGTCAGCAGCTACAAAAAGTGTAGCTGCTGACTTTTAATAATCGGACACTCACCTGTCCCAGGATCCAGCGCTGCGGCCGCCCGCAGCGTCTCTCTTCTCCCCCTCCTCCGTGTGGCACCGACATCACAAGTGTGGGCGCGCACTGCATATGCGTGAGTCACGCTGCGAATATCCGGCGCATCTTCTGGAACCTGTGACGTGACCCAGAAGATCGGTGAGGGGGGAGGGGAGGTGAACTTCCTTCCGGCTCGGAGAGGAAGTGGACCTGGGACCCTGTGAAAACAGCTACCCCCCCCCCAAAAAAAATGACATGCCAATTGTGGCATGTCAGGAGGTCACCTTCCCTTAAAGCAGGGTTCCACGTTTGGGTGGAACTCCGCTTTAAGGGGGTAAATTCTTTCAGGGCCAGGGTTGCCAACCGCCA
>BLSH010205261.1:988329-1003585 GCA_018402905.1 Glandirana rugosa
AACATACCCGGTCCTACGTGATACTCCCTCTCCCGCCCTTACATTGCGGGTTAGGTTCCACATATACGTCTCACCAGTGAATACAACCCAACAGTGTAGTTCAAGCTTAAACCTATCGAAAGGGTCACGGTGTGGCGTTAGAGCACACAGACCTTGCGTTCGGGCACTAAGCGATGAGATGAAGGGAGCACTGACCTACGTTAGTAGCGTACCCCTGCCTGGACAGAGACGGGAGAGGGACGAGCCGGTGTCTATCAAATACCAATAATAGAAAACTCCCGGAGATGCAAGCCGTGGAGATAGAGCAATATCTCCACGACAACACACGGAGCGATAGGAGTAGAAGCGCCGAGCAGGGAGAGGGCAGAGACAGGTCCGTCCCCATGCGATGATTGCATCCAGTCACGAGGGAAGTAGAGTAGCGAATCACGGGCTTGCGTTCCAGACACACGAGATTGCGGTGTGGCACTGGGAAAGCTATCCAAATTCGAACTTGATGTGACAACCCAACATAAGTGACCACTCTGCATATACACCTTGGATTGGGCGTTACATTCCCGCCCTCTCCCTCATAGTGCATCCTGGCCCATACAAGGAAGGGGTAAGCGTTTGTGGACTGCAGTTCACCACCATATAAACATGCCTTGAGGAAACCCATTAAGAAACATTGTAGAGTAATAACACATCTACGATATGACAGTACAGCTGTCAGTGTGTGCTATGCTACCGTATCGCAAAAGGTGTGTGTGTATATATGTGTGTGTGTGTGTGTGTGTGTGTGTGTGTGTGTGTGTGTGTGTGTGTGTGTGTGTGTGTGTGTGTGTGTGTATATATATATATATGTGTGTGTGTGCAGATTTATACATTGGTGCACAATTTGCACTATATGCCAGTTACGCTCTGATTGCAACGAAAAATGAGAGGTATTATGATCATAGATATGAGTATTGGGCAGGAGGGTTCACTGGGTGGAGCACGCAGGTAAGGTAGTCCCCTAAAGAGGATGTGGCTGTACAGTTTCACCACCCTCACTATGTCATTGTTTAATGTATAAAAATGTGGCACAGTTGGTGTGTAGTAGGCTCTGAAGAAGAGGTAGAAACCTTAAAACGCGTTAGCCTTTGTTTGAGATACCAACCGTGCAGTGTATGTCCATGAACTAGAAGGACTTCTCATATGGTTGTTATGCACCTTTTGACGACTCGTTTGTGAGTATATATTTTTTTTTTAACCTTTTATGAAAACATTTTATCAAAGGATAATGCGCTAGGCCAGTGCGCCATCGTTTTTTTTGTCTTTGCTACATTACCTTTGGACTACCCCTAGTTCACCAGTGGCAGCAAGGTGGCACATTATCCAGAGTCTTATTATACCTAATTGATAACTTGAATATAGAGTGAAAGATGCCTCCCCTCTGAGCGCAGGAAGATTAGTATGTGTTTGTGACTTGTCCTTTGACTGACAACAGTAGGAGCTAATTGCTCCCACTGCTGCCTCTGTGCCTGTCAGAGGGGAGAGAACAGAGATCCTGCTCCCAGAAACAGTGCAGGATTAAAAGAGGACCCAGGTAAGTATTGTGGGGGTGGGGGACTGTTACTGGAAGTGTTTTGTATGTGTTTTTTTTTTTATTATTTTTTTTTTGTTTACATAAAACCTTCAGCCTTTACAACCAATATAAGTTGAGTGATGTAATGCCCCGTACACACGATCCGAAAATCGGACGACAGATCGTCCGTTTTTTTTTGCATGCTAATCTCAGATCGAATCGGAAGAATATACTAAAGTCACGAATATTCTCGTACGACAGAATAAAAAATCGGAAGTGATGTCATGTGTTGTTGTGTATTTGTATTGCATTGTCGGACGACAACTGTACTGATTAAACGAAAATCGTACGATCGGGCACCATGCGATCAAAATTTTCATGCTTGTCCGATCGAATATTATCTGATGAACTGTCGTGATCGGCTCTCGTAAGCTGTGTACTAGCGATCCGATTATCGTACGATCGCATCGTATGCGATATTTTTCGTCCGATTTTCGGATCGTGTGTACGGGCCATAAGAAACAAAAGTTTTGTAATTGCTCTTTTTATGCATAATATTATTATTTTGTTTCAGGTGCAGACTGAAGAAGGGCCGATAATGAATGACAGTGGTTGCCTTTTAGCAGATGGGGATTTATTTGATAAGGATGATGAAAGCGATAATGAAGAGCAGTCCCTAGAAGCTATTCGTGCTAGCTTAAAAAATAAATTTAAGTCTGGTCATGTATGTATTGTTTATTTCTGTTGCTAATTTGTTGTATATTTCCTACAGTGCTGAAATCTGTCAAGTGTAATTTTATTATAAGCCATGGGATCAGACTTTTTTTTTTTTTTTTTATTCTCCTAGTCTCGGCCGTTTGAGGAGGAAGATGTAATGCATGAGGAAGAGTCTGAAGGGTTTAATGATCATTTTGAGAAGAAAAAGGTTTGTTTGTTTGCATGTGTGAAGTTGCGTAAAATGTTTATAGGTATGTAGCAGAGCAGTGTGTGAGATTACTTTAGGCTGCTCTGGGCTCCACAGGCTGCAATTTGACTGCTTCCCCCTGTTTTCTAGTGCTTTCCAGAACAAAGTGGATGGAAGAGTCAAATGAGCAGCCTGACTATTTATGCAGCTCCAGCCAATCCCTGGGGAGGTGTGCCCAGATGGTGGTTGGCAAGTTTGTTTGGAGCACCAGGGAGCAGGTTTCTTTTCCCTGGAGGAGAGGCTCCCAGCCCTTCCTGGTCACCCCGCTGAGGATCCAGCCTGCTCATCGTGGTCACAATTGTGCTCAACTGGTGGGCCTATCTTTCTGCAAGTCCTTCGGCGCCAAAGAGGGGTGCCACTAAGGATCTTTTCTGGGAATTCTACAGAGGAGTCTGCCTGCTGGGGTCTGAAGGAGACAGCCAAGCCCTGGGGACACTGAGTACAGACCAGAGAGAGAGATCTTTCTGACTTACTTCTGCTAACCCCTACCACACTCCGTTATGGCTTGCTTAGCCTGGGACATTGCAAATGGTGTACCAGTTCTGCCCGCTTCATATCCTAACACTTTGAGGACTGCATTGAGAAACTGCTTCAAAGGGGGTAGTGTCCTTAAATCCTTGTTAAATGTTCTGGAATATCCACAACTCCCTATTCCCCATCCAAATTGATCAGCAATACACTGTTAAAAAGGCAACCCCTAGATTGTTTCTTGAGCCAGAGGAGTGGAAGTTACTGTGTGCCTGACTGTTGCTACATAGAGCGAAAAGATCCAGGAGCACAAACAAAGTACTATGGTAGCATTATATTGCTGTGGTCACTGTGTATTAAAAAAAAAAAAAATGGTGTCCCTGATCACTGCTGCTACAGTTATATGATGACGGTGTACTGCACTGGTGAGAGTATGTATAAAAAAAAAAAATAAAAAAATAGTGAATTTTTTTTTTTTTTTAGTTCATTTTCCAAAAAAAGACAAATTGCTACTTCAAAAAACCCACCATGCCTCTTACTAAATACCTTGGACTGTCTACTTTCCAAAAAGGTGTCATTTGAGGGGTATTTGTACTGCTCTGGCGTTTCGTTTTTCGGGCCTCAAGAAATAGGCCGTCAGTACATCAGGACTGATTGATTTTCAGATGTATAATCTCACAAAAGTGAGTACACCCCTTATATTTTTGTAAACATGTTATATCTTTTCATGTGACAATACTGAAGAAATTACACTTTGCTACAATCTAAAGTAGTGAGTGTACAGCTTGTGTAACAGTGTAAATTTGCTGTCCCCTCAAAATAACTCAACACACAGCCATTAATGTCTAAACCGCTGGCAACAATATTTTGTGTGGCCACCATTATTTTCCAGCACTGCCTTAACCCTCTTGGGCATGGAGTTAACCAGAGCTTCACAGGTTGCCACTGGAGTCCTCTTCCACTCCTCCATGATGAGATCATGGAGCTGGTGGATGTTAGACCTTGCGCTCCTCCACTTTCCATTCTTTCCATTTGCGGATGCCCCACAGATGCTCAATAGGGTTCAGCTCCATTACATTTACCCTCCACTTCTTTAGCAAGTTAGTGGTCGTCTTGGAGGTGTGTTTGGGGTCGTTATGTTGGCATACTGCCCTGTGGCCCAGTCTCCGAAGGGAGGGGGAATAATGCTCTGCTTCAGTAAGTCACAGTACATGTTGGCATTCATGTTTTGCCTCAATGAACTGTAGCTCCCCAGTGCCGGCAGCACTCATGCAGCCCCAGACCATGACACTCCCACCACCATGCTTGACTGTAGGCAAGACACACTTGTCTTTTGTACTCCTCACCTGGTTGCCGCCACACATGCTTGACACCATCTAAACCCAAGCAGTTTATCTTGGTTTCGTCAGACCACAGGACATAGTTCCAGTAATCCATCTCCCTAGTCTGCCTTTCTTCAGCAAACTGTTTGCAGGCTTTCTTGTGCATCATCTTTAGAAGAGGCTTCCTTCTGGGATGACAGCCATGCAGGCCAATTTGATGCAGTGTGCAGCGTATGATCTGAGTACTGACAGGCTGACCCCTCACCCCTTCAACCTCTGCAACAATGCTGGCAGCACTCATATGTCGATTTCCCAAAGACAATCTCTGGATATGACACTGAACACATGCACTCAACTTTTTTGGGTGACCATGGCGAGGCCTGTTCTGAGTGGAACCTGTCCTGTTAAGATGCTGTATGGTCTTGGCTACCGTGCTGCAGCTCAGTTTCAGGGTCTTTACAATCTTCTGATAACCTAGGCCATCTTTATGTAGAGCAGCAATTCTTTTTTTCAGATCCTCAGAGTTTTTTGCCATGAGGCTATAACGCCGAATTTAACACACTTGCTTCCCATTCACACCTGAGACCTTTTAACCCTAACAAGTCACATGACACCGGGCATGGAAAATGGCTAATTGGGCCCAATTTGGACATTTTCACTTAGGGGTTTACTCACTTTTTTTGCCAGCGGTTTAGACATTAATGGCTGTGTGTTATTTTGAGGGGACAACAAATTTACAATGTTATACAAGCTCTGCATTCACTACTTTACATTATAGCAAAGTGTCATTTCTTCAGTGTTCACATGAAAAGCTATAATAAAATATTAACAAAAATGTGAGGGGTGTACTTACTTTTGTGAGATACTTTATATACCATAGTTTGTGGACACTATAACTTTCCTACAGACTAAATAATATCTACTTCAGCCCCGAAAGGATTTCCCAGGTTAGGACCAGAGCACTTTTTGCGGTTCGCCACTGCGTCGCTTTAACTGACAATTGCGCGGTCATGCGACATGGTACCCAAACAAAATTTGTGTCCTTTTTTTTCCCCACAAATAGCTTTCTTTTGGTGGTATTTGATCACCGCTATAAACAAAAAAAAAGAGCGACAATTTTGCTTACTTTTCTTACTTTTTGCTAAAATACAAATTCCAAAAAAAAAAACAACAATTTTCTTTCATCGGTTTTGGCCGATTTTATATTCTTCCTCCATATTTTTGGTAAAAAAAATCGCAATCAGCATTTATTGATTGGTTTGCGCAAAAGTTTCCGCGTTTACGGATGATGACCATTCATTTCTGGGGTTTTTATTTTTTATTCTTTACTTGTAATGGCGGCGATCTGCGATTTTTAGCGATACTGCGATACTGGGACGGACATGTCGGACATTTTTGACACTTTTTAGGACTAAATGTCCACTGATTACTGTGTAAATGTCATTGGCAGGGAAGGGGTTAACCTGCAGGGGGAGATCTAGGGGTTAACTTTGTTCCCTAGGTATGCTTGAACTGTTGGGGGGGGGGGGGGGCTTGGCTACCATGGGCATAAGAGATCTAACTGATCCCAGTCACAGGGATCAGTAGATCTCCTATGCCCGCACTGACAGAGTAGGGAACATACTGTGTTTACATCGGCGGATCCCTGTTCTTTTGCTGTGGCTGCTCATCACGGCTCACCGGCGGACATTGGGTTTGCCCAAGCCGCGGGCACACTCCTCTGGAGTATGGCGGTCGCGCACGCCTCTCAAGGGGCCACTCCGCAAATCGCAATTTATTTACGGAGATTCACGGGACACATCTACACTGCCGCAGTAAATATACTGCACGCGATGTGGAAGTGGATATACATTGATTTTTGTTATTTTCACCAAAGAAGACGCAGCTCTTCATGACATGTGGGTTTATGCTTGTCCTATTAGGAGTTAACTAGGCAGGGAAAGAAAGCAAGCTGGCCCCTCCCACGGGGCTGTCCTCTTCCCACATAAACCCCCTACCCTGCTTAGCTCATCAGTTTTAAAATGCCTAGTCGCAAGGAGTTGACCTGGCTCCCTTATGGGACCTGCAGTCCGGATTGAGACCGCTCTTTTATTTGCTTTTTATTTTCTTTTGCTTCTATCAAGCTATCTGAAGTCTGCTATCAAGAAGCCGGCTGGGGCATAGAGGAACATTACAGGATCCTGTACTTTCCCCAGCGCGGCCGACCGATGCGAGCCAGTCCCGAGGTATGGGGTCCCGCCGCATCGTGCCCGTTCCGTGGCCTGTGGGTGTACCCCACTTGCGTCCAGGTCCCGGACTGCGGTCCGGTTCGGAGGCGATTTTGGACGGCAGCATCCCTCCCCGGCAGGGGCGGAAGTTCTGCGACCGGGTGGCGAGTGGTGAGTGAGTGCCCTCCTCTCCCCTTTTCGGGGGGGTGGGGGGGGGGCACGCGCGACGGGTGTCCTGACACGCTTTTGGGAATTAGCCACCGGTGGAGGTCCCCTGGTCTTGCCTGGGGTCCCATTCCCACCTCACCGATCGTTATGCCCCCTGTTTGGGGTTTTGGGCCGCCATGCAGCGATCCGCCGCCAATTTGCCGTAGCCGCGGATATTTTTCGCTAAGGGAGCCTTCCCTCTAGTGCTCAGAGCGGCCATTTTCCTTTAGCCACATTCCCCAGCAGGTTTTTGGCCTCTAGTGTATGACCTCGGCGGCCATATTGGAGTCCCTACATGCTGTAAAAACGTGCTACAGCCATTTTTACTCTCACTTTGGAACGGTGTGGTTTCTGACGGCGCAGTTCTTCTGGCGGTTCTCAGGATTTTTTCTGGCACATAACAGCAAGTATAGCTGGGCTCTCCTGTGGGTTCTGGTGGTGGTGGGTACAGTCCTCCTGGGTCTCCCTGACGTTCTGTGGGGCGGTGGTGTGCCTCAAATAGGTGTGTTTTTTTTCTTACCGCATTTAGCTCCCATTCTGGGATAATGATGGCAGAATACCCTGCTGGGCCTGCTGAGGAATCAGCGACGGCGCAATCTGCGCAGGGGGTATTTCTGGACCAGCTGAGGGCGGTTTTTGGCAAATTTCTCCCCTGGATGGAGCCAAGCGTCGCTCCACGGGTCCCTAAGAAGCGTCGTCCTCCCCCCTGTTCCTCAGGGGAGGACTCTGAACAAGAGATAGCCTCGGGCGTCACAGGGACCCCAGTAGAACTCTCTGAAGGGGAGCTGGCCCCCTCAGACGGAGAGGAGGACCAGGGGGCAGCGGCAGCACGCGAAAAAGCGCTGTTGTCCGCCATTATCTCTGGGATTCGCACTACGCTGCGACTGGACCAAGGCGGCGAGTCGCAGACGTCTGCATATATTTGCGGGTCTGCCAGGCCCCCTAGGACTTACCCCTATGATCAGTTCTTTGATCATCTGATCTATCATGAATGGCAGCGTCCGCAGCATTCCTTCTCACTGTCAAAACACTTTGCCATCCGTTATCCGTTTGAGGATAGCTTTCTGAAGAAGTGGGCGTCTCCTGCGGTGGACCCCATGATAGCTCGTCTGAATAAGGCGATGACCATTCCCCCGGAAGGGTCCCCTTCTTTTAAGGACCCAGCCGACAGGCAGACAGAGGCGGTGTCAAAAGCACACTTTCTGTTAGCAGGCTCAGCTCTGAGACCGGCCCTGGCGTCAGCCATGGCGGCGCAATACTTATCTGAGCGTAATGAAACTTCCGCTTTAAGCACTCCTCACTCCCTTACATGTCACATTTGGCATGTAATTTTTTTTTGGGGGGGGGGGGGCAGTGTGTCCCCAGGTTTCAGAGGGACTTCCTGTCCCTCTTCCACCTTCTGCCTCTGGGCCGCCTAGGCGGCGACTCCTTTCCTCCTAGACGGCCCCTCCCTCCCTAGCAATCTTCTGGGACACGTCACAGGTCCCAGAAGATTGCCTGGCCACTAGGGATGCGCAGCGCGACTCGCACATGCGCAGTGGGTGCCCGGCCGTGAAGCCGGGCCGGTGCCCACAATAGGAATGGCGGGGCTGCCGGGAGGAGCGGGGAGATGAACGAGGCTTCGGGAGCAGCCGTCGCTGGACCGGGAGACAGGTAAGTTACTGTTTATTAAAAGGCAGCAGCTACACTTTTTGTAGCTGCTGACTTTTAATAAACAAAAAACAGTGTGGAACTCCGCTTTATGTTCAGTAGTGTATGAAGATCAGCAAGATTTATTTTCAGTTGTTCAGAACTGTTTGGTTATCCTTTTCAGTATTTGACAGTAGTGTGTTTGATATTGTAGGAGAGAAAAGCTGCACGTATGAGCAAGGAAGCCATGAAGCAAATTCACAGTGAAACACAGAGACTCTTGAGAGGTGAGCCATGGAATAAAAGGTGCTATAACCCTCCGCTTGGAAATGTAAGCTTTATGTATGAACTAAAAATTGTCTTTCAGAGTCAGCTGTGTCTCTGCCATATCATTTACCGGAACCCAAAACTATCCATGACTTTTTCAAGCGTCGTTCAAGACCACTTTGCCAAGGAAATGCCATGCAACTTATTAAGTAAGTCTTAATACTGCATACACAGAAAAGTTGGCTGATCAAATGTTTAATCCTCCTTTCTGTTTAATCCTCCTTTATAGATTTAATATACTGAAAACTTGGGTTAACTTTTTTTCTTTTTATGTTCAATAGGTCCTCAAAGTATCAGCCTTGTAGCACAGATGACAAGGTTGAGTCCACTGAGCCTGTTGAAAATCGTTTTCCAGTAGAGCAAATTACGCCACAACCAGAAGTTCCCCTCCAGGACCCTGAAGTGTCAGAAGAATCTGCTTTAGACAGCCTAGTAGCTGAGCCTGAGATGAATACAGGAATGCATGTTCCAGAAAACAAAGCAAATGATATCTGTAATTCTGAAAAAACACCAGAGCATATGTTTAATGATGATTCAAGCCAGCCAATTTCCAATTCAGAAACCGAGCCTGTTGAAAAAGTGACAAATGATCTACAGAATGTTCTTGCACTAGAGGTTAAGAATACTACATGTGAAAAAAGTAAAGTCACAGAAAACACCTGCGCAATTGAGCCACCAGCTCAGGTTAAACCCAAATTATCAAAAGCAGAAAGACTACGTGCTCTTGGGATTGATCTATCTGTTAAACCTCTGCTCAGGCCAGATGATGGAACATTTGTCAATTTAGAGGAGCCTAAGCCAAATAAAGGTATTTGTCAACGTGTGAAATAATTTTATTGCTCTATTTTCAAATACTTGATGCAGACTTTATGAAGTGATATGGGTATGGGTAAACAGCCACCATCTGCTTTATTTAGTGTTTGGTGGTGTTATGTAGTTTAACCACTTGCCGACCGCCCGCCGCAGCGTGACGGCGACAAGGTGGCTCGTTATCGCGAACCGCTGTCACAGGACAGCGGCCGCGATAACTAGCATTGTGAGCGCGCGCCGCCGAAGGGGCGCCCGCGTGCTCACTGTGTTCGGGGGGAGCTGGTGCGGCGGACTTGATCACCGCCGGCTACCCGCGATGGCCCCCCCCCGCACTGAAAGAACGGAGGTCCGTGTAAGTAAACACGGACCTCCGTTCTGTGAGAGGGGGAAGGGCTGTGATCACAGCCTTCCTCTACATAGAAGCTGTGATCACTTCCCTTCCCCTGCTAGGGCAGCCCACATACAGTTAGAACACGCCCAGGGAACACTGTTAACCCTTAGAGCGCCCCCTGCAGGTTAACCCCTTCACTGCCAATGACATTTACACAGTAATCAGTGCATTTTTATAGCACTGATCGCTGTATAAATGCCAATGGTCCCAAAAAAGTGTCAAAATGTTCCGACATGTCTGCAGAAATATCGCAGTACCGCTAAAAATCGCAGATCGCCGCCATTACTAGTAAAAACAAATAAATAACCCCAGAAATGAATTCTCATCATCCGTAAACGCGGCAACTTTTGCACAAACCAATCAAACGCCGATTTTTATTTTTTTTTAATTTTTTTTTTTCTTCCAAAAATATGAGGATGAATATAAATCGGCCAAAACCGATGAAAATAAATATATATATATATATATATTTTTTTTTTTTTTCGTTTTGTATTTTATCAAAAAGTAATAAATTTGGGTATTTTTGTAAAATTGCCGCTCTTCTTTTGTTTATAGCGGCGATCAGAAATGACGCAGCGATGATCAAATACCACCAAAAGAAAGCTCTATTTGTGGGGGAAAAAGGACGCAAATTTTGTTTGGGTACAACGTTGCACGACCGCACAATTCTCAGTTAAAGTGACGCAGTGCCGAATCGCAAAAAGTGCTCTGGTCTTAAAGTGTGAAATCCTTCCGGGGCAGAAGTGGTTAATATAGCTTTCTTCAGCGTTTTCTGAGATTTCTGGGTTGTTAAAGTAGAACTGTGGCCTCCAATAGCAATATCTGCTGCTGGGCTTAAGCGATAAGTTCACCTTTGAAACAGGTTACATGTTCCACCCATATTTTGGGTGGAACATGTAACCTGTTCAGCTCCTGCCTCTGATCCCCACTACCTGTGACAGCAGGCAGGGGATCTTCTCATGACACGTTTTGTCAGAATTTGAAAAACGAGGGGCCGTGCAGGGCTCTGCCCACACGACCGTGTCATTCACAAATTTCTGTGAATGGATGAACTACAAGTACCATTGGCCATGACGGCGATGGCTTGTAGCTCTCTATAAATTGAGGGCACTGGTGAGCGCTGTCATAGTCCATTGATTTGTCCTGCCATTCAATAACTTCCCAGTTTAAGTAACTAATGGCAGACAATGTACTGAGTGTCTGCAGGATCCAGACCCTGCTGATCACTGATGCAATTGCCTTACAGGCTGCATAGTAAAAAAAAAAAAATAAATGCTATTATTTTTTTTTTTTTTTACCTGAAAAAAGATGTGTATTTATTTTGTAAAATGTGAGGTTAGCCTTTAATTAGAATTGCATCTGACTTTAGTTTTCTCCCCCGAAAGTTCCATAAATGTTGATTTTGTCAATGAAGTCCACTTAATGCAGCTTCTTGTGATTGTGTGGCAACAATGCTGCACCGCTCCTGAATTCAGGGCAGCACTGCTTAGCTGATGTAGGTTGTGCCGCCCTGCACTACAATGGGATGAGAAGATCTTGCAGAGAGGTATAGTAATTGGCATTGTACTGCAGATTCACAAGCCTCTAGTTTGTCAGCACCTCACCACACTTAATCTGCCTCTTTCTGGATTGACGGCACTAGCTCTGTAGTCAAAACACTGTGAGCTGCAGTGTCTGGGAGGGAGCATATGAGACTCAAATGAAGAATGATTTCACTTTGGGAATGTGGAAGATCATTGTAACTGGATTTGGTACTTATTTTGGTTAGTTTTACTTACAGTAGCTCTGCACTTGTTTACTGTTACAGACTGAAAATATGGACAGAACTGTCTGAGAGGACACCATCCCTCCCAACAGTCTTGGAGGTCACTGGTTTGTGGAAGGAGGGGATTGGGGGTAGTGAGTGCAATCTGGAACCCCGGTACGATTTCCAGTATCTCACAAAAGTGAGTACACCCCTCACATTTTTGAAAATATTTGATCATATCTTTTCATGTGACAACACTGAAGAAATGACACTTTGCTACAATGTAAAGTAGTGAGTGTACAGCTTGTATAACAGTGTAAATTTGCTGTCCCCCTCAAAATAACTCCACACATCCATTAATGTCTAAACCGCTGGCAACAAAAGTGAGTACACCCCTAAGTGAAAATGTCTAAATTGGGACCAAAGTGTCAATATATTGTGTGGCCACCATTATTTTCCAACACTGCCTTAACCCTCTTGGGCATGGAATTCACCAGAGCTTCACAGGTTTCCACTGGTGTCCTCTCCACTCCTCCATGACGACCTCTGAAAGCTGATGGATGTTAGTCCTTTTGCTCCTTCACCTTCCGTTTTGAGGATGCCCCACAGATGCTAAATGGGGTTTAGGTCTGGAGACCTGCTTGGCCAGTCCATCACCTTTACCCTTAGCTTCTTAAGCAAGGCAGTGGTCATCTTGGAGGTGTGTTTGGGGTCGTTATGTTGGAATATTGCCCTGCTGTCCAGTCTCCGAAGGGAGGGGATCATGCTCTGCTTCAGTATGTGTCAGTACATGTTGGCATTCATGGTGCCCTCCAATCAACTGTAGCTCCCCAGTGCCGGCAGCACTCATGCAGTCCCAGACCATCACACTCCCACCACCATGCTTGATTGTAGGCAAGACACACTTGTCTTTGTACTCCTTACCTGGTTGCCGCTACACACACACTTGACACCATCTGAACCAAATAAGTTTATCTTGGTCTCATCAGACCACAGGACATGGTTCCAGTAATCCATGTCCTAAGTCTGCTTGTCTTCAGCAAACTGCAGGCTTTCTTGTGCATTATCTTTAGAAGAGGCTTCCTTCTAGGATGACAGCCATGCAGACCAATTTGATGCAGTGTGTGGTGTATGGTCTGAACACTGACAGACTGACCCCCTACCCATTCAATCTCTGCAGCAATGCTGGCAGCACTCCTACATCTATTTCCTAAAGACAACCTCTGGATATGATGCTGAGCATGTGCACTGGTGAGGCCTGTTCTGAGTTGAACCTGTCCCGTTAAACTGCTGTATGGTCTTGGCCACTGTGCTGCAGCTTAGTTTCAGCGTCTTGGCAATCTTCTTATAGCCTAGGCCATCTTTATGTAGAGCAACAATTCTTTTTTTTTTTTTTTTTTTTTTTTTTTAGATCCTCAGTTCTTTGCCATGAGGTGCCATGTTGAACTTCCAGTGACCATTATGAGAGAGAGAGAGAGAGTCAAAACACCAAATTTAATACACCTGCTCCCCATTCACACCTGAGACCTTGTAACACAAGTTACATGACACCGGGGAGGGAAAATGGGCCCAATTTGGACATTTTCACTGTACTCAGTTTTGTTGCCAGCGGTTTAGACATTAAAGGCTGTGTTGGGTTATTTTGAGGGGACAGCAAATTTACTGTTATACAAGCTGCACACTCACTACTTTACATTGTAGCAAAGTCTCATTTCTTCAGTGTTGTCACATGAAAAGATATAATAAAATATTTACATAAATGTGAGGGGTGTATTCACCTTTGTGAGATACTGTATATTCTCAGTACACCAATATTCGAGCAGTAGTATACCCCTGGTGTACCAGACTCATACTTGCTACCTGGTGGATGAAGGTGTAATTTTTAAATTATATGCAGTAGGTCTTGCTTACTAAACAAAATCTCAATCCTTTTTTTCTCTTTATGCGTATTTTTTCTTTATATTTAATATAATCATTCTTTTTTTATCTAATAAGCCAGGATAATTGCATTCCAGAAAGGCATAACAAAAGTGAGTTGTGGCTTTGTTAGGGTTACAGGAGTTGAAAATTACTTGACTGTTTTTTATGATGATTTCTGCCAGAACTTGAAGCACTGAAGGAGAGATTCCTCAAGCATAGTATGCACAAGGTAAAAGCAGCAGCTGAAAAAAAGGTTAACCTTCATATCATTCGCAAAGAGAGAACCGTAGATGGTAAAGAAGAACTGAAAACAGATGTTGTTCCAGTCACTGTAGAAGCGGAAAACCTGGAGGAAAAAATTGTTAAGCCAGGTAATTTAAATTAATGACAAAATTTAGTGACCAAAATTGGGTGTATCCAAAATTGGAGCTGTCAATTTAAGTCCTTTTCTCTGTCAATGTTAAGGTGAAAAGCTACAAGTGTTAAAAGCTAAATTACAGGAGGCCATGAAGCTGCGTCGGGATGAAGAACGTCAAAAGCGTCAGGCCTTGTTTAAGCTGGACAATGAAGATTTGGATGAAGAGGAGGAAGAGGAAGAAGAAATGACAGATGAGTCGGAAGGAGAGGAATATGAGGAGGATGGAAATGAAGAAATGGAAAAGGAGGGCAAAGTTGAGGTATTGAAATTAAGAATTTTATTTTAATTTTTCTTGTGTAAAGGCCACCCATGTTCTTGGTTTTAACCGCCTCCCTACTGGGGGGGGGGTGTGAAAAAAAAACAAAAAACTGGCAGACGTTTATAAACCTCACTCCAAAAATGTAATTACGTCCTAATATATTTTTTTTTTCTTTTCATTTGTATCCTAATGGGGCTTTCAAGCTCCCTATGTCATAGCATTGTTAGGTGACAGATTTTGTTTAAGACCCGATGGCTACTTGAGTACATTGAGTACTCGGTCTGCTGTTATAGCGGTGCTTTTTGGCCGCTAGCAGGACGTTCTTAACCCCCATTCATTTCAATGGGCAGGGCGGTTTAGGAGCAGTGTATACACCGCTCCAAAGATGCTGCTTACAGGACTTTTTTTCACGTCCTGCAAGTGCACCGCCCCAGTTTGAAAGCACCCAGGCTTTCACACTGGGGTTGCAGGGAGGCAGTTTTCAGGCACTTTACAGGTGCAATTCTTAGCGCTAAAGCACCTGAAAACCGCCCCAGTGTGAAAGGGGTCTTAAGAGTAGTCTGGAAAACATGTAAAATATTAGCAATATTTATGTTTAGGAAAAAGTATCTTAACCACTTCAGCCCCGGAAGGTTTTGCAGCTTTAGGACCAGAGCACTTTTTGCGATTCGGCGCTGCGTCGCTTTAACTGACAATTGCGCGGTCGTGCGACGTTGTACCCAAACAAAATTTGCGTCCTTTTTTCCCCACAAATAGAGCTTTCTTTTGGTGGTATTTGATCGCCTCTGCGTCATTTCTTATCGCCGCTATAAACAAAAGAAGAGCGACCATTTTGCAAAAAAACCCAAATTTCTTACTTTTTGCTAAAATTCAAATCCAAAAAAAAAATATAAAAAAACATTTTTTTTCACTGTTTTTGGCCGAATTATATAATTCCTCATATTTGCGATAAAAAAAATTGCAATCGGCGTTTATTGATTGGTTTGCGCAAAAGTGACCGCGTTTACGGATGGTGAGAATTCATTTCTGGGGTTTTTATTT
>BLSH010205261.1:1059940-1071184 GCA_018402905.1 Glandirana rugosa
TCGTCCTCTCCCATCATCTTTTCCTTGTCTCCTGTCGTTATCTCTAAACACATGGAGAGAGTCTCATTTTGTTTTTTCAGATCTTGTAGAGACATGATTCGACCTTGTATATAGTCATCAAGATGAAGGTGGATGTCCCTACTTAAACTCGGAAATCACACTTCCGCCGAAGAGTCGTCCAGATCACCCGAATCTTCACCTCCCAGACGGTACTTTTCTAGTCGGACGTCTTCTCCTACGGACCTCCCCCTTGTGTAGTATGACCATCTCCATACAAGGTTTGTCCTCAAGTACAAGTTTCCCGTTACGTATTTTTCCGTGGAAAGGACTCGTCCCAGTCAGTTGTTTCAACGTTTTGTTTCGAACCTTGAGAATGCCTTATTGCTGCGTATGTGCAGAATCTTTTATGGCTTGGAACTTTGTTGACTGACCCTGCTCAGGAAAGGTGCCTTTTTATGCATTGCCCTTTGAACATGAACTCCTGTTTGGAACATACCTCTACCAGTATGATGTGTTCCCCCTCCAGGCATCCTCTTCTGCAGGCTGATCTTTTCATGGCAGACCCTCCACTTCTAAGCCCACTAGACCTGCTGAGAAGCCGCCTTCACACTAAAGGCTCAAATTCATCCCTGTAGGTGGAAGTAGAACTACTGATATATGTTCCAGCTTAGTACAGAGATGTTCTAGACTTTTTTGTTTTACTCTGAGAGAGGTACACAAATCTCTATTGCTGTCCTCTGTTCCTTTTCTACTACCCTCTCCTGCTTGCTTCTCAAAACAGCCAAAAAAAACAAACCTGCAAGACAATAGCATAATGTTCTCGTATACATCACATACTAGCACATTATGAAGTGCCTTAGAGCGAAGCTCCCACAGGGCACCCGGTAACCGCTGAGGGAATTGACATGTTCCGCTCCGTTTTTGCTGGGTTTTCAGGCTCTGGCGCTGAGTGAATGGAGCTGCGATGACGTCACTCCCGTGCATGTGCACGGGAGTCCTCTGTTCTGGCAAGTTTCGGCGCGATCCGCCGCATCTTCACAGCGCATGCGCCGCTGACATCAGCGGCTGCACGCAGGGGGAATATCTCCTAAACCATCCAGGTTTAGGACATATTAATTTTACCTACAGTTAAGCCTTATTGAAGGCTTACCTGTAGGTAAAAATGTCCAAGCGCTTTAATGCTGATCCCATACTTCATTCCATTTTATTTCACATAACTTAACTTCTGAACTTATTTGTTTTGGTTTCTTTGTATATATGGATTGCATGGGTTGTTATCAACCTGTGGTGAAAATTTCATATCAGTAGCAACTTTAAAAATATATTTACCTAGAAAAATTGTGACATGTTCAATACTTATTTTACCTGCTGTATATGTAAAGGGCTGCTTAAATGGTTGGCCCTTTATAAGTACCTGTAATAATACGTTTTGAATGAAGGAGAGTGCTTATAGAATAACTGGTTTGTCTTTAGAACAGTAGCACTGTAGAAAAGACGTCCTAGGATGCTGGTAGTAGGAGAGGTTATCCTGGGCTGGCCTACAGTTTTTTGCTTTCTTTTGTTTGCCAGTGTCCAATCCTCCTGTAGGTGGCAGTATAACCTAATTGTTAAAGACTGGTTGAAAATAAAACTAATTTGACTTTAAAGACATCACACTGGTCCACATTATACACGTCACTGTAAGTTATACTATACACTGCCCAGCTTTTTATATTCTATACTTTTTATACTGCTTTATTTTATATTATGCTGTGTGTACCAGACCATTATACATTTTGTTTGTGTGTATACTGTATATAGCATACTGCATGGCTGCACACTGTGTTGTACATTATCAGCACACTTCTTGTCTATAAAGTGCTGTTCATTTCAGCAGGTGTAACTTGACTGCTCTGCACAACTATTAAACATAAATCTTATGTCTTTTTTCCTGTTTCTGGGGAGTGTCTGGTAGCGCAACCAGCTTTCCATTTTGTATGCCAATGGCATCATCGATCTGATGCTACTGACAAGTAGTTACATGGCTGTATTTATTTATTTTTTTCAAATGTGAATTTTTGTTTTTTCAGATGAAGACTGGTTCTATGTTAAACATGCCTAAAGACGTCCTTCAGAAACTAGCTGCAATGTCAACCCTAAATCCTAATGCACCCAGGAACTCAAGGAACTTTGTTTTCCAGACTGTTTCTCCACAAAAGCAAAATGGATCTGTAGAGAAACCTAAATCTAAGGTATTGTGAGCTTTTACTTGAAGCCTGTGTGCATATTCTGTGCACATCATATCTCATTTAGATATTGGTGGCACAGTGGTTGTTCTTCGAGTACACTGTCTTTGTAGGAGCATGCTATTCCTTCGTTTCATGTAGTAATTTATTTAGCCAACAGATGGAGCTCCTAGACTGCTTTGTTATTTAAATCATTGCCTAACAATCCCAGTGAGAAATTGTTAAAACATTGTCTAGTGACTCCTATCATATCAGACGTCTTCGATAATGGTGTATGTGAACTCTAATAGTGAAAGCATTTTGATGCCTTCCTCTCTGTCTTTATTAATGCTAATACAAGTTACTGTTATTTATGTAATGTCCGCATTCTGCAGTATCTTACCAGTTCCCTTGTCTTTAGCTGCCTGGCCACACCAAGCACAAAAGCAGATCTGTCCTGGTGTAGTCAATTTGCATTCCTTGTCTTAAAAAGGAGCTACAGGAAGCCATGCAGACATACAACTTTTAATCACCCTAGCATGCACCCCACCCAGCTTGATTGACAGCAGCTATTAACAGAAAACTTGATGCCACAGGAGCTGCTGCACATTAGTATTGCGAAGCGAAGATTCTGCATGCTGACAAAGAAACCCTTCCTCGAGCTAAACCACATTTGGGAAAAGGGGTGCAAAGGGAACCCATGCAGTCACATGACCTCTAAATAGAGATTCATTTTATGGTAAATTGTAGAGCTGCACAACTCTGGCTAAAATGAGAATCACATTTTTTTTGCTTAGAATAAAGATCATGATTCTCGTGGTATAACATCTTTCACATTATACAAAAATATTGGGCTAACTTTACTGTTAGATTTATTTATTTTTTTTTTTTTTTAGGTCATTGAAATGTATTTTTACCCAAAAAATTGTGTTTGAATGACTGCTACAAAAATAGTGTGACATAAAATATTGCAACAACTGCCATTTTATTCTCTAGGGTCCAAAAAAAAATATATATATAATGTTTGGAGGTTTGAAGTCATTTTCTAGCAGAAAATCTGGATTTTAACGTGCAAGCAACAAGTGTCAGAAAAAGATTTAGACTTTAAGTGGTTAAACTGACCTTATTTACAGACCAAGTTCATCCTTTTATCTTAAAGAACCAAATGATACTTTGATCTTCCAGTGCTGACGATGTTGATAAACATTTGCCAATGAATGGTGTAAATGCTGGGTTAAGATCGTGAGTTGGGGCTGAATCGAGATTGCAATTTCTTTTAACAATTAATCGTACCGCTTTAGTGAATAGCGGCTTATGTTTACACTTTTAGCAGTGTTTAGTTCATAGAAATAGCGTGCTTGTTGTTTGGGGTAAACAGAACTGCACCACAGACTTCATCTGCTGTACCTTTAATTTTGGTTGCATTTGCTGCCTTTGAAAAATATTTGTTTCTTGGCTGTTAAGGTAAACCAATGGCTCAGACAGCTATTCCGATTAGAAGTTCTGACCTTAACCAGGCCATAGACGATTTGGAATCTCAGACAGTTCAGCAGGAGCCGGCCAAGATTCACACCGTGTAAGGGCAGGCTGAATGTGCCCAAGTTGATTGCGCGATCAACTTGGGTACAACAAGGCTGCTGGATTTTACATGCAAGCAATAGTCACTATTCTGGTGGGGAGGGCTCCCCCTCCGTGTTCATGGTGGAATTGAGCAACTATCTTTCCGGCAACCTGTGGCTGCCAGAAATCGTTCTGCCTTTGGCCGGCCTTACACTGTCTTTTCTATTATATTTGCATGTTTCACTTCATTGTGTCAAAGTACTAAGGCCAAGAGACTTGTGATATTTTTTAGAATGCAACAATGACAACTTTTTGGGGTTTTCTCTCAATCCAGTCTTCTTCCAGAGGAGGAGCTGAGTGCAGAACTTGGCTCTTGATCCACTGGTTGGAAGTATGCTAACAGATTTTGTATGCTCTCTTGTTATGTTTAGACATTGCTCTTAACAACGTGTCTTTCTGTGCAGGCAAGAAAGAATATCAGTGCTGCTACTCCTTCTCCCAAACGTTTCAAAACGAACAGCTCCGCTTCTGCCAACAGCAAGAGCCGCAGTATTTTCCCTCTGTTGGAGAACTAGTACTTTATACCACCTTCATAACTCAATTGAACCTATGGATTCACAGATAAAAATTTCAGACCTTACAACTCAATGTTACTTGAATATTTTTAATGTTATGCATTCAAACAAAAATTGTTATAGATCAGTCGTGTTTCTGTGTATATTTGTAAAGAAAGGTATGCTTTTATTTTTTATTGGTATGTGTGTTTTGTGTGTGTATGTTTTAGGAGTATAATAATGAACTATTTAATTTTAGGCTTTTTTCTTGTTTGTCTTTTTTGCATTTGCAACGTGGTTCAAAAATTAAAGTGCCAGAACTGAAACTACCAATATGGTTTTAAATTGCTTAGAACAGGGGAAGGCAACCTGCGGCCCTCCAGCTGTTGTAGAACTACATTTCCCATGAGGCATTGCAAGGCTGACGGGTACAATTACTCCCAGAGGCATGATGGGACTTGTAGTTTTGCAACAGCTGGAGGGCTGCAGGTTGCCTACCCCTGGCTTAGAAGAATGAGTTTTAGCCTCATATTGGCAAACCTACAAACAACATTTTGTAAATAAAACATTTAAACACTTTAAGCATGCTACTGATCAATAAAATCCCCTTTATTTAACTGAAAGACAATCGGGCATTTGACCTTTTGTCACGTTTAACTGGAAATTTCCTGGCTCCGTGGCGCTCTAGTTGAGTATAAATGATATGGATCATTTGCTACATTAGCTAATGCAACAAGCTTTGTGTAGGCTTCGCAACAACGTTGCCGATTTAAAATGTTTTATTTCCTTCATGCCTTTTTAAAGGAATTTTGACATTAAGCACGGGAACCTTTTCCATTTTAAATACAACTGATATTGTTGCTCATAAATAAGTAGAGCCCAGGAACCTTCCACTTTAGGGTACTCACACACATTCTTTTTTTATATAGACAACTTTTTTTTAAAAAAAAAGGTAAACTACCATTTTCATTACCTTGGCACCCCCAGTACATTATTGGGGGTAAGCATTTGAAGGATGATTTTTTTTTTTTCCAATGAGAAAACATTTGAAACCATTTCCTCACATTTATTTTGACTGTCGTATTGTGGCACATATGTGTTGTCGTTTTAGAAAAATAAGCCTAGGCAGGCTGCAGCCATTATCACTACTATATCTGTTCCATTGTATATAGCCAGAAGGGTCTGGTCACTTGTACAAATATTCTCTCCCCAAATTAGTGTCTTATGTAACAACTTTAATTTTCTTTCTTGTTTGTATATTGCATTTGTTCTATGTATGAAATTGTGTTGCTGTTGTAAAGTATTTTATTGTAAAATTGTATGAAGGTACTTTTATATCAATATTTTATAAATAAAGATTTTTTTTTTTAATGAATGGTATTTTTTTTTTTTTAAAGAGGTCTCTAGATGTAGCCAAAGTGAACAAACTTAGAAGGAACTACTTGGTTGGGGATGTTCCGCGCAAAGGACGGGGTTTATTTCCAATTGACCCCCTAGTCCTAAGAGCTAAAGGTGTTTAAATTAAGCAAAGGAAGGAGTGGGTGTGGCGCTGCTCTTAATGTGCTGATGGAGTGCTGCTCGAAAATAAATGGGTGTATATATGTGATTTTGACTTCAATAAATCCACAAATAAAGTGACCTCGTGTAAATCTTGTGCACAAAACGCTTCTATTTCCTCCAACAGAAAATGTGAAAAATATGTTTAAAATTCATACAAAAACTGATTGTGGTGGAAAAAATGAGTAATTCTTGAATGTGTGTGTGTGTGTGTGTGCTAGAAGTGATCTCAAATTCTATTGTACTTTTAAAATCAATAATAGAGCGATCTAGTGCAACCACTGTTAAAAAAATGCTTAAATTGTTTACGTAAAAAAAGAAAATCTATATGCTTAAAGTTCATATAAAAAAACTAATTGTGATGAAAAATGACAGGTGTCTAAAATAGTCCACTGATGATTACAACTTTAATAATCCATGATTCTGAAAGAAATAAACCCAGTCCATAAACAAGCTTTATAAATCCGCAGTTCATTCATAAAATGTCAGCTCAGCTTAAAGTGGTTGTCAAGTTAAAACAAAACGAAAAAAAAAACCTGCAAGAGAAAGGCATAATGAGCTAGTATGCATCGCATACTGGCTCCTTATGAAATGTTTACCTTACATCGATGCTGTAGCAGCGGTCCCCGAGCACCGATGTGACCGGCGACATGCCGAGTCCGTCTTCTTCCGGGATCCCGGACGCCGACCAATCACAGCGCGGACTCCAGCCATAACCATGTTTATCACGGTCCTCTCACATCACATTGTGAAGTTAGGATTTTTAAGTCCCCAAAAATATATAGGTAATACTACCCTTAGTAGGGGATCATCTTTATATACCTGTTGGAAGGAAATGAGAGCTGTGATGTGATTATGATCCAGATTTATTGGTGAATCCCAAGCTGGATTATCCTCTCTACTGTTTGATATTCTTGTTTTTGCTGTAAGTGCATATTTTAACTCAATAAATCCCCGTTTTTACATACTATGCAATGAGCCTTTTTTCTGTGTTTCTAATCCCATCCACACACCTGATGGAAGAGGAGAGCTAATCCTGAAGGAGGCATGCTGTATTGGGACACTAAACAGCAAACTGTCTGATCCATTGAGGGTGCAGATCGAGTCTGGAGCATGTGGTGTGGGGACGCTGAACTGCAGCCTATCTAATCCATACACGTCGGGAGACATACACAGGTTCAGGCTGGATATCGGAATCTACTTGCCTAATGTGAGCGATGATCACCTATAATTTAGAGATCATCAGGATCTGATAGGCTAATTTTATCTTCATTTGGATTGATGTATTATGGTTTACTGGGAATGGTGCACAACCTATTCAGTTGGAGGAATACAATTGGAATATTTTTGGATACAAATGGACACTTGTTTTATTGAATTTCTTTTTCTCTTTTGTTCAATGACAGACACAGCGTTCCATTACAATAGGGTTATATCGCCCCCTTCAGTAGGACTAGACAGAAAAAAAGACTTGACTATGCCTATAGGCAGTCCTAGGTGATATACACCCCCTCTCTGGTATAGGTCTTCAGTTTTTTTTTCTGCTTAGTTTAAGGACCTAGCTCTCTGCTGGGATTTCTAGTCCTGGCGATTTTTTTGTTTTCTTTTCTCCTGGATGTTTCCAGTGAGATCTACATTCAACTGCCGGGCTGGGTGACTGACTGGTCACTAAGGGCCAGAGGGTCTGGCCACCGAGCGCGTGCAAACTGCAGCTACGCGCTCGGTTGGCCGCGACATAACTCCACTGGACGGGGGCTGGCCCTGCGAGTTAAATGTCTCGCGAGGTCGCATACGACCGGGTCTAGGCCTGAGTCGCAGCGTCCCTTCGGTGGCAAGTTGGATCCACCTGGGAGCATTACCCGCATGCTTCGCCGGATCGTTGAGTAAAAGGGGCCCCCATCTCTCCTTCCCTGGACGGGGTGTGAGGCACGGGTACTCCCTGGGGTGGTCGGTTCCTCCGTGTTTCTCCTCCACCCCCCCTTCCCTTCACGGGTAAGGCCCAGGCTTCTGGCCTAGGTACTTCGTGGAGCTCACTGTCCCTTCTCTTCCACCCTCGTGGTCCTTTCTGGGAGGGGGGTACTTCTTAGGCCCACCTGCTGATGGCGGGGCCTGGGAGGCGGTTGACCAGATGGCCGCAATCGGGGTGCCCCCCGGTGGCCAACCCAAAATTTTGGCCATGGCTTTGCGGTCTTCCCATACTTTAGTCCTGTGAGGGGTCCTCAGTGGGGTGGTGCCCCCTGTGGGGACCTCAGCGGGGTCCCATGAAGGGCCTTGGTATTGCCCCCTATGAGGGATACTTGTGGCCCCCTGTGAGGGGGCCTCAGTGATTTCCCCGGTGCAGGGGCTTTGGCCTGCGTCCACTGTGGGGGTGCCTCAGAGGTGCTCCCTGTGTGGGTCATTTTGTGGTACCCTGTGAAGTGAGGGGGCTCAGTAGGCGTCCCTTTGGCGAAGCCTCTGTGGTACCCCGGTTCAGGGCCTCTGGTGGTGGGGCTCTCAGTTGGTGGCCCACCCAAGTCTATTTTGTTCTGTTTCTACTAGGGCTCTTAGGCGTATAGCCTAGTATATGGCGCCCCCGTCCTCCCCTGCTTCATCTTTTCAAACTATTCTATATCTGGCTCTGTCGCCTCAGACGTGGCCCACCTTGCGTTTGGGGGCCACACTTCTGGTTCAGTCAGGTGGTGAGGATGACCCCCCCCTCAACTGCAGTGGCACATGAGGAGGCGCTGGTTGCCACACTTATAAGGAGTTTCTTGACACCCATATGCCGTCTTGCACGGCACATCATGTTCCCTCCTTGGAAGTGGGCTGTTTCCACAGGTAGTGGATTCTCCTGTCTCTAGGTGGCACAGGGCAACATGATTCCAGTAAAGGAACCTCTGGGTTGAGGTCCAGCAGACATGTCTAGCAGAGTCCCTTTGCTGAGATGGCAGACCTGCTTGTCTAGGGGCTGCAGTTGGTGTGCTGTGCTTTTTGGACGCAGTTTCCTGGTTGCCGAGCTGTTTGCACAGCGGTGCTGAGACATGTATTGTAGCTTAGTGTCTGTCTTTTCACGACAGTTTTGTTCATCTTTAGAGTCCACTGACAAGGGTTCATATTTCTTAACCCTCTTTGGCGTTCCAGCCCTGTTCGGGAAAGTAAACGCTCTTTTCAAATTTGTGCGTCTGTCACCAGACCGTTGGCAGTGCCCTTTTGGGGGGCTGGTTGCGGGTATAGAAGTTCAGGATGGGGTCCATCCGCACGGTGGTAGCGTCCCCTCATTGGATTTTTTTTTTTATGGCTCTCTCGCCATCACAAATGCTTACTTACACTTTCCACTATGCCTGATCCCAGCACTCCCTCTTTTGCTGTGGGTGGAGGGCAGGATCAGTTCAGGGTTGTTGCCCTTTGGTCTCAACGCCACTCTTTTTTTTTTTTCACAAGGTGTTAGCCCCGGATCAGACGTGGTTACGTCAACAGGGATGCGGGACTAGGCTGCCTGGACAACCTTCTGCGAGCAGAGTCTGCCACTACCCCGTAGGATCATGTAGCCTCTATGCAGATTTTGACAGATCAGTTGACTTAGATACTACCTGAAGTCTGCTTTGGCTCCTTCCAGAACATTAAAATATCTGGGCCTCATCCTGGCTCCAGCGTTGGCCGGAGTGTTTTTTTCTTTTCCTCTGGACCACCTCCAGAAGTTATATGCTACTTTTTCATCTACTGTGTCCGGCTAGTGGGCCTGTAGGCGGGTGTTGGGCATGATGGTATCTAACTTCTAGGCGATTCCACTTACACAGTTCCAATACGAACTCCCTTCTGGGAGATCCTGGCGTAATGGGACGAGTGCCCGAGGTCTCTGAGCAATCCGGTTTGGCTGACCCGGAAAAGCCAGGGGCTCCCTGGTCTGGAGGCTGTGCTCTCCTGGTCTTTGACAGTGCAAATTCTTTCTCCCCTTGTATTGGACGGTGGTTCCCGCAAATGCCAGTCTGTCCGGTTGGGGAGGTGTCCTGGTACTGTGCTCTACTCAGGATCGTTGGACGCTGGAGAATGTCAGACTATCAATTGATATCCTGGACGTTTGGGTGATCAGTTTACGTCTGGATCGTGGACGGATCGACTCCTGGGGCTCCCGGTGTGGATCCAGTTGGATATTGCAATGGTGGTGGCCTATGTCGCTCGCCAGGGCGAAACAAATAGGGTTGGCAGCCCTGGTAGTAGCCAGGATCCTCAGGTGGGCAGAATGTTCCGTTCGGGACTCCTCTGATGTACGCATTCCAAGGGTACAACCCTGGCAGGTGGAATGTCTGTCTGCACGGTTGGACCACGGGGTGTTCCCTTCACCAGGCAGTGTTCATTGGATATGTATCTGGTGGGGCGATCCCGAGGTAGATCTGTTTTACGTCACGGCTGAACAGGCCAGTACCAGAGCTTCTGGCAAGGTTTGGGTGCCTCTGGTGGGCACCTCAAACGCTCTGGGGGCACCTGCGGTTGCTGTGCCCTTCGCGCAGGATTAGTGCCGAAGGGATTCTGGTCATTCCTTTGGACCCGGATTGGTCTTGGTACATCGACCTGGTCGCCGGCGTTCCTTGACAACTGTCTTTTGGGGAGGATCAACTGTCCCTTGAGCCGATCTCTCGTCCTGCTCTACAGTCGCTGGTTTTGCTGGCCTGGCTGTGTTGAACCAGATGCTGAAGTTCAGATTCTGCTGAAGGCTGGGGTGCCTATATCTAGGTAGATCTACTGCTGGATGTGAAAGGCGTATATATCCCAGTGTGAGTCGTTGGGCATTCGCCCTTGTTCCTTTGCGGTGGCTCCGATTCCGACCTTCCATCCAGGGAGGTGAACAGAAATGGGCCTTGAGTACCTTCAAGGGCCTGTTGTCAGCCTTGGCGGTCTTCTGCAGCGTCCCTTGGCCTCACACTACATGGGGCGTGATTCCCCCCATGGGGAATCCTCTGATTCCCCTTTGAATAGGGCATGGTGTTGCCTTCCCTGTGCCCTGGTCAACATCTCCTATGGTGTTTGCCTTAACCACCTCCCGACCGCGCGCCGTGTTTTCACGGCGGCAGTCGGGATGCTGAGCGTGAATCGCCGTAAAAAGGCGGTGATATGCGATCAGCCACTAGGGGGCGCGCGCAGCACTCCTGAGGAGTGTGCCCGCGGCTCGGGCGGACCCGATGTCCGCCAGTGAGCTGCGATGAGCGGCCACAGGGAAAGAACGGGGAACCGCCAATGTAAACACAGCGGTTCACCGCTCTGTTAGTAGGGGCATGAGAGATCTACTGATCCCTGTCACTGGGATCAGTTAAATCTCTCATGCCCATGTTAGCCCAACCCCCCCACAGTAAGAACACACCCAGGGAACACAGTTAACCCCTAGCTCCCCCCCC
>BLSH010205261.1:1104688-1126941 GCA_018402905.1 Glandirana rugosa
TCTCATCACTCCGTTCGGTCCCCAGTTTCGGTCCTTAGTTCTAGTCCTACCAGTCCTGTTCGGCCCAGCCATCGGCTCCTAGTCTAGTTAGTCCTTGTCCTTGTGTTCCTTGTCGTCCTTCGACTTCTATTAGGTCGTTGATTACCGAGAAGACGTGACCAAATTGGTGAACGGCTGGCGGCTAGCCGTAGACTGCCGCCGTTTCACCGAGCAAGGGCGTTTAGCGGCAGTATGCTGCCGCCGACGCCTTTGCTCAAATCACTCGCGCGCGCGCGGCGGCCTCCGCGCGGGCGCGTTAGTGACAACAGCCCTTCCCCCTCACACAGAGCGGAGGTCCATGTTTACATACACGGACCTCCGCTCACTCGCTCTGGGGGGGCCATCGCGGGTAGCCGGCGGCAATCGAAGCCGCCGCACCCGCTCCCTGGCCCCCCCTGGACACAGTGATTGCGCGGGCGCGCCTCCGGCGGCGCGCGCGCGCTCACTAAACTCGTTTCCGCAGCCGCCGTCGTATGACGGCGATTTGCGGGAACGAGCCACTTTGCCGCCGTCAGATGCCGATCGGCGGTCGGCAAGTGGTTAAACCAGTGCAGAAGAGCCATTAGTTGCTGGATTATCTTCAGCTTCCTGCTGTTCCTTGTGTTCCTGTTCCTGATTGATCTGATCCTCGGCTACCGACCCGGCTTGTCCTGACCATCCTGATCTTGATTCCTGGCTTTGACCCCTGGCTTGCCTCACTACTCTGCACTCCGGCTCCTGATCAGTGTTTGACCCTCGGCCTGGCTTTTGACTTCGCTTCTGGCTACTCCTGAATTAAGACTATTGACTCTGCTTGCTATCCTGTGTATGACCTCTGGCTTGACCCTGATCCTGATTCCGGTTTTCCCTGCTCCTGCCATGTGTGCTCCAGAGTACCAAGGGGACTCCAGCCCAGCAGAACATCCTGGTTCCAGCGGAGCCATCCTGGGAGTCTACACACCTGGCCTGCACTACCGGTAACCCCTGCCTCTCCGGGCATAGCGCTCCCGGTTCCACCTTCAGGGGGCACTCTGCACTTAGCGGCAAAGGAAGCCATCTCTTCACCTTGGCCTCCAACCAAGTAACTGACAACCCCTAAGTGAAAATGTCCAAACTGGGCCTAAGTAGCCATTTTACCTCTCTGGTGTCATGTGACTTGTTAGTGTTACAAGGTCTCAGGTGTGAATGAGGAGCAGGTGTGTTACATTTGGTGTTATCGCTCTCACTCTCTCATACTGGTCACTGGAAGTTCAACATGGCACCTCATGGAAAAGAACTCTCTGAGGATCTGAAAAAAAGAATTGTTGCTCTACATAAAGATGGCTTAGGCTATAAGAAGATTGCCAAGACCCTGAAACTGAGCTGCAGCATGGTGGCCAAGACCATACAGCAGTTTAACAGGACAGGTTCCACTCAGAACAGGCCTTGCCAGGGTCGACAAAATAAGTTCAGTGCACATGCTCAGCATCATGTCCAGAGGTTGTCTTTGGGAAATAGACGTATAAGTGCTGCCAGCATTGCTGTAGAGGTTGAAGGGATGGGGGGTCAGCCTGTCAGTGCTCAAACCATACACCGCACACTGCATCAAATTGGTCTGCATGGCTGTCATCCCAGAAGGAAGCCTCTTCTAAAGATTATGCACAAGAAAGCCCGCAAACAGCTTGCTGAAGACAAGCAGACTAAGGACATGGATTACTGGAAACATGTCCTGTGGTCTGATGAGACCAAGATAAACGTATTTGGTTCAGATGAAGTCAAACATGTGTGGCGTCAACCAGGTGAGGAGTACAAAGACAAGTGTGTCTTGCCTACAATCAAGCATGGTGGTGGGGGTGTCATGGTCTGGGGCTGCATGAGTGATGCCAGCACTGGGGAGCTACAGTTCATTGAGGGAACCATGGATGCCAACATGTACTGCGACATACTGAAGCAGATCATGTTCCCCTCCCTTTCGAAGACTCGGTGCAGGGCAGTATTCCAGCATGATAACGACCCCAAACACACTTCCAAGATGACCACTGCCTTGCTAAGGAAGCTGAGGGTAAAGGTGATGAGCTGGCCAAGCATGTCTCCAGACCTACACCCTATTGGGCATCTGTGGGGCATCCTCAAACAGAAGGCAGAGGAGTGCAAGGTCTCTAACATCAACCAGCTCCATGATATCGTCATGGAGGAGTGGAAGAGGACTCCAGTGACAACCTGTGAAGCTCTGGTGAACTCCATACCCAAGAGGGTTAAGGCAGTACTGGAAAATAATGGTGGCCACAAAAAAAAATTGGGCCCAATTTCGAGATTTTCACTTAGGGGTGTACTCACTTTTGTTGCCAGCGGTTTAGACATTAATGGCTGTGTGTTGAGTTATTTTGAGGGGACAGCAAATTTACACTGTTATACAAGCTGTACACTCACTACTTTACATTGTAGCAAAGTATCATTTCTTCAGTGTTGTCACATGAAAAAATTTATAATAAAATGTTTACAAAAATATGAGGGGTGTACTCACTTTTGTGAGATACTGTATTTCCAGCGAGCCAAAAGAACACTATGTGTGGGCATTTGATTTAGTATAGTGTATAGTTACACAACCTTGACGTTTTAATATTTTTTTAGTGTTTATAGTATGGGTGTTAGACGGGCATGCAATATTATAGGTCAAACATTTTATTATGAATTACCTAAAGTGATACTAAGCAGATAAATGTTAATTTCCATGTTTTTTTTTACATAAATCACACATATAATGCCACTGTATAAGTACCTTATTCCTGCAGCGCTGTTGTGTGGTCACATGATCTTTCCCTGTTCTATGGCATTAGCAGGGAAAAAATACTTGTGAGGGGCTTCTATTTGCTATGTATGCTCTCTACAGTGTGACTCTGTGTCTGGTGATATGCTGTAGGCAGGGTCAAAGATGACTGACTCTAGATTTGATGGCACTCATCAGATGGTACAGATGGTTCAGAACTACTGCAACCAGCACATAACATTAACCATAAGCATATAGATTCACACCAGTACATTAATGATACAAACGTTATATAGGAAATGATTAATAACAGTACATATTCAATTTACAAACAGATATTATCAGTAAAGGGTCCAATAGGAGTCCTGGTGGAATTGCACATATACCTGGGTATAAATATGTATTCCAGTCTGGAATGCAATTGTAGTTTTCTGGCAATAATCATTTCTTTTGATTTGGTATTAGTAGCATGGACAGGACATGTGTCTGGGACCTTCTCTCTCTCCACTTTCTCCTTCCAGAATCTTTTCCTAACAACCCCCAAGTCAGGAAGTGGCATACATAATTTTACATTACAGTGTGATACTAGCAGCTGACTCTAGAGGTCAGCTGATCCCTACATAGGAATAGCAGATCCAGACCAAGGATGTTATAATGTGCAGTAACCTAAAATAACAAAAACCCATGCGCCTGACACCATTAACATCAGTAAGCTTCTGTTTGGTGCAAATAGAGATATAAATGCCAATTAATTTGCTCAGTTGCTAAAGTTGGTTATTTGCCAAACTAGATGAAAAGGAAAGTAAAGAAAACAAATGCTGATTGGGAGCATTTTAATTTGCAGGAGACAGCAAACTGAAAATAGTTGCATTCCCCTCCACTGGATAGACAGGTTCATATAAAATGCTGCAGGAAATAACATGATACTTTCTTTTGCAGTAATTATGTGATTTACTAAAAACTGCAATGCATGAAGGCTGAACAGGAGACAAGTGTGACTATCCATTTCCTTCACACAAAATATAGAAAATGTTAATGGAATTTTTGCCTTTAGCATTCCCATTCTCTAAATCTTTTTTTCTTTTTCATTTTTCTTTGTTTGTTTTTGTAATCATATGCTGCAAGGCAAAGTCCAAGTGCACCTTAGACACATAACCTACCAGGATATCCTATTGTTTCTTGCTAAACTGTTATTTGACCGTGTTCTCAATATACTGCTGTTTGGGCAAGCGAGCATTCAAAAAATATATCACACTGAGTTAAATTGTTCTCATGCATCTCACTGGCGATATCAGCTATTTTTTTTTACCAGATTACCAGATTTTCGCTCATAAATGCACATCATTTTTAGCTTTTTTTTGTACGTGCACAGAATCAGTAGTAACTCTAAACCATGCATAAAAGTTACCACTGTTTTTGATTAAATTATCCAGTATTGTTATCTCCTTTAAGTACCAAACAATGAAACACATCCAATTTCCACCAGCCATACCCCCACGTGCGTCTTCTGAGAACTCTGCAGGTATTCATGATCATGTATCTGCTAAGGACGCTGTAGACATTCATGATCATGTATCTGCTGAGGACTCTGCAGGTATTCATGATCATGTATCTGCTGAAGACTCTGCAGGTATTCATGATCATGTATCTGCTGAGGACTCTGCAGGTATTCATGATCATGTATCTGCTGAAGACTGTGCAGGTATTCATGATCATGTATCTGCTGAGGAATCTGCAGGTATTCATGATCATGTATCTGCTGAGGACTCTGCAAATATTCATGATCATGTATCTGCTAAGGACGCTGTAGACATTCATGATCATGTATCTGCTGAGGACTCTGCAGGTATTCATTATCATGTATCTGCTGAAGACTCTGCAGGTATTCATGATCATGTATCTGCTGAGGACTCTGCAGGTATTCATTATCATGTATCTGCTGAAGACTCTGCAGGTATTCATGATCATGTATCTGCTGAAGACTCTGCAGGTATTCATGATCATGTATCTGCTGAGGACTCTGCGGGTATTCATGATCATGTATCTGCTGAAGACTCTGCAGGTATTCATGATCATGTATCTGCTGAAGACTCTGCAGGTATTCATGATCATGTATCTGCTGAGGACTCTGCAGGTATCCATGATCATGTATCTGCTGAAGACTCTGCAGGTATTCATGATCATGTATCTGCTGAGGATTCTGCAGGTATTCATGATCATGTATCTGCTGAAGACTCTGCATGTATTCATGATCATGTATCTGCTGAGGATGCTGTAGACATTCATGATCATGTATCTGCTGAGCACTCTGCAGGTATTCATGATCATGTATCTGTTGAGGACTCTGCAGGTATTCATGGTCATGTATCTGTTGAGGACTCTGCAGGTATTCATGGTCATGTATCTGCTGAGGACTCTGCAGGTATTCATGATCATGTATCTGCTGAGGACTCTGCGGGTATTCATGACCATGCATCTTCTGAGGATGCTGCAGATATTCATAACCATGCATCTGCTGAGGACTCTGCAAGTATTCATGACCATACATCTTCTGAGGATGCTGCAAATATGCACAACACCCTTGCTTGGTGTCTTTGTGGCCACGATGGAGGACAGAATTTGAAACCCAAAGGAAAGGAATATCCAATATATTATGTGCTATATGTCCTCATCCTTAAATTAAGCATATACAACAATAATAGTGGTAGCCAGGGATTCTTTGAGGAACATATAGATATGAAGAGAATGCTGCATATATAAAACCATACATTTTATTGGAACATTCAATAAAAACCAAACACAAACCAAATGCTAAAATATTGCTTACAGAGTTCAATTATTGTATAGATCCAATACACTCCCCATATGAACATAACGTATTTCAAAAGATAGGTTTTCATCAGGAGTACAGGAGTATGTGAGCAATCAGAATGTTGAAACCCATAATTCTCATTATGATAAAACCAAGTATTCACTGGAGTTATAAAATGTGTGTCTCTCTTTCCCTTGTAGGGGGAGGGAAGGGCTAAGAGACTCTCATACGGTCAGTTATATGCAAAACATACAGGAAGCCCTCGGTGGTCATCCATAATCCAATTAAATAGACACATCAACTGAGAAAATAAAGCAAATCATCCATGTTTCAAGCTGAGTAAAGAAGGCTTTGATCTTGTCCAGGCCCTATAATCAAACCAGTACCAATGTCTAATCAGTGGACAGCCCAAAAATGAGCAGAAATCAAATAGGTAGGGACCATTTTCAGGATATTCTACTTTTTACATCCTATGTTCCAGCAAGCAGTCATTTGACATTTTCAGATCAGTTTGCAAAGAATATTGTTATTGGGCACTTGTAGACCATGGCACTTAGGGCACTTGCCCAGGACATTTACCCAAGTCTACTTTGCTGTAAGTGTTCCTCCCAACAGGGCTGGATTAACATAGGGGCTATGGGGGCTGAAGCTCCAGGCCCCTACCATAAAATAGGCCCTGGCTGGCCAGATTCGCTGTTATTTTCTGTCACTTGTAAACACAGAGGCCCGGCTTCTGTGCTACAAGGGACAGCACGCTGCTCATTCAGAATCTCCCAGCACTCGGACACAGCCTGGCACAAATGCCCGGGCAAGGAGGTGTTATGGACATCACCAGATGGCTTGCTGGCTGAGAAACAGCCTGGTGCTCGAATGCCGATGCCCCTTGCTGGAGGATGTCACTGATGGACGCTTCTCCTGTCCAGTGAACGAGAGACAGAGCCATCATTGGACTGTGTGGGAAGCTGAGACTGACTGATTCTGAGGTAAGGTGGGGGGTCGTTTTTGCAGAGCTGGGGGAGGGGGCCGTATCTGCAGAGCTGAGGGGGGTGTTTTTGCAGAGCTGAGTGCAGTAGGAAAGCAGGACTCAAAGCTGAAGCAGCAGAATGCAGAACTTAGCTGTTGGAGGAGGGTTAGAAAGTGACTACAGAGATCTGTGAGAGAAAGGTGCAGAGGTGAGCTTTGGATGTGGGGGCGAAGTGTCCTCTCTACATAGCAAACCCCTGTCCCCAGCGCTCTGTGTATTACGCTTTCCTGACCCCTGCGCTCTGTACATTACGCTTTCCTGACCTCTGCGCTGTGTTTATTGCGATCTCCTGACCCCAGAGCTGTGTATTACGCATTCCTGACCCCTGCGCTCTGTGTATTACGCTCTCCTGACCCCAGTGCTCTGTGTATTACAGTCTCCTTAACCAAGTGTTCTGTGTATTACGGTCTCCTGACCCCAGCGCTCTGTGTATTACGCTATCCTGATCCCAGCGATGTGTATTACGCTTTCCTGACCTCTGCGCTCTGTGCATTATGCTTTTCTGACCCCAGTGCTCTGTGTATTATGGTCTCCTGACCCCAGCGCTGTGTATTATGCTTTCCTGACCCCTGTGCTCTGTGTATTATGCTCTTCTGACTCCAGTTCTCTGTGTATTACACTCTCCTGACCCCAGCGCTGTGTATCACACTTTCCTGACCCCTGCACTCTGTGTATTATGCTCTCCTGAACCCAGCACTGTGTGTATTACAGTCTCCTTAACCCAGCGCTCTCTGTATTACGTTCTCCTGACCCCAGCGCTCTCTGTATTACACTCCCCTGACTCCAGCGCTCTGTGTATTGCGCTCTCCTGATCCCAGCGCTCTGTGTATTACGCTCTCCTGATCCCAGCGATGTGTGTATTACGCTCTTCTGACCCCAGTGCTCTGTGTATTGCGCTCTCCTGGCCCCAGCGCTCTGTGTATTACACTCTCCTGGCCCCAGTGCTCTGTGTATTACAGTCTCCTGACCTCAGCGCTCTGTGTATTACACTCTCCTGACCCCAGCGCTCTGTGTATTACGGTCTCCTGACCCCAGCGCTCTGTGTATTGCATTCACCTGATCCCAGTGCTCTGTGTATTGTGCTCTCTTGACCCCAGCGCTCTGTGTATTACGCTCTCCTGACCCCAGTGCTCTGTGTATTATGCTCTTCTGATCCCAGCGCTCTGTGTATTGCGCTCTCCTGACCCCAGCGCTCTGTGTATTACAGTCTCCTGACCCCAGCGCTCTGTGTATTGCGCTCTCCTGACTCCAGTGCTGTGTATTACAGTCTCCTGAACCCAACGCTGTGTATTACGCTCTCTTGAACCCTGTGTTATGCATTCCTGGTTTTATTGAACAATGTCCCATTAAGACCCTCCCACTGTACAATTTGGCCACACCCACCCTATAATGTGGCTTGCTGCCCCACAGGAAGGGAGGGGGAGGAGTTCCTGCACCTATTCTCTGAGAAGAATAGCCCTGGGCCCAGCTGCCCAAAAAGAACAGGCCATGCATGGAAAGCAATGGGTCTATGGGGAGAGATCTCCCCTGGCCTGACCGGTCCTGCATTCCGCATGCGCCACCTGGGCTGGGTGGTGGGATTAATAACGAGCACCACGGGCAGTCCTAATGAAAGCCAGGTGTTCAGCTTCTCTTGTGTTAGGGCTACACAGTTGTGCCCTTCAACCTCACCTCAGGGAGCGCCACGCATGCCGATGCAGGGCTTTTATGGAAGCCTGGGACTTCCATAGCATTGGGCCTGTGCCACTGCACCCTTTCACCTCAGGGGGCATGCCGGTGCACAGCCCTTAAGGCCCACCAAAATCCTCAGCACCAGGCCCATAATGCTCTTAATCCGGCCCTGCATCCTAAACATGACAGTCTTTGCTGAACTGTATTTGTGAGATTTTTTTGAATCCTAAACATCCGTTTTCACAACCTTGCCAGCATCTGCATTGTTCCATCATAGTTCTTCGGAATGATATTAGATAGATCACCAAATCTAGCATTTAATGAATACAGTACTTGGGTTGTTACATTTACATGTACTGTACAATGCATATATATATATATATATATATATATATATATATATATTACAGTGATCCTTTTTATTCCCCAGGCATGTAAACATAGTGGTACCCTGATGATCTGTTCCACATGCTTTTCAAACACACTTTCCCTTTTCCTGAAATATGCAGAATAAACAGTGCCATTATGGATATATAAATTTTGACTTATTTCCAAGAGTAAACAACTAAGTTCTCATCTCAGTGTTGTACTGCTCCCTGAGTGATGATATATTCAGAGATCAGCGACATATTACTATTGCAGGTAGGGCACTAATGGCTTTGATGTGTGGACTGGTTTTTCCTTTTCTATATGTTGTTTAAGAGGAAAGACTTAGGCACCAAACAGGGAAATAACTTATCTTGGGGACAGACTGGAGCAGATTTTTTTGTTCACTGATTGTGAGTCAGTGGTTTATAAGCTTATTTGTTCATACCTGGCATTGTTTTTTTTAGAAACATTTGAAAAGAAAATGGTTGCTTTATTAGATAAATGCCAAATAAGTAACAATAAGTTTACAAGTTCTATGCACATATGCTCTTTGAACATCATGAAGTGTATCTGCTTTATGACTTTATTATCATTTTTCCCTTTGAATACGTTTTTATTAGGGTTTCAAAGGATACCAGACATAACCCATACAATCATGTAAGTAAGACCAGCATGCTAATGAGTTCTAGAATGGTATCCATTGAACATCAAAGGAAAAAAGAGTAACAGTAACAGATTAGAAAACCCTCACAGGTTTGACGTGGAAATCAGGTCCGCTATTCAGAAAAACAAGAAAATGTGTTGACAGAGGCCTCCATGATAGGAGGGCCAATATTTATTATAATTTTTTTGAGCTATGTTTAATTTTTAAAAGGGGAAAACAAAAGTGTTTTTATATGGGACGTTATACTGTAGGTGCCAAAAACCAATGGACAGCATACATTTCATGTAATTAAAATCAATTTTTTTTATTGTACAATAAAATATGTTGATTTTAGTTGTATGAAATGTTTTTTGTTTTTGACACCCATAAAGTCCCATATGCAAACACTTTTGTTTCTCTATACATGCCTTGATCAGTGATCACCCATCTGTCCAACCAAATATACCATCCTATGTTTAATGTTATGTCCAGTCATCTCCTGAAATCATACTTATTAGACCCAGATCTGACCCAAGACTGAATGTTTAATAGCAATGAAAGTTACTGACAAGTTTTAATTTAATTCTTTTTATGAGGCTTAGCTACAAATAAGCAATATTCGCTTTGGTAGAAGTAATGGAGCTGCAAGCTACATTTGTGAATTTGTGAGTGCTCTGGTTCAGTGGCTTGAGACTGCTGTCAGCATAAAGGCCATTCTTAGGGATTGCAACAAGGAATGGGAAAAAGATCAAAGAGAGGGAAGACAGTAAATACAAACAGGAAGGGAGAACATTTAATGGGGACATGAGACAGCCTCATTCACTTTATTGAACAGTATGCTACAAGCCCCACAACAACAAGGGTGCGTGGGTCATTTAGGACCCCAACTGTGCCCCTGGTTATTATTTCAGGTTTAACTGCCATTTCTGTAGCCATTGGAGAGATTCTCTCTCATTTCCTGGGTGATCATTGAGACAGGAAGTGAACTAATTCTCCTCAAATAAGCACAGACAAAGAAGACAAACATTTTTTTAAGTAGGCAAA
Source organism: Glandirana rugosa (assembly GCA_018402905.1). Lineage (NCBI taxonomy): Eukaryota > Metazoa > Chordata > Amphibia > Anura > Ranidae > Glandirana > Glandirana rugosa. The sequence continues at coordinate 1,115,016 of BLSH010205261.1, forward strand.
AGTGAAAACCTCTATCAAGTATTTATTGCCATCTGTGATCCTTTTGAAGAGTTCTTCCATTTTCCTATGTGGTCAACGGGACAGGCAATGAGGAGAAACCTCCCCAGCAGGGAAACAAACGTCAATAAAAACTAGGGAAGAGGTTGAAACCCTTTCCCAGTCAATTCTATTCTAAGCCAAGAAAATATTTTGGCTGGCTTCCCCACCATCAGAATATACTGACCAGCATTACAGGCTATAGCATGTGGTGCTGTTTGAGCAGGGAAAACCTACCAGGACGGTTGTACAGAAGACGATTGGTAGATCAACTTCTGTATAACCAAAGTGCTCATACCTGGATTATAATTTGGCTGGCTCAGCAGGGACTGGGAATCTCAACCCATGTATGGCCAGCTTGACCCTTTCTATTTATTTTCTCATCTTATCTAACAGTACCAGTGTACAAAGCCTGATGTACACACTTTAATACTCCCTTTTTCTTGTCACAGCTCTCCAGCAATCCCTAGATGATAGCTGTAACAATGTTGTCAACTTTACTTTCAGAAATCAGATGTCCACAGCAGCAAGTTTGCCTGAATGCAGTCCTCTCCTGACCGGTTGCAATTTTTTATTTTTTGGCTGTCAGTCATAAGATCGCGTAGAATCAGGACTGGGACAAGGGGTGGGCAGAAGGAACTGCTGCCCTGGGTATTGTAGGGAGGGGGGCACAGCAAGTTTCTTTTACTTTAAGGCTGACAGGAGTAGTGACAGCGGCATCACTACTTCTGTCAGCCCATCGCTGAAAGGGGCAAGGAGAGGAAGAGAGAGCCGGGAAAAGGTGCGGGCAGTGCTCTCTCCCGCTCTCCTCCTCCTAAGCTCGTGCATAATGAAGCGGGGGTGAGCAATTTGGCATCTTTGCCCTGGGCACCAGATGATCTTGTCCCGGCACTTCATAGCACAGTCAACATTCATCTAACAGGAATAAAATAATAATTCCTTCTACTTGGGAAAGGATGGATGATGTAATTGTATCTGTGTCAATATTATGGCAAAGCCACTATTTACATAGCATTGCATCTGCTATCTAGGGATTGCTAGGAACTTGTGAGCTGAGAAAGTGAGAAATACAACACCCTCTATGCACAGGTACTCTTAGATGGGATAACAAGAGAAATGGCACTGGTCATTTTAATACACATACAGTATAGCACATCAATTTTTAATGTTTTGACTTAGTATTTAGAAATGTATCCCACTGTACTGTAGCGCTACCCCTGCAGGAGCCACTTGAATAATGATGGTTCTTTGCTCTGCCTTTCAACCCCAAGAATAGACTCAACTCCACTGGCACACCGAGCAGTATTGTAATGCAGATATCATAGCAATAGACACAAATTATGGTGAAATTAGGAAGTAGTTTTTACTGTGTGACTGATTTAAAGAGGATAAAACAAATAGTCCCAGTAACATAAAGTAGTATATAAGTGTAGTAAGGTATAACAGAGCAAAAGGTTACAGAGAAACAAATTATTAGATCAAAATTTGTCTGCTCTTGGAGTCCCCCTTTAAGTAGAATGGCCCCAGAAGCAGAGGTAACCACTTCAGAAATAACAAGTTCAGGAAATACACTGTTTGATTCAGCAAAGCAGCTGACAACCCACCCAAGTTGGGCTATATGAGTCATGGCAGAAGGAGAGCACAGGAATGACGTTATACCTCTCTTTCAATCTCCTCTCTCCCTCTCCCTAGCACCACAGTCCCATCAGACCTACTCAACCTCAATATCCAAACCAGAATGTTAAACCAACCCCCAGTGTGGATCCACACATAGATACTTAGTGTCCTGAACACAGATAGGGCCCTAGAACTACTTTAAGGATGGTGCACTTGTTGATCTTCTATGATTAAATGAACTCAGTAGATTCAAATGAGCTTGACCAGAAACCAGTATTGTAATCCAAACGGAATGTGAATACGTACTTTCACTGTCAGATTGTGACAGCAGTACAGTTTTGTGTAACTTAGTAAGGCAGGATTACCACGATAATGTAAAGTTCTGGCTTAAAGAGTGTTTTTGGGCAATAGCCCCCTCACCAACTCCTACGCCCCAAGGGCCGCGGTGAAATGGCAATACCGGTCTTCATGAATGCCCGATTGGCACCTACTCACAGGAACAAGCACGCTGATCGGGATGCCGGGGAGACATCCTCTGGGGTCCCTTTTAGGTCCGGATGTCCGTCACCAACTTTCTGGATATAACAGGTGCGATAACCCAGGCCTAAGGGCACAGTGTTCTGTGTAACTTCCACACTCTTCTCCTCCTCGTGGTAACTCCTGCCTCCTCCCAGGAAGCTCCTCTGGAAAAAAGATTTTCTCTCCTCGCGCAAAGGCTGCTGGATCCTGCAGTATAAAGATCTCAATGCAACATCCTGTGCTAAAGACTCAATTTCCCAGAGTTCTTTTCTCAGTTCATGTCCCAGAGTTACTTTCTCCTCTTTCAATCCTCCCTTGATTGGTTGCGCTCATCCTGCCAATGAATAGTCAGGGGAAAGGGCAGAGTGGGTTGGCTCTCTGTGAATATTTGTGGGAAACAAGAAGAGAGGGGTAAACTCACTCCTGAAAGCTGACAAGCTATATCTCTGTACAATGGGGGTTCTGGTCAGCTTGGCGCGGCAATTCTGATAACTGCAACACACTCCCCCACCAGAGAACCTTTGGTCCTCCAAAGGCAGTAAAATCTATATCCTGTTACATGCGAAGAAAACAAGTTAATTCACACAAGAAATCTGGCCTGAGAACTCCAGTGTCTGTCATTTTGGGAAGAGAGGAAGGTGAAAAAGCAGGCTCTGACATTTGGGATGGCCACAACCAATTTATTCCCATCTCTTCATCCTCACTGTTTTCATCTTCCACATCCAGGGGCTCTGACTGAGATCTAGTCACTGGACTGGATCTTTGTGCATTGGTAAGCAAGGGCTATGAACCCGATGGTGGGGGCATATGGACTGCTTCTGACAAAGGCAGCAAATGGTTACGATGCCAGGTCTTCAGCGGCCCGTTACTTCCCTCTGGTTGGATCTGATATACTGGTAGTCCTGGTAATTGCTTGCAGATTACATAGGGCTGTGGCTTCCAATGATCAGCTAATTTATGTTTCTCAGGGACACCCAAGTTTCTCAGCAATACTCTGTCACCCAGTTGTAAGTCCTGTACTTGTACCTTGAGGTCAAAGTTCTCTCCCTTGGTCAGAGTGGATACATTGAGGCAGACCATAATGTATGAAGATCTTCTCTACGAGGATCTTAGCTACAGTGGAAGCCTGCCGGTCCTTTGAAAGGAATGCCTGGGCATATCTAGTGAAGTGTCATGTTACCACCGGGAAATTCCCTGCCCACTCAGATCAGGCTCTAAGCATAGGAAGTCAATGCACACAAAATCCATGGGTCCCTGACTCTGAAGGTGGCCCATTGGGGCAGCTCGATGTGGCATGGTCTTCCTTTGGATGCATCTGAGATAGGAATGGCAGTAACTTTCCACTTCAGCCTGCATACAGGGCCAGTTTAAAGTTCCTATCCGGCCCTAGATGACCATGGTTGTCATGTAGAGCAGTGAAGACAGTCTCCCTGTGCTTCTCGGGTAAGAGTAACTGCCAACTTTCTTCGGAATCCTCAGAGGGGCCCCTTCGGTAGGCCACTTAATTGTGCAAGTGCAATTGCAACCGATCCCACTCCCTATGAAATAGGCGAGCGTCAGTCAGAAGCAAATCAGGGCGCTGGCTCTCTAGGGCCTTCATCACCAAGCCACAAAGGGGATCTTCCATTTGATCTCTTCTCAGATCTCTCTTGGAGAGCTTGGGCAGGCCTTCACTGTCGATCTGGGTAGCATTGCAATACTCTTTATTGACTTCAACTGCCGGGACTCCAATTTCTTACACTCTCAATTCATCTCTAGCTTGAAACTCTACTCCCTGACAGAGGGCTTGTACACCTTCAGGTGGCAGTTGAGTCCGTGCTGCTGAAAGGTCTCCTGAGCCACTGATAATTTAGCAATGAGTTCATAGGACTTGGTGGCTTTGATACGTTCTGTGGCCTGTACTCGCACTCCCTTCTTACCGGAATCTCGACCCGCCAGGGGTCTCTACTGATTTCTAGGATTCTGGAGTGCACTGACCTCCCAATGCCGGGTAACCCGCATCAGAGGGTGTGGATCACTGGGCTGTTCTAGAACAACAGTGGGAGCCCACTGTAAGGGTCTAGCCTTCTGCTGTCGTTTCTTTTTGTCTTTGGGTTTGGAGCTAGCTACTATAGGTGGACTCCCAGTTTGCTCCTTCACCGGAGTCCTCTGAAGTTTTCCACCGGCTTTCCAAAGAGTAGTTTCTTCAATACTTTCTTACCTTCTGCTGCAAGGTCGGTCACATTTTCCCTGTTGGGACATTGTGCTTTGAGGTGGTCCACTTCTCCACATCTGTAGCATCTCATCCTAGTTGAGGTATGAGTGGAACGGGGCCTAACTTCTTTGGCTACTTCCTTTCCCTTGGGCAGATCTACCATTGTCTGTTGAACAAGGGACTTCTGCAAGTTTGCCTGTGCCTCCACTACCTGTCTTATGGTTTTATGCTTTTCGAGCTGTGCTTGCATTACTTTAGCAAAGATGTCAGGCACTGCTGTAGCGGATAAGGCCTGGGGTGTGGCCCCCTTGGGTGGCCCAGCATCAGTTTCATCTTCATCCTCCACTTGCCCCTCCTCGGTTTGGGCAGGGCACGTGAGTATTTTCTCTTTTCTGGGTGTCTGTTTTGCTTTGGAGCAAGAGCTTGGGTCTTTCTTTACCAACAGATCTTCTTCTCTCACAATTTGGCTTAGCTCTGGGTATGATAAGGTATTACACCACTCAGAGGTTTTCAGCTGGATCCATATTGAGTCGGAATGTAGGGCATACCTCCTAGCTTTTTGAGATGGGAATGAGGGACACCTATCAGCAAAAGTATGCAGGCATAGGACACACTCCTTGCCACGCCCCCTTAAAGGAGAATTGTACAAAAAAACAAGATTGGTTAAACCCACAAGTGCTTTTTTTAACCACTACTTTTTCTTTATATTGTCATTTTGACTTTATAAATGCAGCAATTCAGAAATCAGATGAAAGGTTTAGCACTGGGAAACACTTTTTGATAGATAAAAAGGACATTTTATATACAACTATATAGATCAGACCAAAATGAGGGACAAATGAGGAGGAAAGAGGGACAGAGGGACATTTCTCCAAATCAGGGACAGTCCCTCGGAATCAGGGACAGTTGCGAGTTATGATGTAGGGTACCTCTCAAGATCTGCTTCATCCTAGCTTGGTCTAGAGCTGTAGAGTCCATTCCCTTCCTTAGTACAATTTGATACAATATCTTGTTCAATCTTCTGCTGGGTTCACCTTGATGTTGAAAGGTGTGTTCAAATTGATAAATTACGTCGGAGGCCTTTTCTGTTCGGCCAAACTCCTCTTGTAACATAATAAGGTTGTCATAGGCCATGCAAGTCTTTTTGCTGAATTTAAGATTTCGAATAACCTCAGCGACAGCTCCTTTCAGGCTCTCAGTGATCCGCTGTTTCTTCTAAGCTGCAGGAACATCCCATTCCTTTAGTGCCTTAGGGGCTGTTCCATCCAAGTCTCCTACTCCTCTTCTGCACGGGCAGAACACGCCCCAGTGTGGATGACGTTGGTCTGATTACACTTGGTCATGAAATTCCCCAGAGTGTTGAAGAACCCTGCTCCCATAGTGACTGAGGTCGTAGACGCAGGTGTCCTGCTGGCTGGGGCATCGTGACTGGAGCCTTCTTAGCTTACTCCCGCCCCCGACAACTGGATTAGACAGGCTTCAGTGTCATTAGCTAGTTGGATGTTATGTCTTTGGAAGCAGGCAGGGATCTCCCTCCTCCACTCCAACAGAATAAGGGTGTGTGAAGTATCTGGGTTCACCTTCATGTCTAACACTGACACCCTCCTTCCAGGAGCCAAAGCTTCTACTGCTTGTTGGATTTGTGACTCTGTCCATGCAGTCCTGGGTATCTCTGCCACCTAACTTAGCTCCACGTGGCCATTTTCCTCCTCGCACCAGCTGCATCCATGCTAAAGTTTGTAGGGGTGCTGTCTCGAGAAGTTGTCTGCAGAGTAAAGGTATCCAAGACGAGCCTCCACATGTAGCGATACCCCCGCAGGAGCCGCTTAAATAATGATGGTTCTTTACTCTGCCTCTTCAACCCCAAGTACTGACTCAACCCCACTGGCACACCAAGCAGTATTGTAATGCAGATATCATAGCAATAGACACAAATTATGGTGAAATCAGGAAGTAGTTTTAACTGTGTGACTGATTTAAAGAGGATGAAACAAATAGTCACAATAACATGAAGTAGTATATAAGTGTAGTAAGGTATAACAGAGCAAAAGGTTACAGAGAAACAAATTAGGAGTCAAATTTTGTCTGCTCTCAGAGTCCCCTTTTAAGTAGAATGGCCCCAGAAGCAGAGGTAACCACTTCAGAAATAACAAGTTCAGGAAATACACTGTTTGATTCAGCAAAGCACCTGAAAACCCACTCAAGTTGTAGCCCAGGCAGAAGGAGAGCACAGGAATAACGTTATACTTCTCCGTCAATCCACTCTCTTCCTCACCCTAGAACCACAGTCCCAGCAGGCCTGCTCAACCTTAATATCAATATCCAAACCAGAGTGTTAAACTAACCCCCATTGTGGATCCACACATAGATACCTAGTGTCCTGGACACAGATAGGGCCCTAGAACTACTTTACGGTGCTGCACTTGTTGATCTTCTATGATAAAGTGAACTCAGTAGATTCAAATGAACTTGTCCAGCAACTGGTATTGTAATCCAAATGAAATGTGAATACCGTATATACTCGAGTATAAGCCATCTCGAATATAAGCTGAGGCACCTAATTTTACCACAAAAAACTGGGAAAAGTTATTGACCCGAGTATAAGCCTAGGGTGGGAAATGCAGCAGCCAGAACACAGGAACAGGGAGCCAGAACACAGGAATTGTAGCCAGGATACAGGGACAGGGAGCCAGAACACAGGGACAGGGAGCCAGAACACAGGAATTGTAGCCAGAACACAGGGACAGGGAGCCAGAACACAGGGACAGGGAGCCAGAACACAGGGATTGTAGCCAGGATACAGGGATTTTAGCCAAGACACAGAGACTGTAGACAGAACACATAAGGGATGAGTACAGTTGTATGGCTGAACTCTCATTAGATCCGCACCAAAAAAGGTGCTGGAGCCTTTTTTCTCTCGCACTAGAATCTGATCGCATGGGTGTCCTCACCTATGCGATCTGATTCCTGTGTGATTTCACACTCATGCAATCTGTGAACAAATCTGGGGGTGTCATGAACTTTTTAATGACACCTGCAATGGTTCACAGAAGGCAGTGTGAACTGCCTACAGGAGAGGTGCGATGCGGGAACCGGCTCTGGAATAGCACCGGTTCCCGCATCGCTCAAGTGTCATCCAGAGCTTAAACAGAGTGTGACGGCAGTACAGTTTAGTGTAACTTAGTAAGGCAGGATTACCACGATAATGTAAAGTTCTGGCTTAACCAGTTGCCGACCACCCGCCGTGAATTGACGGTGGCAACTGGGCTCGATATCGGCGTCAGGCGATTGTGATATTGTGAGCGCTCACTGCCGGAGGCTCACTGTGCAGCGGGGGAGCCAGGGAGCGGGTAGGGCGGACTCGATGTTGGCTGGCTACCCGCGATCGCTCCCCGCAGTGACAGAATGGGGATCACACGGATCCCCGTTCTGACAGGGAGGAAGGAGTGTGATTGTATGCTTCCTGTATATGGGGGCAACAATCACTCTCCTCCCCCAGTCAGCCCAGTGTCAAAGTGTCCGACATGTCCGCTGCAAAATCGCAGTCCCGCTAAAAATCGCAGATTGCTGCCATTACTAGTAAAAAATAAAAAAAGAATAAAAACCACATAAATTAATTCTCATTGTTTGTAAACGCGGCAACTTTTGCGCAAACCAATCAATATACGCAGATTGCGATTTTTTTTTTACCAAAAATATGAGAAAGAATATATATTGGCCTAACCTGATGAATAAATTAGTTTTTTGGATATGTATTATAGCAAAAAGCAAGAAATATTGTTTTTTTTTCAAAGTTGTCGTTCTATTTTTGTTTATAGCGGTGATCAGAAGTGATGCAGAGGTGATCAAATACCACCAAAAGAAAGCTCTATTTGTGGGAAAAAAAAGGACGTCAATTTAGTTTGGGTACAATGTCGCACGACCGCGCAATTGTCAGTTAAAGCAATGCAGTGCCAATTCACAAAAAGTGCTCTGGTCATAATAGCGGGAAATCCTTCCCAGGGCTGAAGTGGTTAAAGTGTGTTTTTGGGCAATAACCCCCTCACCAACTCCTATGTCCTATGGGCCACGGTGAAACTGCAATGCCGGTCTTCACGAGTGCCCAATTGGCACCTACTCACAGGAACATGCACGCTGACCGGGATGCCAGGGAGACATTCTCCGGGGTTCCCTTTAGGTCTAGATGTCCGCCACCAACCTTCTGGTTGTAACAGGTGCGATACCCCAGGACTAAGGGTGCAGCGTTCTGTGTCACTTCCACACTCCTCTCCTACTCGTGGTAACTCCTGCCTCCTCCCAGGTAGCTCCTCTAGAAAAAAGATTTTCTCTCCTCTCGCAAAGGCTGCTGGATCCTGCAGTTCTCTTTATAAAGATCTCAATGCAACATCCTGTGCTAAAGACTCAATTTCCCAGAGTTCTTTTCTCAGAGATCCTGTCCCAGATTTCCTTTCTCCTCTTCCAATCCTCCCTTGATTGGCTGAGCTCATTCTGCCAATGAATAGTCAGGGGAAAGGGCAGAGTGGGAGGGGTGAACTCACTACTGAAAGCTAACAAGCTATATCTCTATACAATGGGAGTTCTGTTCAGCTTGGCACGGAAATTCTAATAACCGCTACAGTGCTAATAACCAGCTAGAAATTATCTTTCTGCTATGAATATATAACATTGGTTTGCTTGTCCTGGATTATGATATATCATTGCTCTGTGCTGCTAAAGAGGAACTATAATCTTTTTAAAAGCCCCACTCCAAGCATATTATGACCTCCCTTACTTCCTTTACTCTACCCAGATGCCTGACCGGCAGCTGGCTCAGCCTCTCAGTACGCTGCTGAGATCCTGAGCCAGCTGCTCCTGCTCCCTCCAGAGTCTGGACCGGCTAAGGGACATCAGCCAACAGTGGACTTTAGCCTGTTATAGGCTGAATATGGGTCACAGTTGTGCAGAACAAAGTACACTCCTGTGACCCACAAAAGAAGTAGGGCCAAAATAACTTCAGTCCTATTTCTCTTTTAATAAAAGCCTTAACACATAACAAATATCAGTTTTTGTCCTTTTAAATGTAAATACTCTGTAAATCAAGTTGAACGTAACAGCTTTTGTATGAACTCTTCTCTGATTAGTCTTCAGGCAGCCTTGTCTCAGCTCGCTCTTCATCACCTGCATGTGTTTATTCTCTTCCCATGTTCTTGCACTCTTTCTGATTCTCGCATTGTTCCTTTGCCTCTGTATCCCATCTCCCCAGCGGCTCTGCTAGATTTTGGCAGAAAGATTTAGTTCCCAGGTAAGCGCGTTATCGCTGGCAAGTGCACACCTGGGAAAGGCTGAAGAACATGCTCCCCCCCAGGCCAGACTCACTTTCCTGGCCTCTGATCTTTCAGCAACATTTTGACAACTGTATGTGAAATGGCTGAGCCTTGGGGCTGCTTTTTTACATTTCTTTTTAATAATCAACTTGTCTATTTCTAAAGTATTTCAGCTTTGAATGACCCTTTCTATACTCTTAACCCTAAATGTGCCTAAAAACCCACATATTGTCTTCCTCATGTCATTTAAGTAATCTTTTGACAACCTAGTCAGTAAGCTGTCTTTTCTCACACAGTCTACCTGTATATGTTCCCTATGGGCTCAATTCACTAAGCTATAACACGTTACTGGCAATAACAATCGTGTTTTGTCAGCTCATGTTGGCACTTATTGATGAAAATATTGGTTGTTATGGGAAATAACAATCATAGCTTAGTACATTTTGTAAATTTAGACTATAGTGTGATAAAGTTAAAGTAGTTCTGCTATTATATTCTTCGCCATTATGCTTATGTAATAAATCAGTGCAGAAGACAATGGTGTGCAGCAAGCATTCTGGGACTCGCTGTCAATGATGTAACGCCACTCTACAAAAGAATGAAAAAGCCAATATGTGGTGTGTTGTTGAGTATTCCCTTATAAGAACTTCTGATGAAATTGGATCCAATTTGTGATCAGACCATTCGATTGTAAACTACTTGGAGGCTAAATGGATGCAAATGCTTTGTATGTACCTTGTAAAGTTTATGATGCAGGCTTCAAAAGGAAATAAAATGTAAAAAATAATATCTATTAAAAAGCATATTGTGGACATAGACTGGGCATAGTAAGTAAATTTTCAGTTTCCACTTCAAGCGCTTGCAGGGACTGAATTTTTATAGTTTTTGCAATATAGTTACACCTTGTTGCAGGTCAAAAGGAAAGTTTGATAGATTTTTCAACATGGCCGAAAAATCTTCTTGTCTTTAACCAGTTCAGATCCGTGCTATAGCCGAAAGACGGCTACAGAGCGGATCTGAATTGCCCGGCAGACGTCCATGGATGTCCGCCCCTTTGCGCGCTCCCCGCTTGCACTCACAGCCTGTGGTGGCGCGCTCTCGCTCTCAATGTCCGCCCGAGACCCGCCGATCACTTGTAACGGCTGCAGAACGGGGAACCACCAATGTAAACACGGCGGTTCTCCGTTCTGTGAAGTAGGACATAGCAGATCTACTGATCCCTGCCACTGGGATCAGTTAGATCTGTTCTGTCCCAGCCAGCCCCGCCCCCCCCCACAGTTAGAACACACCCAGGGAACACAGTTAACCCCTTCACTGCCCCTTGCAGGTTAACCCCTTCACTGCCAATGACATTTATACAGTAATCAGTGGACATTTAAATTTCTGATCGCTGTATAAATGTCATTGGTCCCAAAAAAGTGTCAAAAATTTCGACATGTCCGCCCCAATATCACAGCCCCGATAAAAATCGCAGATCGCCGCCATTACTAGTAAAAAAAAATTGTAAAAACGCCATAAATCAATTCCCATAGTTTGTAGATGCAATAACTTTTGCGCAAACCAATCAATATGCGGCGATTGCGATTTTGTTTACAAAAAATATGTAGAAGAATATATGTCGGCCAAAACTGATGAATAATTTTCTTTTTTATATTTTTTTTGGATATTTATTATAGCAAAAAGTAAAAAATGTTGTTCTTTTTTAAAAATCATCGCTCTTTGTTTGTTTATAGCGCAAAAAATAAAAACTGCAGAGGGGATCAAATACCACCAAAAGAAAGCTCTATTTGTGGGAAAAAAAATTATAAAAACTTTGTTTGGGTACAACGTCGCACGACTGCGCAATTCTCATTCAAAATGTGACAGCGCTGAAAGCCTAAAATTGGTCTGGGCAGGAGCGTGGTTTAAGTGCCCAGTAAGCAAGTGGTTGAAAGAACGATGCATTAGCTTTCAGGACCAGAAAAATGATAGTTTTCAGTAGCAAACTGTGTCCTTCCCTAAGACTTCCCTGTAACTGTAATACTAACTCTCACACTAATCCTCCTTTTAACCCTAACACTAGCCCTCATTGAAACCTGAGCACTCAGCCTCCCTGTAACCCTGAACCTTACTATAACACTCACATTAACAGAATTTTGAAGTACTTTCGAATAACATTTGTCAAGCCATCAAATGCACTTAGAATTTTAACCATTTGCTTACTGGGCACTTGAACCCCCCTCCTGCCCAGACCAATTTTAGGCTTTCAACGCTGTCG
>BLSH010205261.1:1130336-1152944 GCA_018402905.1 Glandirana rugosa
AAAAAAAACCTATACATAATATCGTTTTTCATTTTTTATAACAAAAAAAAGTTTTAACAGCGAAGAAAAACAAATATCGCGTTTTTATTTATGGCGTGTCCATTAGTTTATGGTGATTTTCTTTCGAGATAAACACCCTTTTTTTTGCAGTTAAAACGAACCCATGTTGCAGCGTGCTGGCGCGTTAACAGTCAATTTCGTTGCGTCACGGCTTAGCGTTTATCACGAGCCCAGTATTTCCCCCATTTAGGAAGATCCCGACTTGATTTACCCCCTTTATGACCCGAGCACTATTTGCGATTCGGCACTGCGTTGCTTTAACTGACAATTGCGCGGTCGTGCGACGTTGTACCCAAGCAAAATTGACGTTTTTTTTCCCACAAATAGAGCTTTCTTTTAGTGGTATTTGATTACCTGTGCGGTATTTATTTTTGCGCTATAAACAAAAAGAAGCGACAATTTTGAAAAAAAACAATATTTTTTACTTTTTGCTATAATACATATCCAAAAAAAATATAGAAAATAACAAACGTATTCATTAGTTTAGGCCAAAATGTATTCTTCTACATATTTTTGGTAATTAAAATCCCAAAAAGCGTTTATTGATTGGTTTGTGCAAAAGTTATCCTGTCTACAAACGATGAGAATTGATTTATGGCGTTTTTTATTTATTTCTTTTTTTTACTGGCAATAGCGGCGATCTGCGATTTTTAGCGGGACTGCGATATTGCGGCAGACATGACGGACACTTTTGACATTTTTTTTGGGACCATTGACATTTATACAGCGATCAGAACTAAAAATAACCACTGATTACAGTGTAAATATCACTGACAGGAAAGGGGTTAACACTAGGGGGCGATGAAGGGGTTAACTGTGTTCCCTCACTGTGTTCTAACTGTGTGGGGGCTGGGCTGGCATGGCAGATCTAACTGTTCCACTGTCATGTCCCCTGTTAGAACGGGGAACTGCTGTGTTTACATCGGCGGTTCCCCGTTCTGGCTCTGTATTAGGTGATCGCGGGTCGCCAGCGGACATCAAGTCGGCGATTTGAGCAGCGGAGCCACTTTGCCGCAGTAAATGTACGTGATGCGGTCTGCAAGTGGTTAATGATAATTTGGTCCCCTACAGATAAAATAAAGACTCACCAAAAAAACATGAGTATCAGCTATAGAGTGCTGTGTGGTGCTTCTTTTCATTTATTTCTATGACTAACCCTGTAGAGCCCTTTTAGCCAGCAGAGAGATATTTGTCACTTATAACATTAATTTGTAGGTGACAATGGTAGGGACTGACTATTCATCTCCCCTGGTGCTAAACGCTGCCGATGGAGTTAACATTGTGTCACACACTCAGGCCCCAAGACACTCAGTTATAAATGAGCTCAAATCAAAAGGGAAAATTGAAATGTAACTTATACGTTCTTCCCTAAAGGCCTAGACGAGGGCCAGAGGGCAATATCACTCACCAGCATGGCTGCCTGACACCTTTCCAATCACAAGTATGACTGGGCATATTAACCACTGCACTGCCAAGCCTCACCAAACTGTGGCAGCTAGGGAAAGTAAGCTCGTGGTGGTGGTTTCCTTTAACATCAAAATGAGGCAATAATAATAAAAAAATATATATTGATTTGTTTATTTACTTAAATAAAAATATGATAGTGAGGATGCTCTCAAATGACAAATTTTAGATTCACTAAATTTTAAAGTTAAATTCTCTCTATTACCCCAGAAAATAAAAATGACATGCTTCCCATGTGCCTAGACATTTTATAAAGGTATAAAGCATATTGTGAAATGACTTCAGACTTTCTCTCATAGTTATAAACATTATCTATTATTAATTTTCTTTTACCTCGATGTGATAGATTTTTTATTATTTTATCAAATATCAAATTATTCTTAATAACAGATCAAACCTATATTCTCTGATGGGGTTGAAATGTAAATTGATAATATATGTCACATGCAATATGCCAATAAATATAATTATGTTATAAATGGCGTCTCTTGATTCTGCACACACAGGTGCTCCCGGTATGCAGAACAAAAACCTTACCAAGCAGTGGTTAGGATACAGCATTGTAACAATTCAATGAGGAAAATAATAGGGGAAAAAATAAGTATTACCAAGAAAAATTAAGAAAGTATTTTACGTTACAGGTAGACTTTTAAGTACACAATGGGACCAGAGCATGTATGCAAAACCAAAATGTATTTAACCACTTCAGCCCCGGAAGGATTTCCCACTTTAGGACCAGAGCCCTTTTTGCGATTCGGCACTGTGTCGCTTTAACTGACAATTGCGCGGTCGTGCGACGTTGTACCCAAACAAAATTTGCGTCCTTTTTTTCCGACAAATAGAGCTTTCTTTTGGTGGTATTTGATCCCCGTTGCATAATTTCTGATCGCCGCTATAAACAAAAGAAGAGCGACAATTTTGCAAAAAAACCCAAATTTCTTACTTTTTGCTAAAATACAAATCCAAAAAAAATATATAAAAAAAATTTTTTTTCTATTGGTTTTGTTCGATTTATATTCTTCCTCATATTTTTGGTGAAAAAAAACCACAATCGGCGTTTATTGATTGGTTTGCGCAAAAGTTGCCGCGTTTACGGATGATGAGAATTAATTTCTGGGGTTTTTATTTATTTATTTATTTTTACTAGTAATGGCGGCGATCTGCAATTTTTAGCGGTACTGCGATATTGCAGCGGACATGTCGGACCATTTTGACACTTTTTTGGGACCATTGGCATTTATACAGCGATCAGTGCTATAAAAATGCACTGATTACCGTGTAAATGCCATTGGCAGTGAAGGGGTTAACCTGCAGGGGGCGCTCTAATGGTTAACAGTGTTCCCTGGGCGTGTTCTAACTGTGTGTGGGCTGCCCTGGCTGGGGAAAGGGGATGATCACAGCTTCCATTTACAGGAAGGCTGTGATCATCTCCCTTCCCCCTTCAACAGAATGGAGGTCCGTGTTTACATACACGGACCTCCGTTCTTTCAGTGCGGGGGAGCCATCGCGGGTAGCCGGCGGTGATCGAGTCCGCCCTACCCGCTCCCTGGCTCCCTCCGAACACAGTGAGCGCGCGAGCGCGCCTCCGGCGGGGTGCGCGCGCTCACAATGCTAGTTATCGCGGCCGCCGTCCTGTGACGGCGGTTTGCGCTAATGAACCACCTTGTCGCCGTCACCCTGCGGCGGGCGGTCGGCAAGTGGTTAAAGAGAAGCAATACCTTTCACTTCTCAATGCATGTAAATACACTAGCTGTATGGGAAATCTTGGTCAGCTTGACATAGCACTGCTCCTGTTTTTTTTGTTTTTTTTTTATAATCAGATTTTATTGCTTTTCAACAAAATAATTAATTCAAAAGGGAACAAACATTACATATGTTCTCTAGGTGAAACATTCAATAGTCTGCATAACATGTACGATACAGGCTTTGCATATCTGTAACCATGTTAATAACCCAGGGGCTCCTGTAACTGTCGTCTCTTTGCAGTATGCAGGTACCCATGTGAAACAACACAATACGGCATATATATATAAAAATAAACATTCCTTACCTAGTCAGAGAAGCCTTTCAAGATGAGCTACGCCTGAGAACTTAGAGAAAATGGAGTATAAAGAATGTAAAAGAGGAGACAAAGAGGAGACAGGAAGTAAGGGGGGAAAATGGGAAAAAAAAGGGGAAGGGGTGGAAGGACACCAAGAGTATAAAACCTTACCTAACTGTTTCCCGGGCACAGTAAATTCTACCTTAACCATTGCTAAGCATGATTAAACATGTCTTCAATGTGTATCATGTGGAGTGGTTACTATAAGACACACTCGGGGGGGAGGGGAGGGCGACCTTACACATCCAATAGTATCTCTGGTGAGTGATACCGTACTACTGCCATCCCATCCATATATCTCTAAATTTTTCTTGTTGGTCTTGGATGGTATAGACCCAGTGTTCGGCCTCCATGATGATATCCACTCCCCATTTCCAAGCAGATAGCGTAAGGCAAATGGACTGCTTTCAAAGTCTGGGGATTAGAATTTTTGCAGCATTAATAAATAAGGTGTTACACTTCTTTTATAAGCCTTCATAGAAGATGGAGTCCCATGAAACAGGAGATGGGAGTTTGTGATTGGTCTAAGGGACAGTTTTTGTATCCAAGGGATAATGGCATCCCAGAATGCTCTCATCTTGGGCAGGACCACCAAATATGGAGGAATGTGCCCCGGTGACCACATCCCCTCTAAACATCTGGGCCAATCGCAAGGGGGTCTTGTACCATCTGGTGAGGAATTTAAAGGAGGATTCTTGGGTGCTGGAACTAATGGACGAGGCATTGGTTAGTTTAATGATCTGTTGGAGCTGTGGGGTGGTAAACTCCATCTCCCTAATATAATAAGACACCGTCGCTGTACAGTCACCTAGTACCAGTTTATACATTTGTGATAATAGATGTCTGGGCTCGGAAAGTTGTACACACATAAACTCGAATGTTGTAAGGTCACTCACAGGAAGGGGTTTATGATCTAATACTGCTCCTGGTTTTTAACATTGGCATCTATGGGAAATCTTGGTCAGCTTGACATGGCACTGCTCCCGAACCATAAGTGACAGGGACACCAAACTTGGGAAGCACATTAAAAGAGAAGTAAAGGATTTTTTCCTCCACCAATTATACTTACCTAGGTGGATGCAGCATCGGTCCGATGCTACATCTCTCCCCCGCGCCTCTACACTGAGAACACCACTGATCGCTTGGTTCTCACAGCTCCCAGAGCAGAAAGCTGCTGACTGTCAATCAGCAGCTGTTTGTTCTGCCTCTTCCTCGCCCACTGGAGCGCTAAGCTATGGAGGGGCAGGGATCAGCTGGCACAGGCTCTCAGCGGCTCACTGAGAGGCTGAGCAGGGTGTCAGTCCAGGCATCAGGTGGATCCTGGCTTCCATTGATGCAATGATGCAGTGCCTGGACTGATTTCTATGACGTCAGCAGAAAGTGGACTTCAGCCTACTCTATGCTGAAAACGGGTAACAGGAGTGCTAAATGGATTGCAGTGCTGTGATCCATAGGAGAAGTACAGCCAAACAAGCTTTGGCTATACTTATCCTTTAAGGGCACCCTGGACTACGACATGGTAGATTACCTAGGCAAGCTGGCCGACCACAAAATCGGATATGTTGTAGTCCTGGGTCTCCTCGCGGTGCTCCCCAAGCTTGGTGTCCCTTTGACTTATGGTTCGGGAGCAGTGCCATGTCAGGCTGACCAAGATTTCCCCTAGACGCCAATGTTAAAAACTGGAAGCAGTGCCATGTCAAGCTGACCAAAATTTCCCACAGACGCCAATGTGTCCGTACTTGCTAGTGTACGTAAAGTGAGGGTACGTAATGCGGGGGATGCCTGTATACTAGGTATTAAGGGTTAGCTGTAATTTTAAATCACATTAACTTTTATGCAATATATTCAGGGATAACAAGCAAACATGCAATATACCCTCTTACCTTTGTTTTTCTGGCTCTGGGACTGAGAGTTGCCATCACTGGCTCAAGCCAGTGCAAACATAGCTATATTTATAGTCAGCTTGCCTATAGCCTGCTCTATAACTGCAGACTAGACATGTGCAATTAGTTTTGTTCCGCATTAGTTTTTTGTCATAATTTGGAATTTTTGTTAATACAGAAACGTCCGAATAACGAAAATCAGTTTCCCGAATTTTTCCGAAAACAAATTTTTGAAAAGAATGAAAATCTGAAAAAACGAAAATCTGAAATTCGAGAATCCAAATGAATGAAAAATCTGAATAAACAAAAATCCGTTTATAATAGTTTATAACCATTATTATAGTTTTTTTTATAATTATTATTTATTACTAATAGTAATAATAATAAAAACTATAATAATAGTTATACTATTAAATTATAGGTAGGTATTGAAATGTCCTTATGAATTTGGCTGTTAGTGAACGTAATCAATTATTAACCATTATTATATATATATTTTTATTATTATTTATTAATAATAAATAATAATAAAAACTATAATAATAGTTATAAACTATTAAATTAGTTAGGTATTGGAATTTCCTTTCAAATTTGTCTGCCTGTTAGTGAGCCAATTTCTCTGAATTCCCGAATTACTGATAATAATGAATACCACATCTATACAAATGGAAGGAACCAAATTCGAATGTTTCCAAATTACCTATAATAATGATTACGGCATCTATACAACTAGAACGAAATTTGAATGTTTCAGAATTTACGAATTTATTAGAAATAACGAATTTGGATCATAACGAAAAATCTGAAAAACGAAAATAAAAAAATAAAAAAAAAAATGAAAAAAAAATAAAATGAAAAAACTAATTCTTCGGCCGTGCACATGTCTACTGCAGACAAAGACTGAGAACAACTAGGGAGTCTCCATGTACCTATTTGATTCAATGGGGCAGAGGCGGCTCTAGGCTTTGTGAGGCCTTAGGCAAACCTAGACATGGGGCCCTACTCATGCCCATAATGTGAAAAATAGTTCAAGAGATAAAAAAAATAAACTTTATAAATTGCATATATTAAGAGCTTTATAGTGCTGGTGTCAGTACTCTCTATCTCGGTGCTGGTGTCAGTGTCAAATTAGGAGGTTGCGAGTTCCCTGTGAGTGTGAGGCCTTAGGCGGCCGCCTAATTTACCTAATTAGAGAGCCACCTCTGCAATGGGGGTTGATTAAATAGTAGCTATTCAGCTTAGTAAGTAAGGCAAAGTTGTATTCACTTTAAATGCCCTATTATGTGCAAGGAGAATTTAAAATTAGGATGTCTTCATTCACAAGACTGGTTGACTGACATGCACAGGTCTTCACCTTTTTTTAATACGTATAGGTAACATTCACTTTGCATAGTGTTTTTCTGCTAAGGGGACAGGACAATTTCACCACATCAAAGGGACGCTGAACATGGCCATGTACCTTCAAACCTTGGGTGAGACCCTACTTCCCTTAGCCAGGGCATTGAAAATGGGTCATGGATGGGTATTCCAGCATGACAATGACCCAAAACACACGGCCAAGGCAACAAAGGAATAGCTCAAGAAGAAGCACGTTAAGGTTCTGGAGTGTCCTAGCCAATCTCCAGACCTTAATCCCATAGAAAATATGTGGAGGAAGCTGATGGTTCGAGTTACCAAGCGTCAGCCTTGAAACCTTAATGACTTGGAGAGGATCTGCAAAGAGTAGTGGGATAAAATCCCTCCTGAAATGTGTGCAAACCTGGTGGCCAACTACAAGAAACGTCTGACCTCTGTGATTGCCAACAAGGGTTTTCCACCAAGTACTAAGTAATGTTTTGCGAAGGGGTCAAATACTTATTTCACTCATTACATTGCAAATCAATTTATAACTTTTTTGAGATGGGTTTTTCTGGATTTTTTGTTGTTATTCTGTCTCTCACTGTTAAAATAAACCTACCAAACCTGAGCATTGCTTTGTCAGTGGGCAAATGTACAAAATCATCAGGGGATCAAGTACTTTTTTCCCTCACTGTAATTAAAACAATACAAAAGTGTAATGCACAACTAAAAACCAGTTTCCCTCCCCATCTCCCCCAAACTGCATAAAATCTGTCCCCCTAACCCCTCCTGCCTGCACCTCCCCCCCAAAATAACTCACACCCCAATGGTACCCACCCCCAGAAGAGTCAGCCTGGTCCAACTGTTGAAATCCTCTGGAATACCAGAAAAAAACTTGGTGCCAGGGAGCACAATGGCCAAAACGCTACAATGAGATAGATCCTGGCACCTGTAAGGACCGACCTTCCAGGGGCACAACCTGCACAGATAAATGGTGCTGAAGCCTGCTAGTTACTATCCCAGGAAAGCCTGTTGCCCAATTGCAAATCCAATCGAGGATGCTGATCCATCCATAGCTGGGCGCTTGCACATATACAATATATGAATCAACAGATTATCAGATGTGTGTGAATGTGGAGCAGACAGAATTGGGAGCAGCTGCACATAATAACCAATCAGCTTCTAACTTCTGCTTGTATGGTTAAGCTTTGAAAATGAAAGCTGGAAGCTGATTGGTTGCCATGCACCACTGCTCTGGATTCTGTCTGCTCCAGTGTCTCCAGTAAATTTTTCTTTAAATGTTTTACATTTTAGTCTGACACCACAAAAGTAAAAAATATAAGCCCGAATCTTGCCACTTTAGCAGCAGCTAATTTTTCTTTTATGGGATTTGCAATTGAAAATCGTCTTTAAGACCACCCTTCTCTGATGTCTCCTTTTCATCCCCTGAACTAGTTACCATGTTCTACCCACAATTACACATCCATCTCCTGAATCCTGACAAATCAACTGAACCTCTTGATACAGTTTAAAACTAACTGCAACTAGCGTATTCCTTATAGATGTGTGAGAAAACAAAACAGTCCAAAATAAATAGATATGTCTGCCGAATCTTACTAAACATTACAAAGTTTGTTTCCTCTGTATTTAGGCCTCGGGGCATATTGTCCCAGATCCTACAAAACTGTGTGGCAAACTTGTGCCTACAGTGGTTGCTCCGGATTAATCTCACAGGAACAGTCTCCCCTGACTTTTCCCAGGTTGTGAGGAACAACATGATTCAAGCTGTTTGGTTATTTGCGTTAACGAGTAGGTACAGTAACGTAAAAAGCATTCCAGGTATGGCATGCAACTATGCATATTCCATACCTGCAGGATTTCCCTAGACGCTGGAAATTGCTGGAGCTGGAGCTACTCCAGTGATACCCTCTAGCTTTTGGGTCCCATGTTGAGGGGCTGCCACTGCTGCATTGCAAATAAAGGAGGTCAGCAGCTTGGCCCAGGTGCCAATCAGAAAATGTTTAGCATTTTTTAATGTATGCAACACATTCTCTGATTGGACAAGGTGAATAGCTCACTGCCCGTTTCTCCACCTCATCCAATCAGAGAACGCTTTGCAGACATTAGGAATATGGAAAACAATCTCTGAATAGCACCCATGCCGAGTAGCAGACCCCCAACCTGGAACAATGTAGGACTCATGCTCGAACTCTAGTGTGTGTACTGTTATTCTACGCTAGGAAATTGATTCTGCTAAGATGGATAGCTGTCTCTGCTCCGGATATACAAATTTTTTACCGTATGTTGAACAAAGTTTTGCCTATTTTCAAGCTCATTTATAATGGTAGGGCTTGCCCAAAGAAGTTATTTAAGGTTTGGCAGCCCTGGCTGGATATAGCGGACTCCTTTTGGAAAGACACTTCGCTATCTCAACAATAGCAGGTAGTTGATGTGTGATTGTACCATCGTGCCTGTGGCTCGCTACATGTCATGTCATGGCCCTCCTGACTCTTTTGTCTAAGGGAGGGGGTGGTGTGGTGTGTCGGTGACTTTTGTATGTGTGTGTTTGTGGTTGTATGGCTGTTGACTGTTTACTACTCCATATGTGATAGATGTGTGACTACTTTGGGTCCGACGAGGTCCACCTAAGGCAATTTTGCTACACTATCTCTGGGCACCCCCCACCCACCCATTAAGAGGTTGGGGCAAATGTTACTATGTCATAACTATGTTGGCCATGTTTGGCTAAATGTTTATAAAAACTCATTGTACATTGCATTGTCATTGTATAACATGTTTGTCAGAACTATATTTTTTGAAAACTAATAAAAAAATAAAAAAGAAGTAATGTATAACATACCATACCTGGAATTATTCTTTATTCGCTATTATATAATATGTGTAAAAACTGTCTCTTATTATTATCAATAGAATTGTCTGTTTTTTTTTTTAAACAAGGTAAATTTGGGTGCGGGTGCAACTTGTTTTAATTTTGTCCAGATGGAAGGTTTAAAGTGCCTGGATGGGGGCGGGGGGATCAAGGGGTCAGGGGTTTTTGTGGAGAGACACCCCACAGCTACATATGTACAGGAAAGCAAGCAATGTTTTACAATGAGGACCGCTGCTATGTGCTATTTATGGGATCTAGAATTGCATATTGGGGTTTTTGTAAAAAGTTACTAAGACCTGGTTCACACCTATGCAGGTTGCAGTTTGCATATTCCAGGTGCATTTTTCAATACACGTCTTTGCTCCATTGAAGTCTGTGGAACCAAGACCATAAAAAAGCCCTTTGCCCTTTCCATAAAATGCACAGGTGTGAATGTGACCCATAGGAAACCATGTTAAATAGACTGTAGTTTGTTTCTGAAAAACTGACAACGCACTAAAAAATTCATAGACCTGAACTAGGCCTAAAGTACACTCACACTAAAGTTGAAATCTGGGAACATACAACAATATATATTAGTTAGTATTTAGAAGAAAAAGGCTCACTTTATTATGTATCAGCCTGTAAGAGGGGTTAATTAATCAGTTTTAATGTACTGTGTGCTTATTCTCCCCTCCTCACTTGGAATAGCGTTCTCTGACCTCCTACTTTCTGGGGTTTTTTAATGGTCAGTGGAGCTCAGAAAAGGTTGTTAGAGGCAAGGGAAGAAGACAGCATCGTTAAAGGAACCTGTGGATCCTGGACTGGGCTTTTAAACCTTTGTGACCCCCTCCTTTCTGTGGGCCAGGAACATTATAGACTTTGCCTTGGATTTTAGAATCAGTTGAGTGTAGGAGTGTTTTACTCCTGGGAGATGACTATATAGCACCGTAGCACCTCTCCCCTTGTTCAATTTGGGAAATAGGCTGTAGCAGCCTGGGAGTGGATTATGTTATGTTGAGCTGTTAAAATAGCTATGATTTGAAACTGTTTGTACCATGCGTTTGGAAGCTACAACTAAGTAAATACATATTTACCATTATACTGTCATGTTTTTGAGCCGCATAGAATTATGGAAGTGGGCCTCATTAGGCCATAGCACAGCCTATAATATTAAAAACGGGATGGAGTTATAGAAGCAGCCAGCTTGGGACAGGAGTGGTGATGGTCAGGTGAAGGTGAGTCCTGGTGCTGGGGTGGTCTAAAAACATCCATGATGTACCCCCCAGATGGCCGGGCTACTGTAAAGGGGTCCTTGGAGCAGAAAGCAGAACCATACCCAGGGACCTGGCCTCAACAGCAAAGCCTTGCATATAGACATGTATAATAAGTGTAGTAAGGAGCTGGTAGGAGAGCTTGGGCTCTGTACTTCCCTTCCTGATGCTTCTTTGCAGCCCAGCACAGGTGTTGCCAGTAAACAGAAGTAATTCCTTTCCCTGTGTAAGCCCCTAGCTATGAATTTTGGCAACCATGCCCTCCGGGTCTGTTGAGGGAAACACTCACCCCAGCCAGCTGCCTGTGTGTTGGGTGACCAGTTGCCACCATATCACACATCTAGAGTTTTGGGAACCCTGTGATGATATCAAATTGGCAAAAAGGGTTAAGTAATAAAAAAGTTAGTGAAAATCTCCTTGCAGTCCTAGTCCACGATAGAGGCATGGAGGTATAGAGCGAGTTGTAAGCTTCCCCAGCATTAAGCTTTAACATAATATATTTAATTTGTACTTTGAGTACATGGGGATTGTGGAATAGATGTTATGTTTGACAACATAATTATAATGGCATTATTGTGCCTGCTCGGGCAGAGGAGGTCAAGAAGTAGGGGTCAAGAAATCTTTGACACATGTCAAATAGAATCATGCTATAATGTCTGATGTGAGGGAAAGAGCACTAAGCAAAAGGAAAACTGCTGCCAGGTACACATACCTGTAGCAGCCTCCACGCTTCCCCATCACTCCCAAATGTCGGGCTGTTTTGAGTAAAATCCACCAATTCCTGCCTACTACACTTTCAAACATAGCAATGGGTAAAAAGTGTAGGAGATAGGAGAGAGCAGACAAGCTTTATCAGTATCAGGAAGTGTCCAGGCGTTGCATGTCAGAATGGCCTGGCATTTGGCAGTAATCAATTTTTTCTTACTAGGCCTTATTTACACCTGTGTATAGAGCCGACTACAATTTCTCACAAGGGATTCAGCAGGGTCTCCTCTTAACAGTTGTGGGTGAAAAGCCCTATTCAAAGTAACAGTAGTAACACCCATTTGCTGCGAAAAGCATGTAATCAAACATGCAATTATTACCTGCATATAATAAACTCTGGATGCAGTCAGTGTCAAGGGTTGATCATCTGCAGGTAATCGCTGCATGTTCGATTGGGCATAATATCAGCCTCTTACTGCTTTGAACTGGGCTTACTGTCTGCAACTGTTCACAGGAAACCCGCTGTGTCTCCCATGGAAAGTTGTAGTCGGCCCCATACACACGTGTGAGCAAGGCTTTATAGTGATAACACAAATTATTTTGCTTCCATTCTGATCTATAATGCCATAGTTGGTTGATGAAGACCAGCCCCTGCAATGAGAAGTCACTGCATGCAATCCTCTCAGGTTTTGTATAAATTTCTATGTCCATATTGGTAAGATTTAAAGTTAAACTCCAGAAATTTTACATTGGGCAATCTTGGCTCAATGTAAGCTATACAGCATTTAAAATAAGTATTAAACACATCACCATTTTTCTAGGTAAATATATTTTTAAAGGTGCTATTGACATGAAATCTTCACTACATGTCGGTAACAACCCATGCAATCCATACATACAAAGAAACCAAAACAAATAAGTTCAGAAATTAAGTTATGTGTAATAAAATGCAACGACACAGAGAAAAAAGTATTGAACGCGCTAACTGAAATGTATTTAATACTTCGTACAAAATCCTTTGTTGGTAATGAGCAACGAGGGGGGAAAGAAAGGTTGGGACTTTATATGAGGCAATATGGTAGTATGCCTCCATCCCTATATGCAATACAAATGAGGGGGGAACAAACATGGGACTTTATATGAGGCGTGTATCCACTAATAAATAAGGTGCATATGTATCTTTTGTGTAAACCATAAATATATCCATTGGTAAGTATAGTACATATGTATCATTGGTATAATCATAAAAAACAAAAAGTATATAAGAACAAATGTTTATTGTAATAGTACATTCCAGTCAAAAAAATGGTACAGAATTAAAAACATAGATCAGATAATTGCACACAGCAGTACCACATTGGACTCATAGCATTCATTAAAGATGTACCGGTAAAAACTCTATAGACGCAAAATACCAAAATAGGGGTAACTGTTAAACATATTAGAATTGATGACCAATAATGGTTGGTAGTTGGATAGTTCCATAATAAAAACGGTCAGGATTGCATCCTAATGCTCTACGTTTTTACCTGAAAAAATTCCCTTCTTTGTTGGTAATGAGCTTCAAGACGCCTCCTGTATGGAGAAACTAGTCGCATGCTCAGGTGTGATTTTGGCCCATTCTTCCACAAAAATAGTCTTCAAATCTTGAAGGTTTTGTGGGCCTCTTCTGTGAACTCTGATATTTAGTTCTTTCCATACATTTTCTATTGGATTCATGTCAGGTGATTGGCTGGGCCATTCTAGCAGCTTTATTGTGTTTCTTTGAAACCAATTGAGAGTTGGCTTTGTGTTTGGGATCATTGTCTTGCTGAAATGTCCACCCTCGTTTCATCTTCATCATCCTGGTAGATGGCAGCAGATTTTTATCACCAGCCACTACCGTATGCTAACAAACAACCCCACACCATGATGTTCCCACCTCCAAACTTCACTGTTGGTATGGGGGTATTTTTGGGTGATGTGCAGTGCCATTTGACCTTCAAACATGGAATGTATTATGGCATCCAAAGAGTTCAATTTTGGTCTCATCTGACCAGACTATATTCTCCCAGTATTTCACAGGCTTGCCTAAATGTTGTGCAGCAAACTTTAAACAAGCTTCAACATGTTTTTTCTTCAGCAATGGAGTCTTGCGTCATGAGCGTGCTTACAGGCCATGGCGGTTGAGTGCATTACTTATGTTTTCTTTGAAACAATTGTACCTGCTAATTCCAGGTCTTTCTGAAGCTCTCCACAAGTGGTCCTTGGCTCTTGGACAACTCTTCTGATAATTCTTATCACTCCTCTGTCAGAAATCTCGCGAGGAGCACCTGGTCGTAGCCAGTTTATGGAGAAATTATGTTCTTTCCACCTCCGGATTATGCCCCCAACAGTGCTCACTGGAACATTCAGAAGTTTAGAAATCCTTCTGCAACCAATGTGATTAGTATATTTTGCAACAATAAGGTTGCGGAGGTCTTGAAAGAGCTCTTTGCTTTTACCCATCATGAGATATTTCTGTGACACCTTGGTAATGAGGCACTTTTTATAGGCCATCAGTTGAAACTGAACCAGCTGATATTAATTTGCACTGACAAGGGGACAGATTGATTTTCAATTGCTGATAAATTTCAGTTGGTGTCTTGGCTTTCCATGCCTTGTTGCACCTTCCTTGCACCTGTGTTTAATACTTTTCACTGTGTCATTACACTTTATTACACATAACTTCATTTCTTAATTTATTTGTTTTGGTTTCTTTGTATGTATGGATTGCATGGGTTGTTACCGACATGTGGTAAACATTTCATGTCAATAGCACCATATCAGGAGGGTCGCTGGGAATGCAATAAAGCAATGTAGTGATCCACAAAACATATAGTGACGGCTTTGATTTTGTGGGCTCTTTGCAAGCTGCTTCCCCTTTGCACACTCGCCACCGGGGACACTTGCTCAGCACCTCATTCATAGAACACCTTGTATGTTTCTCAGTGAATACCAGGGAGGAGAGAGAAGAGGAGCTCTACTTCCTCCGATGAAAAAATGCTTAGGTTCGGGTTTAGGACCACATTGAGTGCAAGGTACAGTAGATCTCACAGTTTTCCTATGTAATGAAACTCCAAATTTATTACCAAAAATGCATGCCTGAATCCATAATGCACTGCATAACCATTGTCTCTGAAAGTCAATAATCTGTAAGAATGGACAGCCAGCCTCTTTATTGTAGAGGTAGGTGGGGAGCCATATTGTCAGTGTGAGTTGATGCTGGTTAGAGAAAGATAACAAATCTGTGTAGGGAGAGATGATTTGCTATACAGTGCTATATGGTACTATACTGTGCTATACGACGTTATACTGTAGATTGCAGTGTGGTGAGTTACATACCCTTGTATACCACTATCTCCTGCATACGAAGTTCCATTGACCTAACTGTCCTTCTTAGGACTCTTTTTTCCAGTCTCTATGCCAACCATTTGCAACTTGTTTTTTTCCCTTTGTGAGTTATCAGGGACTTTTTCTTACATTTAATATTTTTCCATTGTATTTTCTGCTAGGGTTAAAAATTGTGTTTTTTGTTTTAGGCGGTTAGTCTTTATATATTATTATATATATATATATATATATATATATATATATATATATATATATATATATACAGTATACAGTATATAGGAATATTCTATTTGATTGTGCCCTTTACATGCAGCACACCGTTGCATTACTAAGTGAAAACTAGTGTGCATGAAAAAAGTATGTGTCGGGCCAGAGTGTTTAAAGCATTTTTAACCCTTTGGAGGTATCATCCCTTCCCTTCTATAATACAAACAAAAGCTAGAAAAAGAGTGGGACTTTGCATATACTTCCTTTAGTGCAAGGATACTTTGTATTCATGAAGAAATGTTGGTACACAGCTGCCAGGCCCATGGGGAGAAACCATTTAACATCCAACTGAAAATGTATATGTTTATCTATAACAGCTAATTTCATGTATCAAGAATGAATTTGCAACCAAAAAAAAACATTGTTTGAAATGTGCAGTCCATGGCTTGAAGTGTTGGTCAAACAGTGAAAGAAATTACAATTACAGGTGACCCACCAAACAGCCCAATGGTACGCCATCTTGGACACATGCTGGGCTGTTTGGTGGGGCACCTTGAATTTCAGTGGGGTCTGGTGGGGTTTTGCAAATTAATTTTTGATACATAAAATTAGCTGTTTTAGATTGTGGCGTTATGAAAGGCGAGGTGATTGATGGACATTATGTTTCACCTCGCATTCTTTCACTTGCGGGAAACTAAGGTGCAATCCAGTCCGGGTTTTACCAGCCACCTTGGCAGGGTTGGTTCTGAACCAGATTTTGCGGTCCACTTGTGTCCATCAACAGGTGGTTTAAAGAAAGCAGGTCTGGATCAGAGGAGGTCTCTTGACCTGGACTCAGGGAGCAAAAGCCTAAGAGAGCTGTTGAACTGAACTTTGCTTTGTGACTGAAACAAAAAAGTTTGCATTATCTTTGTTTTGTGGGTTAGGAAAACTGGATATGTTTAGTTAGTACCTGGATGGCAAGGATTTATTTTCTGTTTTGTTTATTTGATTTTTACATGCAACCTTATAAATAAACCTGGCTACAAGTCATATTTTTAAGAAAACCTGCCCTTTGGATTACCTTTTTCCAGGGAAGGGGATCCCCATTGAGCTAATCCCCCAGACATGGTGGATTTTCGGCAGGCATCTTCCTGAGCAAGTGGAAAGATGGAGGATTTATTAAAACCCCTGCTGCAAGCCATTGCAACCCAGCAGGAAACCAATCGCACAGACCACTGCAGCGCAGCAAGAGACAAATCGCCAGCAACAGGAGGCGAATTGCCAGGCCATTGCACTTCAGCAGGAAACCAGCCCCCAAACTGCAGAGGCTGCGGCAGCCCAGCGGGAGGCGAATCGCCAGGCCATTGCAACCCAGCAGGAGGCGAATCGCCAAGCCATTGCAGCCCAGCAGGATACGAATCGCCAGTTTGCGGAAGCCCTGGTGGAGTTAAAGAAGTGGTCCACAAGTCCTTTGTTGGTGGTACAGAAAATGGTGCATGCCAGCTATTACCTGCAGAAGTTGACACCTGCAGATGATGTGGAGGCTTACCTAGCAAATTTTGTAAGAGTCGCTGTTCGAGAAGGAGGACAAAAAGAGCTATGGGCAGGACTGCTACCGCCCTTCCTGACAGGAGAACCCCAAAAGGCCTATTATGACCTGGAACCAGATGCTGCCCAGGATTATGAGACACTAAAAGCTGAAATGTTTGCACACATGGGGGGGGGGGGGGTCACGATTGCAGTCCGGGCTCAACGGGTGCATCGGTGGTCATACAGTTCTGACAAGCCACCCCAATCCCAAATCTTTGACTTCACGCACCTTACCAAGAAATGGCTGCAGCCAGAGACCCTAAGATTGTGGAGCGTGTGGTCATGGACCATTATTTACGTGTGCTCCCTGCCACTTTGAGGAAGTGGGTCAGCCATGGTGTTAGGAAAAGACTGTGCTAAGGGTTAATGCATTTGGTTGTGCTTTCCTCTATTTCCTGGAGCAGCAGCTCTATTTAAACTTCCTGCTTCCTGTAGCAAATGCTGTCCGTTCTATAGCGTGTGAGTGTTCCTGAGTAGTCTGTATCCTGATTTTCTGTTCCTGTGACCCGGCTTGTTTCTGACGTTGATTGATCTCCACCTGCACCGACCCCCAGCTTGCCCACGACCATTCTCCTGCCTGATCCTTGTGTACTTCACCTGCCTGCCTGTTGATGACCTTGCCTGCATCTGACGACCCCTGTGCCTACTCCACCTGTACCGCTTTGCCAGCCCGTTGACGACCTCAGCTTGCACCACCACTCTACTACTGCACGAGCCGCAACTGGACCCTTCACACCATCACCAGTGATCCTGTCCGACCCTCGTGCCCCCCTGTGCTCCCGAACCTCCTGTCTGCTCTACCAGGGGTTCCCGAACCAGGGCCGTAAGAGTGGTTGCTCCCTGCATAAGACAGACTCCACCACCAGGTGCGTGACACATGGAGACCCTAAGACTGCAAACTAGCTGGTGGACCTGGTGGAGAGATATACTGCTGCCGAGGACTTGTTGACCCCATCCTTGCCCCAGTCCAATGTCTCTAGGGGTGAAAAATCGCCCGGAGGATCTGGTAAGACTGTTCCAGGGTTCAAGGGTGTGGGAAAAAATTACAAGACTGTTGCCACAGATAATGAGACTATGGGCTCAGGACCTGGAGACTAGCCAAATAGGTCAGGAAGGTCTCTGAGGTCATTTAGAGGACTGGGTACAGAATGTATATCGGTATATGGTCATATTGCTGCTAACTGTTCCCTAAATGATGAACCAATGCAATTTGATAATGCTTATTTGAAAAAAATGCATGTTTCTTTTTGCACAGGTGGCATGTACTGCAACATGTCAGGAATGCATGGAAAAACAAATGTTTGTAATTTCAGTTGATGGAAAGCCAGTCACGGCTCTGTTAGATTCTGGTAGTGTGGTGACATTAGTCAAAGATGATTGTGTAAATCCCTCAAAGTTACACCCTAAGACTATTGGGGTTATTTGCATACATGTTGACACACGTGACTACCAGGTTGCTGTGGTTGAGACTGAAACCCCTTGGGGCATGGTGACACATTCAGTGGAGATGGTACCCTCACTGCTTCATGAAGCCCTAGTGGGGAGAGATTTTCCCCACTTTTGGGAAAACAGAAGGAGTCGGAATGACAGAGCTCCCCCTGCTGATGAAACAACAGAACTCACTCTGGACCCTTTTGATTACAAAATTGAAAGGGAAAAATCTTGGCATGTCCGAGGAAGGAGAAGTTCCTTTTTCTGTAATGGCTAGGAAGTAGGAGGAGCTGGAATCCAGCCCCCAGCTGGAGGTTAATGAGCAAGATTTATCTCTGACTCTAAAAGTGAGAGTGGACAGAATGTGGTGAGGAAAAATGATTTTTGTACGGAACAACTAAAAGACGCCACACTCAATAGAGCCAGAGAAAACATTAAAATGATAGAGGGGGAACCTGTAGAACTTAATTTAGGGGTGTCTTTTCCCTACATGGCTCTTAAAAATAACTTGCTGTATCAGGTGGTAAAGCAAGGGGAGGAGGAGGTAGAGCAGCTAGTGGTTCCCAAACCCTATCGCCGGATGGTGTTAGATTTAGCCCATGGTGATATTATGGGGGGACATCTGGGTATAGAGAAAACTAAGGAGAGAATAACCCAGAGATTCTTTTAGCCCGGGTTATATGCATATTTCAAAGAATATTGTGAGTCATGCCCAGAGCGTCAGTATTCTGCGGCATCTCTCCATTTTCGCAGTCCGCTGGTACCGTTACCAGTAATTGAAGTGCCTTTTGAAAGAATTGGCATGGATCTGGTGGGACCAGCAGTAAAGTCTGCCCAGGGCCATCAGCACATACTGGTAATACTGGACTATACCACACGGTATACCAAAGCCATTCCCTTACGTAATACCTCAGCTAAAACTATTGCTAAAGAGCTTGTCCAGGTATTTAGTAGTGTGGGTATTCCAAAAGCAATATTAACAGATCAGGGCACCCCATTTATGTCCTATGTCACTAAAGAATTGTGTAAATTATTCAAAATCTCCCACCTCCGTACCTCTGTCTACCACCCGCAAACTGATGGTCTAGTGGAGAGATTTAACAAAATGCTCAAAAGCATGTTAACAAAGGTGGTGGACAAAGATGGGAGAAACTGGGATTTCTTGCTGCCATACCTCATGTTTGCCATAAGAGAGGTACCTCAGGCATCTACAGGTTACTCCCCATTTGAACTACTGTATGGTAGACATCCCAGGGGATTGCTAGATGTTGCAAAAGAAACATGGGAGGGAGCGAATACGCCCTATAGAAGCGCCATTGAGCATAATAATACTACCTGCAATACGTACTTTTTCCTCATTTGTAGTTATACATTGTGTTGTGTATATACTTGTATACTATAGTATGTCTATTGTCTATTCTTTTATATATTTGCATTTATTTTTTATTTGTTCATGCTGCTGTAACAAAGAAATTTCCCCACCTTGTGACGAATAAAGGTTTATCTTATCTTATCTTATATCTCACTGATGCCTGATAGAATCACTGCTGTCATGCCGCTTGTCCGGAAACATATGGAGCAAGCCCTGGTGGCCCAGAGAAGAGTTTATAATTGGTGTGCCAAGACCCGGGTCTTCAGCCCTGGTGATAGAGTGCTGGTACTAGTCCCCACAGTTGAGAATAAATTCCTAGCCAAGTGGCAAGGTCCCTTTGAAATTATGGAAAGAGTAGGGGAGGTAAACTAAAAAGTTTACCAGCCAGGGAAAAGGAGACCAGAGCAAATATATCACGTTAATCTCTTGAAACCTTGGAAGGACAGAGACTTTACTGGCAATACCAACCCCCCAAAAGGACATGTCCCCTGTAACTCCGGAAGTACCCATAACTTTGTCAGTGGCCCAACAGAAGCACGTTAAAGAATTTGTGAGTAAGAATAGAGACTTTTTCTCTCACCTGCCCGGACTGACCACAGTTATACAACATGACATAATTACGGAACCCGGTGTCCGCGTAAATGTAAAGCCCTATAGAATACCTGAGGCTAGATGGGAAGCAGTTGCAAATGAAATAAAGAACATGTTAGAGCTGGACGTGATAGAGGAGTCCCCCAGTCACTGGTCAAGTCCCATAGTGTTGGTCCCAAAACCAGATGGAACTATAAGGTTTTGTAATGATTTCAGAAAGTTGAACAGCGTGTCCAAATTCGATGCTTACTCAATGCCTCGGGCCAACGAGCTTGTTGACAGATTGGGTAGTGCCCGGTACATTACTACTTTAGATCTGACTAAAAGTTATTGGCAGATAACCCTAACTGCATCTGCGAAAGAGAACACTGCCTTTTCTACCCCCGAGAGGTCCTTCCGGTATAAGTGGATGCCTTTTGGCTTGTATGGTGCTCCTGCCTCATTCCAGAGAATGGTGGATAAGACCTTAAGACCACATTGCCAATACGCAGCCGCCTATTTGGACAATGTAGTCATCCACAGCCCAGATTGGGAATCTTATTTGCCCTGGGGGCAAGCACTAGTAGATTCCCGTAGGAAAGCAGGACTCACCGCTAACCCCAGAAAGTGTGCCATAAGCTTGGAGGAGACCAAATACCTTGGCTACATTATTGGTCGGGGCTGATCAAGCCTCAGATCAATAAGATTGAGGCAGTTCAAAGGTGGCCCCAACCTATATATAAAAAGCAAGTTTGTGCATTTCTTGGGATCACAGGGTACTACAGGCGGTTTATAACCAATTTTGCCACCATTGAGGCCCCACTGACAGATCTGGCGAGGGGTAGAGAGTCCATCATGATTAAGTGAAACCCTGAGACAGAGAAGGCATTTCAAATGTTGAAACAAGCCCTTTGTGCACAACCTGTGCTCGTGACCCCAGATTTCACAAAGGAGTTTGTGGTGCAGACAGACGCCTCTGATGTGGCACTGGGTGCTGTACTGTCCCAAGTCAGAGACAGGGAGGAGCACCCAGTGGTTTACCTTAGCAGAAAGCTAAACAGACATGAGAAAACTATGCCATTGTTGAGAAGGCCTTAGATACCCTGAAATATTACCTGTTGGGGAGACCATTC
Source organism: Glandirana rugosa (assembly GCA_018402905.1). Lineage (NCBI taxonomy): Eukaryota > Metazoa > Chordata > Amphibia > Anura > Ranidae > Glandirana > Glandirana rugosa. The sequence continues at coordinate 1,151,688 of BLSH010205261.1, forward strand.
AAAACAGTCACTGAACATGCCCCTCTTAAAAGGATGTGTGATAACAAAGAGAAAAACAGTTGGATGACAAGGTGATTCCTTGCTCTTCAGGTATTTAGGTTCACAGTGGAACATAGAGCTGGGAAACTCCAAAATATTGCAGATACCCTTTCCCATATCAATTATCTGGTTGGGACAGTTGCTCAGCCACAGGGGCTTGAACAGAGGTTGGGGGGGGGGGGGATATGTGACGTTATGAAACGCGAGGTGATCAATGGAGCATTCACTTGCATGAAACAAAGGTAGAATACGGTCTGGGTTTTACCAGCCACCTTGGCAGGGTTGGTTCTGGACCAGATTTTGCGGTCCACTTGTGTCCATCAACAGGTGGTATAAACAAAGCAGGCCTGGATCAGAGGAGGTCTCTTGACCTGGACTCAGGGAGCAAAAGCCTGAGAGAGCTGTTGAACTGAACTTTGCTTTGTGACTGAAACAAAAAGGTTTGCATTGTTTTTGTTTTGTGGGTGACTGGGAAAAGCCCTTCACCTCTGAGTTAGGAAAACTGGATATGTTTAGTTAGTACCTAGATGGCAAGGATTTATTTTCTGTTTTGTTTATTTCATTTTTACATGCAACCTTGTAAATAAACCTGGCTTCATGTCAGATTTTTAAGAAAACCTGCCATTTGGATTACCTTTTTCCAGGGAAGGGGATACCCATTGAGCTAAGCCCCCACAAGGTATACATATACATTTTCTGTTGTATTTGAAACAGTTTTGGGATTTGGTTTCTCTCCGTGGGCACAGCAGCCTTATACCAACATTTCTTCATGAATACATTCAATGTACAGGGAGTGCAGAATTATTAGGCAAGTTGTATTTTTGAGGAATAATTTTATTATTGAACAACAACCATGTTCTCAATGATTCCAAAAACTCATTAATATCAAAGCTGAATATTTTTGGAAGTAGTTTTTAGTTTGTTTTTAGTTGTAGCTATTTTAGGAGGATATCTGTGTGTGCAGGTGACTATTACTGTGCATAATTATTAGGCAACTTAACAAAAAACAAATATATACCCATTTCAATTATTTATTTTCAGCAGTGAAACCAATATAACATCTCAAAATTCACAAATATACATTTCTGACATTCAAAAACAAAACAAAAACAAATCAGTGACCAATATAGCCACCTTTCTTTGCAAGGACACTCAAAAGCCTGCCATCCATGGATTCTGTCAGTGTTTTGATCTGTTCACCATCAACATTGCGTGCAG
>BLSH010205261.1:1153500-1178053 GCA_018402905.1 Glandirana rugosa
CCCTGAAAGATATATGAAGGAATCCACATTATGTTTGTTTGTTATATCATTATATATTCTAGAACTGTGAAATAATTCATATATCGTATATAATCTTTAAACAATCTTGGTATACGTGTTCAATCGGTAGGTTTCAGTAATAAGTATACCGGAACTTTAGTCGAGATTTCCCAACTGTGCAAAGCACCCCTCGGGGCGAAGTAATCCTGGAATCATGTTCATATGTGACACACGTCTTAATAATCCGTTTACTCATAAAACTGGTGTAGTAAGAGAAATACGTACAACAGAATGAGGTTCGACATATTAATTGGTAGTAGGCTTTCGAGCCTATACAGCTTGGAGTAAGACAACATGCATAAAGAGAATGATGTGGTCAAAATACTCATTTGCCTAATAATTCTGCACACAGTGTATACTTGTACTAAGGTCCTAATGAAGCGGGGCTCCCCACGAAACGTGTCAACCCTTTAGAGCTGATTTCAAGGCCATATGAATAATGACTTTGGATGGCTAACTTGTGCATATGGTTCTAACAAATTTCTAATATATGCTATATACTTAATAAAGTGTCAAGATCTTATATATTACTATATTGTTTGTTTGTATTACACCTAAGGAAGTATATAGAAAGTCCCGCTCTTTTTATAACTATTGCATGCAGTGTGCATGAGAAGCACCACATATCCTCCCATCATAGTTTCACTAGTAGCTAAGCATTCTATTAACCTGCCAAGAAACTACAATGAAAAGTATGTGTAAAATGAGAGGCAGAGATGCTGCATATGGCAGTGGTAGGGGCAATCAGGTCCTGCATTACATTGTGGTGGTAGGACCATACAAACTGAAGTTAGGACATGAATGCCTTTTTTCCCAAAGTCACAGCACACCCAGCACATAGTTGATTGGATGGCAAGATTTCATGCATGCTCCCAGACGCATTTTACTGGCAGCGGGCTGGTACACTGATCAGTCATTCACTGTGTCTGGTGGACACGAGTGACAAATCGCGCTGGAGTGTATCGCTGAGGAGCCGTGTGAGGTGTGTTCTCAGGAGGATGTCATATTTTCTGAAATTAATCCATACACATCCACTACTTTATGGACTAGTAATCAATTTTTCATAAAACTGCTTCAGTATTTTTTTCTTGTATTGTCCTTTATGTGTTCCTGGTCGATTTATATTCGTTGTTTGGAACGGGCAGTGTAGGTTAGTTGTGGCCATGTGTACTGCTTTTTGCACACTACAAATCCCATAATTCATAATCCCTGGGTTTATATCAGGCATGAGCAAGAACAGGTGTCTAAGTTTCTGCATATTGTTGTACCACGGAGAGAACAAACGCATCCACCCTCTAACAGGCAGTCAGTAGCAAAATTAAAGACTTTGGAGGGAGCTAAGAGCAGTAGAAGGTACTTGATTGAGTTAGGAATACATACGTGAATAGATTTTTTTAAAACCGAAGTTTAGTGTCACTTTAAGTACAAAAAATGCTTTAAACAATCTAATTGAGAATGTGTTCATGGACAAACTGAAATGGGTTTGAGAGTCTGAACAGTTCTTCTAAAAACCCCTAGGTGGCATTATAATACCGATGAATTAGTGTATGAGACCCAATGAGGAAAAGAACTGTAATAGATTTTACAGATCTCACATTTTTCAATGGTTAGCTTTATAAATTAGTATTTTTAGTTATTAATGTAGTTTTGTCACAGCAAAATAAACAATACACAACTAAAATGCATTGTGGATTAAATCTTTTAATTTATAAGGTTAGTTCTCACTCGGGCATGATATTACAATTTATCTGCTTTTATATTATGTCTGTCTTTTTAGTAAGTTACTGTGGAGCTGAGAAATACAATATATTAATTCACGTATCTAAGGTAAACACACTTTAACCACTTCAGCCCCGGAAGGATTTCCCACTTTAGCACCAGAGCACTTTTTGCGATTCGGCACTGTGTTGCTTTAACTGACAATTGCGCGGTCGTGCAACGTTGTACCCAAACAAAATTTGCGTCCTTTCTTTCCCACAAATAGAGCTTTCTTTTGGTGGTATTTGATCTCCTCTGCGTCATTTCTGATCGCCGCTATAAACAAAAGAAAAGTGACAATTTTGCAAAAAAAACACAAATTTCTTACTTTTTGCTAAAATACAAATCCAAAAAAAAAATATAAAAAAAAATTTTTTTCATCGGTTTTGGCTGATTTATATTCTTCCTCATATTTTTGGTAAAAAAAAAATCGCAATCGGCGTTTATTGATAGGTTTGCGGAAAAGTTGCCACATTTATGGATGATGAGAATTAATTTCTAGGGTTTTTATTATTATTATTTTTTTTTACTAGTAATGGCGGCGATCTGAGATTTTTAGTGGTACTGCGATATTGCAGCGGACATGTCGGACCATTTTGACACTTTTTTGGGACCATTAGCATTTATACAGCGATCAGTGCTATAGAAATGCACTGATTACAGTGTAAATGCCATTGGCAGTGAAGGGGTTTACCTGGAGGGGGCGCTGTAAGGGTTAACTGTGTTCCCTCAGTGTGTTCTAACTGTATGTGGGCTGGCCTGGCTGGGGGAAGTGAGTGATCATGGCTTCCATATACAGGAAGCCTGTGATCACAGCCCTTCCCCCTCTAACAGAACGGAGATCCGTGTTCACTTACACGGACCTCCGCTCTTTCACTGCGGGGAGGCCATCGTGGGTAGCCAGCGGAGATCGAGTCCAACCTACCCGCTCCCTGGCCCCCCCCGAACACAGTGAGCGCGGGAGCGCACTTCCTGCGGCAGGTGCGCGCTCACAGTGAGGGATATCGCAGTCGCCGTCATATGACAGCGGTTTGCGATATCGAGCCACTCTGATGCCGTCAGACGCCGGTCGGCGGTCGGCAAGTGGTTAATAGATAACCCCCAATAAAGCATATCTAAAACCAAAACTTTTTAAAATTGTGGATAGAAGACAAAATAATTAAAGGAGAAGTAGGGCCAAAGCTTTTGTCAGTCAAGGCACTGGATCAATCTAGACTTTGGGATCGACCAAGCAGCCAGGACCGCCAGCTGGCACAGCCTCTTAGAGAGTAGCTGAGTGACTGAGCCAGCCTCTCCCGACCCACAGCTCAGCGCTCCAGTTATCACTGGAGGGGCAGAGCAGAGAGCCCATGACTGAGAGTTATGGTTCTCTGCTTAAAGTGGAGGGCAGAACTGAGCGACCAGCGGCACTCAGTTCTCAGTGTAGAGTCGGCAGGGGGACAGATGCAGCATCGGCCTGATGCTGCATCCACCTAGTTCAGTATAATTTTTTTGGGGGGTAAACCCATACTTCTCTTTCAAAGGAAATCTATGATCACTGTATAAATGTTCATTTTATAACATCAGCATTGTCATACCATTACAACAATAATTATATTTGACAATTCAATATAAGCTTACTTGAAAAATCTCCTTTCACATTGTGAGTTATGCTTGGCTGCTGGACGTCTCTTTACACAACTCCCTGGATTCCCTGCATGCTTTGCAACTTCTCCTCTGCTGTTTATTTATAATTTCTAAGGACTACATATCCCATGGTACCTTGCTGCAGTGTTACCAACCGCCCGTTTTATTTATGGGCAGTCATAGAAAAAGAAAGCACAGAGAGGATGCAGAGGGCGTAGAAGAGTCCAAAAGGCAAAGGTCCCATTAGGAGCAGGTATCTACAATCTGAGTGGTGTCCCCCCTTACAGACGATGAGATGCTAGTCTTGGACAGAGGCCTAAAGATTGCACCTATACGCAACCTCAATAAGTTTCAAACTTATGTCAAACTCTTAATATTAAGAGTTACTTCTTATCCAATCCTACACAGAGGTATAGTTCTCACTTAAAAAATGTTAGAAAAGTTGGATGTTCCAACCTTAGAAACAAATCTAATTTTAACCCACCTGGTTCTGACAATAGACATTTAAGAACATGGTATGTAGTGATCTTGAATCTGTAAAAATAAGAAAGATAAATGATCGTTTCAAAAAAGGGGTCACCTCTTTGCAGAATAGAAAGGAAATAGTTATCTTGCCAGCCGACAAGGGGGGGAGGGGGGGCGGTGGAATGGTGATCATGAGTAAGACTTATTATCAGGAAGGAATGATTTGGCTACTGAGTGATCAGGATACCTATCAAGTATTGGGAAGTGACCCTATGCTTAGGTTTAAAGATGAATTGCACTCTCTGGTAACAAGAGGGGAGAAAAAGGGGGTTCTGAATCACAGGGAGGCTCTCTATTTAGATCTCCTGTATCAACAAGCCCCCTGGTCGCTCTATTGTTAATGGTATTGATTCTGTCACATCAAGACTGGGTCAATATATTGACTTTTTTCTTCAGCCTCTTGTTGTCAAAACGGAGGCCTACCTAAAAGACAACAAACATATCATCCAGATTCTAGAGACCCTGACCAGCACTCAATCCAGTATTTTAGTGACTGCGGACGTAGGGTCTTTATACACGATTATAGGTCATGAGGACGCCTTAACTTTAGTCCGCCTGGCAGACTCAGAGCTATCGGGCAAACATAGGAGGTTTTTGCTGAAGAGTCTCAGCTTCTGTTTAGACAATAACTATTTAAGGTACGACCATTGGTACTTTCTGAAGACCAGAGGGGTGGCTATGGGTGCTCGCTTTGCCCCCAGTGTGGCCAATTTGTTTATGGCCCACCTCGAGGAGAAGGTTGTGTTCAGAGATCGTCCGCCACAGCTGGTCTGCTATAGGAGGTACATAGATGATCTGATCATGATTTGGGAGGGTGATATAGTCAGTTTATAGATTTTTATTGATCAATTGAATAATAATGATAAGAACATCAATTTAACATTGAACATCAATGTGCATCAGATGACTTTTCTGGATTTAGGGATTTTTAAAGATGGAAATCATTTTAGAACTAAGAACCACTTCAAACCTACTGACAGAGATGCGTACATACCATTGAACAGCTGCCATCATAAATTTTGGTTGTGCAATATACCACGGGGCAGTTTATCCAACTTAAGATGTAACTGTTCTTCTGAGGATGATTTCCTGTCCCAATCTCAGGTACTGGCAGAGCGATTCCGACAGAAAAGATATACGTAATGATATAGACAGAGGGTTAGACAATGTTAAAACTCTAGATAGTAGTGTGATCATTTCTAAAACACGGGGTCGACGTAATGCGGGAAATGTTGAATACCATATCATCTTGGATTACAGCACCCAGCATTAAAAATTTGAGAACAGTATCTAAGCATTGGGCCATACTCAAAGGAGATCGTGTGTTAGGCCCATTACTCCCTGATCGTCCCAAGTTTATTTACAGGAAGGCCCCCACCCTTCATAATAGGTTGGCTCCAGGAGTAGCTGATACCCCTAAAAACCCTGACAACAGACTTTTTTTCCTTCTTTTCGGGGTTCTATGCATGTGGCAGATGTGCGGCAAACAGGAGCTCCAAGGGGAACTTAAAAAAGAGGAAACAATTCAGCTCTTCATTCACGCAGAAGCAATATGATATTAAGGAACTCATTACCTGTACCACTCAGGGCGTAGTGTTTATGCTGGAGTGTCAGTGCGGGCTCCAATATATTGGCAGAACATCTAGAGCCCTACATGTGAGGTTAGGGGAACACATTAACAACATTAAAAAAGGTCTAGTTACCCATAGTGTGTCAAGACATTTCAGAACATGTCATCATAGGGACCCGAGAGGTCTGAAATTTTGAGGCATAGAGAAGGTATCTAGACACTAGAGAGGGGGGAACATTATTTGGCATTTAAGCCGCAGAGAATCGTTTTGGATTTATGAAACCAAGGTTCTCACTTCTGCTGGCTTAAATGTCGATTTTCATTTGAATTGCTTCATATATGACAGATAATTGATTGATGTAGTTCTAATACTATTATTTTTCAGATAAATTATGGCTGCGTGGTGATGTCTTGATTTTAATGATGTGAATTTGCCGAGGTAGAGTGCCCTTTAAGGTTATCTCTTCCTTTTTTAAGTGTTTTTTTATTTAGCATATATATATATATATATATATATATATATATATATATATATATAAATTACATTTGGGAAAGGATAATGTTTCCCATTTAAAGATTTTTAGTACATGTACAAACTTTTTCTCTTTTTAACTTGGAGGGGTATGTCACCTTTAGTGCAACGGGCATCCATGCTGTTTTTACTGTGCACAATGGCGCCTGCAATTAAGTTTGCACAAGGTAATGGGAGGATTGCTCTCCTCCCATCTTACGTGCGGCAGTGTTAGCATGCAAGGACACAATAGCGTCCTGTAACCATGGTGCCGATAATGAGGTGGGAGGTCCGCTCCTGCTTCTCATTGGGCGGTTGAGGCTCTTTCTGTGCTGATCCTAACGTCATGTGATCATGACGTGGGAGGTCCGCTCTTGCTTTTCATTGGTTGGCCCCGTTGCCTTCTGTGTTGCCTCCAGCATCATGTGATCATGGCACTGGGTATAATTAGAATGGGTGTCATGCATGTCTCTTCTCACTCTGAAAAAGTCCCGCCCACGGACGTAACGCGTACAGAGGGAGGAGTCACGTCTGACATCACCCGCTTTTGCATAGGCACCAGTGGAGGTGCTCCATTTCTAAGTAAGATTTTAAATGTTTTAATAAAACATTGAGATATACAGAGAGCACTAGATTGTTCTATCTTTTATCCGCATATGCCTGTGGAGTTAATATCATCACCAGCAGAAAACGATTCAAGTGTATTGTTCCAGTGTCTTCCCCAAGGTGTGGGAGAAATGCTTGCTGACCTGTCCGGTCTCAGTAAGGAGGTGAGAGGCTGCTAGTGTTAGTGGTGGATGGGCTGGACTCCTTTTGATCACCTGCATGTTTATTACTGGACACCGTGCACAGCATTTGGACATTTCTTTGCTTTTATATATTTTTTTTTCTTATGATGGACTAAGTGCATTATTTCTGACCAGTGGATTATTTACTCTGCACTGATTTACTGTCTTAAGCTCGTAAATTTCAGCCCATTTTTGGGATGCCCGTAAATGCCCATTACAGACAGCGCCGTCCGTAAAAAAGATGGCTGCAGGCCGACCATGCAACTGTGCATGCAACGTTTTAATGCCTGCCGGGCTCAGGGAAGCTTGTACACATTTGGCCGGGCGGTGCAGTAATGTAATGATGCCGCCTGGCGCCATTTTTGAATGGAGGGCAGTGGCATTCGTTCTCGGCGGTGCCGCAGCAGCGCTTCACCAGTTACCACAGCAGAGGAGAAGCCGAGGAGGTGAGGACAATGACATGTGAGCTTGTGAGGGGATAATAAAAAGATGGCAGAGGAGGACATTATTGGGGGGTGAAGCCGTGAAGGGGGCAGAGGAGGACACTGTTGTGCCTTGCCCTGTGGAGAGGTGAAAGTGGCGCAAGGGGGGGACACTAATGTGCCTGTGGACTGGAGAGGTGAAAGGGGCACAGGAGGATACTGATGTGGAGAGGTAATATGAAGGGGGACAGAGGAGGAAACTACTTGAGGGGGTGAGGAGGACACTACCATGTCCACACAGCCTCTGACCAGCTCCTGTAACATGTCCGCAGCCTCTGACAACCTCCTGTACCATGTCCGCACAGCCTTTGACCATCTCCTGTATCATGTCTGCAGTCTCTGACCATCTCCTGTACCATGTCCACAGTCTCTGACCATCTCCTTTATCATGTCATGTCATCATGTGAATGGTTTGCTGTCTCCCTGGTGCCAGGGTTCAGCATGTGGTGGACTGGGTTGACGACCTAGTTGATGGAGGGTGTGATGAGTCTGAAGCATTATGGGTAGATCTGTATATGGGGGTGCATACTACAAAGGTTATCATTGGAGTCTGTTATAGACCTCCCAGTGTTAAAGAGGAGGTGGAGACTCAGCTCCTTGCACAGATGGAAAGGGCTGCAAGGGCTGGGACAGTGATAATAATAAGGGATTTTAACTACCCGGAAATTAACTGGAGTAATGGCACTGCTGGGACAGTTAAAGGGCAAAAAATGATAAACCTATTACAGGATAATTTTATGGTCCAGTTTATTGAGGCCCCAACTAGGAATGAAGCTTTGCTGGACCTGGTTATCTCAAAACATGCAGAGCTTATTACCAATATTCATACAGAAGAACATCTGGGTAACAGTGACCATAACATGATTTCATTTAATGTAAGCTGCAAGCAACAAACACATACGGGAAAGATAAAAACACTTAACTTTAAGAGAGAACATTTTCCAAGGATGAGGGCTGCTCTGCTCTCCAGGACTTAGACTGGGAGGGAATATTGGCATCGATGAACACAGAACAGAAATGGGAGTTTTTCAAAAAGACTGTATGCAAACTCACTGCAAAGTATATTCCCGTGGGCAATACGTTTAAAAGGCTAAAATAAAATCTATGTGGCTCACGGCCAAAGTTAAAAAAGTTATAAATGATAGGAAAAGAGCTTTTAAAAAATATAAAAATGAGGGAACCCTATCATCTTTTAAAGGTTACAAACAATATAACAGAATATGTAAAAAGAAACTCAAGGATGCAAATATTCAAAAGAAACAACAGATTGCAAAAGATAGTAGGACAAACCCCAACATTTTTTTCAAATGTATTAATAGTAAAAATGTCAGGTCTGAGCATGTAGGCCCTTTACAAAATAATATAGAGTGGGTGACTGGGGACAAAGAGAAGGTAAACTTATTAAATACTTTCTTCAGCTCTGTGTATACAAAGGAGCATGGGGGAGCCATGTCCATAATGGGGGTGGTAGTGACACATGATCCACAATGGCTCAAAAGTGAACTGCTCCAGAAGTATTTAGACAGAATAAAGGGGGATAAAGCACCTGGACTGGATGGCATCCATCCACGGATTCAAAAAGAATTGAGCTTTGTCACTTCAAAGCCATTGTATCTAATTTTTAGGGACTCTTTAATGGCTGGAATAGTACCACTGGATTGGCCTAGGGGCAACGTGGTGCCCATATTTAAAAAGGGATCAACGTCTTTACCAAGTAACTATAGACCTGTTAGTTTAACTTCTATAGTTGGGAAGATATTGGAGAGTTTAATAAAAGACCACATAGATGAGTTCTTGTTCGAAAAAAATATTTTAAGCAACAGACAACATGGATTTACGAAAGACAGAAGCCGTCAAACAAACCTGATTTCTTTTTATGAGGAGGCAAGTAAAACCTTGGACAGAGGGGTTGCTGTGGACGTGATATACTTAGAATTTGTAAAAGTATTTCAACACCGATCCCCACACATGGCTAATGTGTAAGGTAAAGTCTACAGGCTTGGAAAGATCTGTTTGTAAATGGATAGAAAACTGGCTAAAAGACTGAATTCAGAGAATAGGGGTTAATGATTCATACTCTGAATGGTCTAAGGTTATCAGTGGTGTACCCCAAGGTTCAGTGTTGGGACCCTTACTTTTTAATAACTTTCTAAATGATATCGGGTCTGGGATTAAAAGTACCATTTCAGTGTTTGCAGATGACACCAAGCTATGCAGTTGAATAACGTCCTTACAGGATGTCTCCAACATACAAGCCGACCTCATTGCACTGCTTAACCAGTTCAGATCCGCGCTATAGCTGAAAGACGGTTACAGGGTGGCTCTGAAATGCCCGGAGGAGGTCCTGCCTTGTGCATGCTCCCCGCGCACACTTGCAGCCTGCGGTGGCGCGCTCTCGCGCCTGCCGCACGCTGCGTGGGCGTGCCCGCAGGTCGGGCAGACTTGATGTACACCGGAGACCCGCCGATCACCTGTGGCAGCTGCAGAACGGGGAACCGCCGATGGAAACCTGACGGTTCTCCGTTCTGTAAAGGTGACCTGACAGATCTACTGATCCCTGTCACTGGGACCAGTGAGATCTGTTATGTCCCAACCAGCCCCCCCCCCCCCCCACAGTTAGAACACACCCAGGGAACACAGTTAACCCCTTCACTGCCCCCTGCAGGTTAACCCCTTCACTGCCAATGACATTTATACAGTAATCAGTGGACATTTATAGCACTGATCGCTGTATAAATGTCATTGGTCCCAAAAAAGTGTCAAAAATGGCCGACATGTCCGCTGCAATATCGCAGTCCCAATAAAAATCGCAGATCGCCACCATTACTAGTAAAAAAAATAAATAGTAAAAATGCCATAAATCAATTCCCACAGTTTGTAGACGCAATTACTTTTGCGCAAACCAATCAAAATACGCTGATTGCGATTTTTTTACCAAAAATATGTAGAAGAATATATATTGGCCAAAACTGATGAATAATTTTCTTTTTTATATATTTTTTTGGATATTTATTATAGCAAAAAAGTAAAAAATATTGTTCTTTTTTCAAAATTATCGCTCTTTGTTTGTTTATAGCGCAAAAAATAAAAACTAGAGAGGTGATCAAATACCACCAAAAGAAAGCTCTATTTGTGGGGAAAAAAATTATAAAAATTTTGTTTGGGTACAACGTTGCACGACCGTGCAATTATCATTCAAAATGCGACAGCGTTGAAAGCCTAAAATTGGTCTGGGCAGGAGGGGGGTTTAAGTGCCCAGTAAGGAAGTGGTTAATTGGGCGACTATGTGGCAAATGCATCATACATACTAGGGAGAGTACAACTGGGGGAATCCATAGTAGAGGATGATCTGGGGGTTTTGGTAGATCATAAGCTTAATAATGGCATGCAATGCCAAGTTGCAGTTTCCAAAGCGAGTAAAATCCTTTTCTGTACTACGAGAGGTATGGACTCCAGAGAGAGAAATATAATTTGCCCCTGTACAAATCATTAGTAAGACCTCATCTGGAATATGCAGTTCAGTTTTGGGCACCAGTTCTCAAAAAGGATATCAGGGAACAAGAGAAAGTGCAGAGAAGGGCAATCAAACTGATAAGAGGCATGGAGGAGCTCAGCTATGAGGAAAGATTAGAGAAGCTGGATTTATTCTCTCTTGAGAAGAGGAGATTAAGGGGGAATATGATCAACATGTACAAATACATAAGTGGTCCATATAGTGATCTTGGTGTTCAGTTATTCACTTTAAGGTCATCACAGAGGACAAGGGGGCACTCTTTACGAAAAGATTTCCAAATACGGAAAGGTTTCTTCACAGTTAGAGCTGTGAAAATGTGGAATAGGCTCTCTCCAGAGGTGGTTCTGGCCAGCACAGTAGATTGCTTTAAAAAAGCCTGGATTCTTTCCCTAATGTACATAACATAACTGGCTACTAACATTTATAGGTAAAGTTGATCCAGGGAAGTTCCAATTGACTCTCGGGGGATCAGGAAGGAATATTTTCCCCCGCTATAGCAAATTGGATCGTGCTTTGTTGGGGTTTTTTGCCTACCTCTGGATCAACTGTGGGTGAAGGATTATGTATATGGGATTGTATGGTTATATATATTTTTTTCATTCTTTTTTTTGGTTGAACTAGATGTGTCTTTTTTCCATCTTACTAACTATGTATGTAATTATGTAACTATGTCCGCAGCCTCTGTCCACCTTCTGCATCATGTCTGCAGTCTCTGTCCACCTCCTGTATCATTTCTGCGCAGCCTCTGACCATCTCCTGTATTATGTCCACAGCCTCTGACCATCTCCTGTATCATGTCCACAGCCTCTGACCATATCCTGTATCATATCTGCAGCCTCTGTCCACCTCCTGTATCATGTCCACAGCCTCTGATCATCTCCTGTATCATATCTGCAGCCTCTCTCCACCTCCTGTATCATGTCCGCAGCCTCTGACCATCTTTTGTATCATGTACGCAACCTCTGACCATCTCCTGTATCATGTCCGCAGCATCTGACTATCTCCTGTACCGTATCCACAGCCTCTGACCATCTCCTTTATCATGTCCGCAGCCTCTGACCATCTCCTGTATCATATCTGCAGCCTCTGTCCACCTCCTGTATTATGCCCGCAGCCTCTGCCCACCTCCTGTATCATGTTCACAGCCTCTGTCTACCTCCTGTATCATGTCCACAGCCTCTGTCCACCTCCTGTATTATGTCTGCAGCCTCTGCCCACCTCCTGTATCATGTCCGCAGCCTCTGACCACCTCCTGTATCATTTCTGCAGCCTCTGACCACCTCCTGTATCATGTCCACAGCCTCTGACCACCTCCTGTACCATGTCCGCGCAGCCTCTGACCATCTCTTGTCTTTTATCATGTCCGCAGTCTCAAGGAGTCTGGAGAGGAGTCAAGAGTGGGAGCACCACCTGGATGGGGGTCATGGGAGGAGTCAGATGTGTGTGGACTGTGAAGAAGAGACTATGGGATAAAACCAGAGCCATCAAGCTGGAGCCGAATGACTGAGCCCTACAAGGTGCACCTGAGAGGAGGTCAGTAACAGCGCCGCCAGGCCAGTCTGAGGGGGGGTTGCTGATGTAAGGGGGGAGTGAATACAATAATGAACGGGAGCACTGATACAAAGGTTCCCCCCTATATAAATAACCCCCCCTTACCTTAGTGTATTCACTCTGTGGAAGGCAGTCTTTAGTCACCAGAGTGCCCCCCCCACATCAGAGTTCCTAGCATTCCTCTTTACATCAGAGTCTGCAGGATTCCCCCTTACAATGTAAGGGCAATGCTGCAGACCCTGATGTAAGTGGGTACTCTGATGTAAAGGGAATGCAGTGGACTCTGATATAAGGTGGTCTCTGGACACCAGAGCCCCCCTTGCATTAGAGTTCCCCCTTAGATCATGATCTGCAGCGTTTCCCATTTACATAAGAGTTCCCTTTCACTATAAGGGGGATTGGGCCCACTCTGATGTAAGGGGGGGGCCTCTGTGCTGGCTGGTTTACCTTCATGCAAATGGAGAAACATGGTTTTTGATTTTTGTTTAACTTACCGTAAACACATTGCTAATAGCACTAGCTACATGTTTATATTTTAAATATTGAAAATTGCAGTGTTTAGCACTGAAAACTGGCATTTTAGGTACTTTTTTGCAGTGTCAGTAAAAAATGAGGCTCTGCCAGTAAATGTCATGATTTTTGGCAGAAGGCAAAAATTGGTGCCGTTTGTAAATTTTGGCGTCCTGACAGTAAATTTCACTTCTAGTGTTGGCAACACTGTCTTGCTGCCTGCAAGAAGTGATTCCTGTACTGACTGAAACTCAGCTTCTCAGTTCAGAAGGCAAGCTCTGTGAAATCTGTGACACAGTAATCACTACTCACAGGGCATAGTGAATATGTGTCACAGAATTCAAAGAGGTAAATGTGTGGGGATCTTCACAAAGTAAGTTTACAAATTTCAAGATTGTTAAAAGTAATAGGAGAATGCTAGAAATAACAACTGAAATATATTGTGCAAATTAATTTATGATTTTCAATTCTGACCCTTTTTTTAACGGTATCTACTGTGTGTGCTATTGGGGAGATTTCCCTTCTTTCCTTTCCCATAGATACAACAGGATGTGAGATAATAGGGAACTCTTCTCTTAGCTGTCACTGAAACGCGTCCCCATTTGAAAATTTTGCTGCTATTCCTTTTTTCTTGGAAACTCATAATTTTGGATTTCCCCTCACTTTTTAGGCTACATTCACATTTTTTTTGCAGTGGGAACGAGCATTCTGCTCGCTTTGGTTGAGCATTTTGCAGATGATTTTTCATGTTGCACATAGAGCAGTGATTCCGACTGAGATCCCAAATTGCAAGATGTGAATGGGGCCTTAATCCCAGTGATAGTGATCACAAGCACAAATAGAGAGGGTCCCATCTTAGTATCATAAGCCTAAATCAAAGTACTAAAGACAGCAATAAAAGTGTTGTTCTCACTGTTTACCACTCTATGAAAAACTGAATAAAGGTTTGACTTTGGATACCCTTTAAAGTGTAACTAAAGCCAACCACTAAAATCTCCTGAAAGCTTTAACAATTACAGTTCTAATAAAAAAAGGTAGGTTTCCGTATTTAAATCCACAACCTTCATTTAAATAAGGTCCGTGTTCAGGTCATTACTGGTATAAGGTGGTTGCGCCAGGGAATGGGCCAGGGGCACACAAGGATTGGGAAGGATTGGTATCCACCCAACTGCCTGATTGACAGCTGGCTCTACCTTTTAACATACGTCTGAGAGCCAGAGCTAGCTGTGATCCCCCCATCCCCCCAGCCTGACACTCCAGTGAGAGCTGGAAGAGCAGAGCAGTGATCATCAGCTGCTGTTTTCTGCTTTGAACAAACTGAGAGCTGACTGATCGGCAGTCATGTGATCACAAAGTTCTCAGTTTTAAAGCCGGTGTGGGCAGTCACATTGATGCTGCAGAATGGTGGTGGCTGCGGGGAGTCTGGATTTCTTTAAAGGACTCTTGGATGTATATTTTCAAGAACAAACATACAGGGATAAGGGAAATAATTGTAGACACTGACACACGTACACCTACATAGGCTGAACTGGATGGACTATTGTCTTTTTTCGGCCTTACCTGCTATGTAACTATGTAAGTATGTATATTTCTTTTTTTAGTAATGCCAAACTTTTCCATTAAATACAGTCATTTAAAAAAAGATCCTAACACATGATGCAAAACTATACCGCTGTCCATTTCTCAAGTCAAGTCTTGTTTTATTACATTTTCACTTTACTTACAAAAAATGACCAAATGATTGGAAACAACTTATCCTATGACTGTCCCAGACTATAACATGGTATTGTGCCACTGTAAGATGAGCTCCAATTTGGCACATAACCTATATTAGATGGTGGCTGGCTGTACTTGCATGATCCAGCTGAGGTACTATCTTTTTAATGAAAGATTTGTCTACAAAGATAAAAATTTGTGAAAATGTGTTTGTCTGTGACTACTGAGAAAGGAGAGAGAAGCCCTGCAGGCACCAGGCTATCTAATAGTAATCAATAGTAATCGGTTAGGAAACTCTTTCCCTTCAAGCAGCCTTGACCAAGGCACAAACATTCTCCAATCTAATAATTGATTGCTAAATCAGGTAGACGTTCTGTAATGTCTGTAGCAACTTCTTTTTTTTAATGGGAAATGTTTACTATTATGATTGCAAATAATAAAAGCATATGGAACTTATATAAGGAATGTAAATCCATTCTTTCAAGATCAAGAGTATGGAAGTTAAGTAAAATTACTGTAGATTCAAACATATAACCTAGTATTCAATATACTGCTCTCTTTGGTTTATGCAATCTATAATCAATACAATATATATTAAAGTGGAACTTTAGTACAAAATCAAATTGGCAAACATGCAGAATTTTAATGCAGAAGAGACTTACTATGCCTTAAAGTGGAGCTCCATCCAAAAGGGGAAGCTCCGATTATCTGCCTCCTCCCCAGGGGAGGGCTAGGCCAGGGGGCAGGGTGGTAATTGCCCCCCAGGCCACCCCGACTTATATTCAAAATGGCTGGTGGCCGTTGCCTGTTGACAATATTTCCTTTTTGTGGAGGAAGTAGGGGCCAGGGGCACGGCTGCCAACTAACTGCAAGCAGAGGGGGTCGCCCAAGGCCGGCCCTACCATGGATGATGTCTATTATAGGAGTCGGTCCAGGAGGTGGGACTTCGTATGACAGTGTGCACGCTAGGTAAGCAGGAGATCCCCGCTCTTTGTAATCCGGCGGCTCTCCTCTTTCTGCATTGCAGGCTGCATTGGTTGGGCACTGGTGAGGCTGCATTGATGGGCACTGATGAGGCTGCAGGGTACTGATGAGGCTGCATTGATGGGCACTGGTGAGCTTGCAGGGAACTGATGAGGCTGCATTGATGGGCACTGATCAGGCTGCATTGATGGGCACTTATGAGTCTGCACCTCCTTTGTTGCTATTAACATTAAATTATGTTGCCACATTGTATCATATTTGTCTTGAGCTGATTCTGGGGTTCAATGGGCCACTTTACTGGACTTGCCCCCCAGGCCTAAGGCTGCCAGCCCTCCCCTGCTCCTCCCCCCCTCCACTGCCACATTTGTTGGGGAGCTGGTACCTGATTTTGACAGCTGAGCTTTTTACACTTCCAGCTGAGTTTGCCGCGGCGAATTCAGCCCAAAGTTTGGCCTCCCTCCTCCTTCCCTCGCAGCCTGCCCATTCACATGGTACAGTAGAGAACCGGTTTTTAAGCAGCAAGGCTTCACTGCAGGTTTCCCTTAGTAGAGATAGCGGCAGCAGCAACCAATAGCCGATTGAAAAATTGGCTCGGGTGAGGACACCGCTGGATTCCTGGACAGGTAAGTACCCTAATATTAAAAGTCAGCAGCAACAGTATATGTAACTGCTGACTTTGAATTTTTTTCTGAAGGAGCCTGGAGCTCCGCTTTAAAGTCTTTGCCTGCCTGTCCATGTACACTGAGCTGCTTATGTCCAGATGCAAACATCCAGGGCAGGTCTGCGCATGCAGGAGGGGCCTGTGACATTATCCTGAGCAAAGTCGGGATTTAGGAAGTAAAAAAAAAAGTTTTTACTTTTGAAATTAATATTTTTTTTGTTTATGTATAAGAGGAAAGGAGGAGGAGGCAGAGTTGTGTAAATTGTCAGTACTATATAAATATCTGTAATAAACAAATATATAAGATGGCCTAATATAGATGAAGACTGGGTAAAGTTTTTCCCACTGATTAGCATAGACTACAGCTTTTTTTTTTCTTACTGCTAATGTGGCTTCCTTGTAATTTTGAATGGTTTAGCTAACCTACAATCCAAGCCTTGTAGAGATAGTAAATTGCTGTATACTTTTTCATATACTGTCATATAATGGGCCCTTTAGCTGCCCAGTTCTTGGCAGACAACTTGGTAGTTGTGACTGTACCAGGCTTGTTAGATAAATGTAGACTTTCCAATAAATTTCTTGTGTAACACAATACATTTCACAAGACTGACGAAGACAAAAATAGGATGTGATGATGTGGAAATAGCACAGGAAGCTGTTTTGTGAACATATCTGCTTTTTAAACACATATTGATCTTTCCCTTAACATCAATAGGATCCCTTATTTTATAAACTTTAACAAGAAGTGTCTATTTTGTCTGTTTCTCATAATGGATTGTTTCTATGCTCTTGAATATACAGCACAATGTGAAGATTTAACCACTTGAGCTCCGAAACATTTTATCCCCTTCATGACCAAGCCATTTTTTGCTATTTAGCACTGCACTACAGGGTGGGCCATTTATATGGCTACACCTTAATAAAATGGGAATGGTTGGTGGTATTAACTTCCTGTTTGTGGCACATTAGTATATGTGAGGGGGGAAACTTTTCAAGATGGGTGGTGACCATGGTGGCCATTTTGAAGTCGGCCATTTTGAATCCAACTTTTATTTTTTCAATAGGAAGAGGGTCATGTGACACATCAAACTTATTGGGAATTTCACAAGAAAAACAATGGTGTGCTTGGTTTTAACATAACTTTATTCTTTCATGAGTTATTTACAAGTTTCTGACCACTTATAAAATGTGTTCAATGTGCTGCCCATTGTGTTGGATTGTCAATGCAACCCTCTTTTCCCACTCTTCACACACTGATAGCAACACCGCAGGAGAAATGCTAGCACAGGCTTCCAGTATCCGTAGTTGTAGGTGCTGCACATCTCGTATCTTCCCAGCATAGACAATTGCCTTCAGATGACCCCAAAGATAAAAGTCTAAGGGGGTCAGTTTGGGAGACCTTGGGGGCCATTCAACTGGCCCACGACGACCAATCCACTTTCCAGGAAACTGTTCATCTAGGAATGCTCAGACCTGACACCCATAATGTGGTGGTGCACCATCTTGCTGGAACTATGATGTCGGTGATAGGGAATTGCTGGCCATCAAGTTGGCTTTGGAGGAATGGCGGTACCTCCTGGAAGGAGCAGCTCACCCGGTATTTGTTTTTACTGACCATAAAAACCATATGCTGTGAAGATACAAGATGTGCAGCACCTGAAACTACGGATACTGGAAGCCTGTGCTAGCATTTCTCCTGCGGTGTTGCTATCAGTGTGTGAAGAGTGGGAGAAGAGGGTTGCATTGACAATCCAACACAATGGGCAGCACATTGAACACATTTTATAAGTGGTCAGAAACTTGTAAATAATTCATGAAAGAATAAAGTTACGTTAAAACCAAGCACACCATTGTTTTTCTTGTGAAATTCCCAATAAGTATGATGTGTCACATGACCCTCTTCCTATTAAAAAAGCAAAAGTTGGATTCAAAATGGCCGACTTCAAAATGGCCACCATGGTCACCACCCATCTTGAAAAGTTTCCCCCCTCACATATACTAATGTGCCACAAACAGGAAGTTAATATCACCAACCATTCCCATTGTATTAAGGTGTATCCATATAAATGGCCCACCCTGTACTTTAATTGCTAATTGCGCAGTCAGGCAACACTGTACCCAAACAAAATGTATATATTTTTTCTTACCCAGATAGAGTTTTCTTTTGGTGGTATTTGATCACCACTGGGTTTTTTGCGATATAAATGAAAAAAGACCAACATTTTTTAAAAAAAAAACGATATTCTTTACTTTCTACTAAAAAACATGACAGACGGATGGCAGCATACATGTGGGTTTAGCCCCACCTCCACTACTACATATAGCACACGGTGCATTAGCCAGATAGACTAGCTATTAGCAGGTGGCCCTATCTGCCCCAAGTCCCGCATGACCAAACTGCTTCTGGCCTGGCACGATCTTGGGAAGGAGCAGTGAGAAGTATTGTTTTTCATGGCAGCAGTGTATATTATTTGTCCTGTGTATGTCCCCGGGGGGCTGCTCTGCCCACGCGCAGGCACAGGACTAGAGCAAGGCTTGGTTCGCGCATGCACGTTTCCATCAAAATGGCGGTGGTCGTGCATGCATACAGGCGCCCTGGTGCACCGCATGGCGGTGACGTCACGGAGGTGCCAGATTTAAACCCAGGAATGCTTGCGGAATGCTTGCGGGCGTGTTCAGTGACTTCCCCATGCAACAGGACCTCTACTAGAACGTAGGAGTGTGTTCTCCTGCCCTTTCATGCTGTTTTTTTTTTTTTTGGGGAGCTGACTTGGTTATGTTATTGCAGTCTCCTGCTGGATATCCCCAGGATGATGGATGCGTCACCTCCTTCCTGTGACTAGCCCTCTCGCAGCAGGCACATGTATGGGGGGGTCTCCCTGAGGTATTGCCTGCTGGAGGGGGGGGGATGGGGTACAGGGGCTTCTGTGTCCCTCCTAATGTTTGCCCTGTGGTCTCTCTCTCTCTCTTCCCTATCCTACAGCCCTTCTAGATCTGATCCTCAACACAGCACACACAAAGGAAGAGACTCATCTAAATCGCAGCTCCAGCACTCCTCTTCCAGATACGGGCACCACGGTTCACCCTCCAGGTTGAGGCACCACAGTAAAATCATGACTCCCCCCCACATCTCACCCCAACAGGTCAACTGAGAATGTTTGCTGGGGATGTAGGTCCCGAGTACAGGTTGGAAGAGCCCTCTGTGACCCCTGTTACATTAAGGCAGCGGGTGAGAAGGCAGGTACAAACCAGCAGTTGGAGTCCCTAGTTAAATGGGTCGTGAAAGAGTCCCTGAAAGAGATGGAGGCCGGTCAGACCCACAAACCCCTTGCAGAGCTTCTACGCTCACTGGCGAGGGAGGTGCAAGTCTAGGACACATGGGAGTCCTCCCAGCTGTGTTGTCCATCTTCTGTCCCCTCGGACAGCGAGTCGGAGTTGGAAGATCCTTGTTTGGGCTTTGACTTCACCCTGGTGCCTCCCCTGGTGAAGGCGGTGGAGAAGCCCTAAATTGTGAGGAACCAGTGGTATCCCCTCCTAAGCAGAGAAATTCTTTTTTTTTTTTTTTATATACCACACCAGCAGGCTTGCTCAAGAGATCAATTTCAGCTTCAAGTTCATACCATTCTCTTGCTTAGTCACATCATGGTGGTATTTTCTTTATAACACATATGCTTTCTTATCTTTCCAAAGTGCAAATTCCCCTATACATATCCCTCCACTGAACATATAACGTAAACAACACATTAACATACTATGCATTTATTAATTTCCTAGACCTCCATTTTGGCCTTGACCCTTGTATTGTAGACTCTCCCATCCCCGCGGGGCAACGAGAGGGGGGGAAGGAAAAGGAGGAGAAGGGGGAGGAACCCCCCCCAAAAAAACCCATACCCCAACACAGTTGTGAACCCTAAGGCTTATTGCTAGCCCTTTAATTTGTGTTAAGGGTGGCAGCCTCAGAGGTTTATGTCCCCTCTCTGGCTGTCCACCGACAATATTTATAAAAAGTGTAGAAAAAACAAAAAACAAAAAACAAAAAAAAAGGAAAAAAACAAAAACCCATGCCCCAACACGAATGTGATCCATATGATGTGTTACTAGCCCATTCATTTGTGTTAAGGGTGGCAGCCTCAGAGGTTTTTATCCCCTCTCTGGCTGTTCACCGAAAATATTTATAAAAAGTGTAATAAAAAAAAAAAGGGAGGGGATCCCCTAGGCCTCCTCCCCCCAAGGAGCCCGCCGAGGACGGCGGAGCCCCCTAAGCCACTCTTACTCAGATTGTCCATATTGCTACATGTACATCCATATCTCACTCATTCTCCCCAGGACCAAGTTTCTGTAGGCTAAGGTCTGCTTCAACTCTAGCCAGCTCTTCCAGATATCACAAAACCTAGTCCATCCCCCCTCGTTCTGTACCCCAATTAGCTCCTCCATCAATCTAGTTCTATCTACTTCTCACACCCATACCTTTATTGTTGGTTTATTACTTGTTTTCCAGTATTTTGGGATTAAAACTTTGGCCGTGTTTAGCGGGAAGGGAGTCAGGGCTGTTTTATATTTCTTACTTGGCTCGTTGAATGCATGAAATAGACATTGCCAAGGGTCCATTCCTACTTCCATTTTGTCAATCTTTTTGATTAGACTTAACACTTCCTTCCAGTAGGTTTGAATTATGGGACATAGTCAATAAATGTGTGCATGTGTCCCCATGCCACCACAGGCCCGCCAACACAGAGGGGAGGAGTCTGGGCCAATCCTCCACAACTTTGCTGGTACATAATATTACCTTGTCAACAATTTATAATTCATCTCCTTTATCCTTATATCCAAGGAGGTAGAATGCCCATACTCAACAATATTACTTTGCAATGCTTCCGGTGCAGGCTTGCCCAGCTCAACCTCCCAACTCTCCAGGAGATCTAGTGGACCCGGATCAGCTGACGATATCAGTAGTGCATATA
The DNA here is from genome assembly GCA_018402905.1 of Glandirana rugosa. Lineage (NCBI taxonomy): Eukaryota > Metazoa > Chordata > Amphibia > Anura > Ranidae > Glandirana > Glandirana rugosa. The sequence goes on from BLSH010205261.1 coordinate 1,174,718, forward strand.
TGCTTGATATCCCATGCCTATTCATCCCCTACTGTTCTACTAGTCTCTCCCAAGGTGAAAGTTCTTGTGTTGTGCGAAGGGGTTTTGGTAGGCTCCCCACAAAGTGCTGGAACTGTCCATATCTCCAGGCATCCCATGGGGAGACTCTGTACCTTCTCCACTATTCTGCCAACTTTGCGAGGGAGTTCGCACTCAGGACATCCCTCAATCTCAGACAGTTAGAGGTTGTCCATTTCAGGTACAGTTTGTTCTCCTTCCCCAGGGGGAAGTAATTTGTGCCTGCGTCAGGGGACTGTTATTTTGCCAGTTTGAATTTTTGTGCAGTTTGTCCCACATTCTCAGGGTCTCTGTTGTAATTGATGCCAGGTCTTAAGCTGACCCTCTATGATGTCTTGGGTTCCATATACTCGGCCCCAAGGCAGCCTTACTTATGCTTTCTTCCAATTGTACCCATTGTTTCTGAGAGGACCCCTGGGTCTAATCAATTATCCTCCTTAGTACTGCCGCCTCATGGTATTTTCTAAAGTCGGGGAGAGAAACTCCTCCTGACGCTTTTGGTCTCACCAATGTCTTATACGCTATACGGGGACTTTTATATTTCCAGATAAATTTCTTCACCAATTGTCTAAAGATCCTAAAGTATACCTCTGGTACTGGTAACGGAAGGGTCTGAGAGTGACCATTTTAACCACATTCATCCGGCTGAACCAAGACAATCTTCCCACTGGGTAACCCCTCAGGTCCTGTCTTGTCCTATCAAGCAGAGATAGGTAATTATCCTGGTACAGGTCCTGGTCCAAGATTGCCAGGCGAATGCCCAAGTATCTTAGGCCCCGTCATCTCCATATGAAGGGGTATGCAGCCCTGATATCTCTACTCTCAGATACAGAGTTGGAAATATTCAAAATTTCAGTTTTCTCTTCATTGATTCTTAAATTTGAGATCTCCCCGAACTTCTCCAGCTCTATTAGAATATTTGGGAGTGACTGGGAAGGTTTGTATACGTAAAACAAAATGTCGTCCGCAAATGCGGCAACCTTCTGTTCCTTTCCCCCAATCCCTAGGCCCTCTATTTCAAGTTTTACTCGTATCATTGCTAGTAATGGTTCTAGAGAGAGCACAAAGGGGAGAGGGGGCACCCCTGGCGTGTTCCATTGCTGAGATCAATGGGCTCTGATAAGGCCCCATTTACTCGGACCTGAGCCATTGGGCCCGATTAGAGTGCCCTCACCCATCCCTGCATTCATGGGCCCAGACCCACATGAGCCAGGGTTGAAAACATAAACTCCCAGTCTACCCTATCAAAGGCTTTCTCAGCATCAACTGAGAGAAGGAGAGCTGGTCCTTTTCCCTTTCTGGCTTCATGCATTAGTAGAATCGTTCTTATAACATTATCTCTCGCTTCCCTGCCCAATACGAACCCTGTCTGGTCCCTGTCTATCCAATAGGGCATAAAGGGTTTTATCCTTTCAGCCAATATCCTAGCATAAATTTTTATGTCTTCATTGATTAGGGAGATTGGTCTGTAATTGGTGCTTATTGCTGGGTCCTTCCCTTCTTTTGCCAGAAGGGCAATATAAGCCCCTAGCGCTTCTCTACGGAACCCTGAGTCTTCTCCTATGGAGTTTATATATGATTGGAAAAAGAGAATCAGGGTTCCTGCAAATCTCTTAAAATAGAGGGATATAAACCCATCTGGGCCCGGGCTCTTACCTAGCCCACTGCTAATAATTGCCCGTTGGATTTCTTCACTAGATTTGTCCCTATCCAGTTCAGTGGCCTCATCCTTTGATATCACTGGGAGTTTTATCTCTTGTAAATATATCTCTATCTTATTCTGCCTATTCTGAATCCCCTCTGGTTTCTGCAACTTGTTCACATTATATATTGTTTGGTAATACTCCTGGAAGATCTTCAAAATCTCCTTCGTGGAGTACCTCCAAACTCCATTTATATCCCTCAATTTTTCAATATGTTTTAAGTTTTTCCTAGATTTGATGGAGTTTGCCAAAAGCTTCCCGGGTCTGTTGCCCGCTTCGTAATTTCTTCTGGCCATGGTATCGAATGCTCTTCTCGTATCATGGTCCATCAGGTCCATTAGTGCTTCTCTTTTTTCTGTCAGTTTACCCAGTGTTTCATCTAACCCATCTCTTTTATGGGTTTGTTCCAGATCCCGAATTTCCAATAATAATGTACGCTTCTGGGCCTGCCAGATCTTCCTTCTCTTAGTGCTTTCTGCTATTAATCTTCTACTCATAAACGCTTTGTGGGTTTCCCACAGAACTATTGGGGAGATATCCCCTGTGATGTTTTCCTCAAAAAAAAATTTTTATATCCCTCTCTAAGTCCGCCAGGACCCCTGCATTATGTAAAAGCAATTCCTCTAATCTCCACGGCCTCTGCCCGGTCATTGTGGCTTCAATAGTTAGAGCCACCCTGACCGGGGCATGATCCGAGAGGGTTATTGATTTAATTTCTGCATCCACCAATCCATCTAGGAGCTGTTGGTCCAATAGGATAAAATCAATCGTAGAGTAGGATGAGTGCACTGTTGAAAAATATGTAAAATCCCTATCCTTAGGATGCAGGATTCTCCATGCCTCCACCAGTTGTAAGTTGCATAGCTTCTGTTTTAATCTCTTGAGATTCCTACCCATTGTCCACAGAGAGAGTGGTCGGGTGTCCAAAGCTGGATCAAGGACTAAGTTAAAGTCCCCAGCTACGATCAGCCTCCCCTCTCTAAAGCGATCCAACTTATTTAATACCTTGCTCAAATATGTTTTGGGCAGTAAATGCTTGCCAGAGTGCATTTAATACCTGATAGTGACCCCTTAATAAATAGGTAATGACCCCCTGGGTCCGCATCTTGTGCTTTTAGTAACCACTTCAGCCCCGGAAGGATTTCCAGCTTTAGGACCGGAGCCCTTTTTGCGATTCGGCGATGCGTCGCTTTAACTGACAATTGCGCGGTCGTGCGACGTTGTACCCAAACAAAATTTGCGTCCTTTTTTTCCCACAAATAGAGCTTTCTTTTGGTGGTATTTGATCACCGCTGCGTCATTTCTGATCGCCGCTATAAGCAAAAGAAGAGCGACAATTTTGCAAAAAAACCCAAATTTCTTACTTTTTCCTAAAATACAAATCCAAAAAAAAATATAAAAAAACATTTTTTTTCACCGTTTTTGGCCGATTTATATTCTTCCTCATATTTGCGATAAAAAAATCGCAATCGGCGTTTATTGATTGGTTTGCGCAAAAGTGGTCGCGTTTACGGATGATGAGAATTCATTTTTGGGGTTTTTATTTATTTATTTATTTTTTTACTAATAATGGCGG